>CM075014.1:17927049-17950815 GCA_037576675.1 Pangasius sanitwongsei
ATGGCCTCCTTCACTTGCATTGAGATCTCCTTGGACTTCATATTGGTAGCTCCAGTCGAACAGCTGCCAAATGCCAAATCAATACCTGATATCAACTCCAGCCCTTTTATCTGCTTCATTTGTCTTGAAGTAACGAGGGAATGGATCGCACATGGTCAATTAATTTCTTGTCAGTCAATTGTTTTATTTCAAATCCATTGTGTTGAGTATAAAGGCAAAATCACAAAAACTGTCATTGTCCAAATACCTCTGGACCTAACTGTATATTCATGTATAGGCATTTCTAGATGGATGTTTGCCTTTGTATCCCTAAAAAGAATTTCAACAAAGCAAAAATAAACTCCAGAAATAAAGTCATTATTTTGTGTGCTTAGAAGTCTTTTACAAGACAAACAATACCAAACAGGCTTAAGTCTGCATCTGAAAACATTTTTATGAATGCTTTTTGATGTAAACATCCATTTTCCTTACTTAATATGATATTGCAGTGGCACTTAGCCAGTATCCCAATAATCCAAGCCAAGTGTTATAAAATACATTCAAACTCCAGTTTTCCCTGACTGAATCTATTGCTTTCAACTATGTATGCCAAAACAATATGTTTTTTAATGCCAAAACAGCTGTTTTGGGGCACATGGTATTACCCAACATCCTGCAAATGTTGCTCTATATCACCACTGACATTCAAAAAAGAGGGATTTTCTGGAACCTACATGAAAAAAGGGTTTAATATAATAAATGCACAAAGAATCATTGGCTAAAGGTATCATTCCTGACATGCAATGTTCTCGAATGCTGCATATGCTGTCTGCCTAATATAAGCTTGCCGAGACTTATTACAACATATGGTTTTAAGCACAGAAATACAGTATATCAGCAAGCTTCCCCTCCTGTCCAGACTAACTTCACTGACTCAGAGGACAGCATAACAGCTTCAGATGCCAGAAAGAAGCGTTGCATAATTGGATTTTGCGAGCAGGATGGAATATAAGTGACCACTGAGGAAACTTTAAGTATGATATACTGACACCAGTACCCTGACTTATGGGTAGCCAGTGAAATTAATGTTTTAGATAGGAGATCATAAAAACTGTGGCTTAAAAATATCACAGAAACATTGTCCAAATACTTATCCAGATAGATAGATAGATAGATAGATAGATAGATAGATAGATAGATAGATAGATAGATAGATAGAATTTAATTATAATCTAATCATTTCAAAAGAATAACAACGCAACATCCCACAGTAGCTGTTGTGATGGGATCCATGTGCCTCATATATTTGTGACTAGAGAGAATTTAACTTTTAAAGTTGAGGCAAATGTGATTAAATTGCACTGGAAGTTTTATAAGGAGTAATATAGACTCACCTAGATGATGAAGGATTTGATTATAGGGAACTATTGTGTAATTTCTTTCCCATTTTTGCCCTCACTAATATTGCATATGCGATTAGGGCTGTCTTTGGGAGCTAGCGAAGGCCTCCAAATCGAATTTGAGTCCTTGACCAGAATACCAAAGCATATTAAACCCAGAAATGATCTAGTGATGCAAATCATTAAACACATTTGCATTTGCTTACTGAAGCTTATCACAGAAATTAAAGTCTGAAAGTGAAAGAGAGACAGTGAGACATGCTTAGGTAAGGGAGTGCCGGATGGAAAAGATGAGAATTTGCCAATAACATTTTCCCCCTATTTTCAGTAAAAGTCTGCACTCCTAGTTACAACGTGTTTCTTTATTTATTAGCATTTTGAATTCCTTTAATACTTATTTAATTTCAAATTGATTAGAAAACATTTTGAACTAGACTCAGTATCTTAACACAGTTTCTATACTTATTTCAGTTTCCATATTTATTCCATGCATATTTCATACAGATATATTTGTTTACACAATAGGAATTGTGTTAATCAACATGTAAACAACATAAGATAATAAATAAGTCACTTTGTGCATATATAATCAAGACGGCTCATTTCTAAACATTGATTAGTCATTCCAGTTCAGTAACTGCTTTATCCTGGTTAGGATTGTGGTGGATCCAGAGTCTATCCCAGGAACACTGGGTTGTGAAGTGGGAGTGCCAGTCCATCGCTGGGCACCATGCATACACACATTCACACACTCCTTTACACCTAGGGGGGATTTTTCATAGTCTGTCCACTGACCAGGATGTTTGTGGGACATAGGAGGAAACCAGAGAACCTGGATGGAACCCACACAGATACAGGGAGAACATGTGAAACTCCACAGACAGTAAGCTCAGGATCGAATTTTAGCCATTGCTCCAATGTGCCACCCATTTTTAAAAATGTGCTTAGCACAAATAAATGTCTGAAAAAAAACCTTTTCTGTGCCTAGAAAGGGGTTACATGGGACACTAGAGGGTATAATTATCTGAGATTTGGCAACTCTTAGACAGATGAAAATCAAATACTTTCCAGTTTGTGGATCTACTCTCTCATTTTATTAGTTAATTGATCCAAATGAATGATTAGGAAGAGCATAACGCTCTGAGAAACACACAGGTTTGATTGACCACAAAGCTTAACATAAAAATGTCCCTTTAATAATGTTGCATACACCAAAAATGCATTGTCATGCAGTTTCATAGCATATGGCTTGGAGTATTAAATCAATCCTGGATTATGGATGGTGGAACCCAGCAAACAATACTCTCCTCCTTAACTCTTTGTCAATCAAGTTCAGACTTCAAACTGAAAGTCAAACACTATAATACACCAGTAATTGGTATGAGTAGTGAATCCTCCTCAGTACCCTGTGGTAAGCATGTCTTGCTAATAAACTGTTACAATCCACCACACTTGGAAATCTGCCCTGCGGCCATTGTCTGCGAGGCTTAGAGCAGGCCGACATGGAAGAGCGGAGTGATCTGGAATGATTAGTTTCTCAGCATCTCAACATGTTGTCAATTACAGCAATGGATTCCCGACATCACAAAAGCTGACAGCGCTGGGCATACTTGTCAGATGTGTATATTCCAGCTACTAGGTGGCTTCGGGGTTGTTAAGGCATCTGAGAATTAAGGGTCTTCAGAGATCCTACCTCTCCCCATCCTAAAATAAATAAATATACCTGCCCAAGCAATTTGGAATTACAATAAGGATCCTCAAGGTCTTTTGTGGAGACTGAGCTCGCATACAAACTAATGATCACTAGAAGGGGAGCCGTATGCAACACGGGCGCATTGATTTCTCTGACAGCTTCTCATCAGTTGTGTTGGGGATTTTTTTTTACCCCCTCTCACAGGCTTCCCTCTTTTTCTCTCTCTCTTCCTACACTTACACTCCCACACACTCATACATATGAACACATACATACAGTGACCAAATGCAGTCTAGAGCTGTGTTCTGGAGTTTTAGTGTGAAAAAAAGTTGTTTAAAAAAAATAGTAAAAGTCAATACTTACATCACTTAGATGTATAGGCTGAGGCTTTTAGCACTAATGGTGGTGGAATTTGGCTTTATAAATGTTGATTTTTAATATAAAATTATAGAAAAAATAGATATAGTTACACTGTCTTAGGTGCAGGTTCAGCATTTCTCTCTATGTATGTAATGCCAAATGTTTAAAAGTTACAGAAAAGTGTTTGCACACCATTAAAGCAATATTCAGTAATAGACTACTTTTTAGATTAAAGAAAAGTATGATGTCTGATATTACTTCAGGAAACAAAAGGAAGTCTGTAGAGGATCTGTGATGGGTTTTACATGCTACCTGGAAAAACATCCAGTGATTCTTATAAAACTGTGTATTCATATAAAACTGAGCAAAGACTTTTGCCCAGTACTGTAATGTGGTACGGGAGTTAAAATGTCATAACTTTTACAAATGTCTATAGCATTTAAAATAAAATAAATAAATAAATAAATAAATAAATAAAAACACCCTCTTGCACAGTTTATATTAGTATAGCATCTTTTTTTTTTTTTTTTTGGTTTAACTTCTCTGAATTCTGACATAAGTGTTAGAATAGGAACAGGTCTGTGGATATACTGTACGTTAATATCAGAAACTGTACGTAACTCAGGTGTGCATCAGGACAAAATGGTCATATAAGCAGGCATTTTATTTTATTTATTTATTTATTTTTTTACTCCCATGTAGGCAGGAGTGGGAGGTCACATGTGAAGACTGTGGGACAAAGAAAGGCCATGTTCATTAACATGCTGGATTGCTTATGCCCATATACCACATTTATTCATCTTCAGTAATGCGGTATATAGGCACAAGCAATCTGTATTTTTAAAAGTAAAATTCAATTTTGCTTTGACAAACCTTCATCAGAAAAAAAAAAACAACACCTGCAATTCCAACTCTATCTGATGGACCTTCTTTTTGTCATGGGCCTCATTGCTTCAGCAGTTTTATTCTGACAAGGAAAACATAAGCAAGAATTTATGTAGAGATGAGAATGATCAACATACTTCATCAAAAACATCTTGTTTGGAGAGGTATATAGAACTTTGTATGTAATGAACTAAAGGCAAATGTGTATGCAAAAGATTTATAGCCATTCTCCAACCACTCTGTGACTGGAGCATTGGAGGATCTGTTGACAAATAATGACAACTATCCTTTTTAGAATTTCACAATACAATTCACAAAAGTTTTCATGATAAAGCGTGATACTGTGTTCTATCTTGCACTCCAACTTTAGGATTTCTTTGCCAGTATGTGTGTTGCCAGTATGAAATGATTGCAATTATCCCTTCATCTAGAGTGAAAATTTGATTTAGTGAAACGATTATTGTGCATCCTGACCATTCTTTTCATATCCTAACAGGAGAAAGAATGCCCAGTTGTTCTTTCTTGTGTAAATGACTGGCCAAATGATCCCATGCTTTGTGCATGCCAGCTTTTGCCCGGCCAGTTGAAGCTGGGCAGTAATTACGCTTTCAGCAGAGAGATGTCCACTTGTAAGCCTTGTTTCATGAGAAGCCATCAAAGAGCTTTCATCAATGACCAGCATTTCCATGATACAGTAATGCAATTACGAGTTTTATTTTCTCAAACACATACGCTGATTGATGTCAATAGGTGATGCTGGATTTCGAGGAGTGCAAGTCCTCTCGCAGTGATGTGAAAAATGGATTGATGTTTCTCCTGCTTTTAATTATTGTAGATTCCCCATCAATTTTGAGTGGATTCACATGGGAGCTGGCACAGTGGAAAAAAAAATAGGCAGTCCGAAGCCTTTTAAATTATCCAAAATGAATGGAGGTATTCAATCTACTCTCAGATGTTGAAATTAGGTTTGCGACACTCGCTGTGCGTGCCATCAAATTTCTCATTTTGAGCTCAAGTCTGTGTTCCGCAGAGCCATATATTTGGACGGATGGAACTTTGCCGAGCCGTGGTTCTTCTGGGATCTGCGAATTTTCACAGTTTGATGAGAAATGTTCCACTCCATCACATCTATAGATTATTTTCTGCCTGTAAATTTCAGACTTTTATTAATCAAATCATTGCTGTGCACTCTCTCACTCCTTCTCTCTCTCTCTCTCTCTCTCTCTCTTTCTCTCCCCCCACCCATCTTGCTTCAGAGTAAGTCAGTCGAAGAGATTCCCATTCTAAATAGATGTGGTGGCCAAACCTACCCCACTGCTATACAGGGATTTTTTTTAATTTTATTCACTTTTTTAATCACTAAGCTCTTGAAGAGCTGTAGATTTTCCATCAACATGTCCACTTCCTGTCAGGTCAGAAGATAAATCAACCATGTTCGAAAAGGTCAAACATAACTACACATCATGTTTGCTATAAAACTGTGATTACAGATTATGCAAAATTGTTGTAGGCTAGAATGGTTTAACATGTATATACAGATTTACACTGATGTGCTTGTTCTGATTATCGTTTCTACAGCAACAGTTTACATAGGGATGTCTTTGGTGGATGCCAAACAAATAAAAAAGCATTGTTACTTAATAAAGAAAAAATGGGTAATTATTGATATGGTGAGGTTTTCTGTAAGGAGATGTTTATTTAACATTTATGGAAGGATTCTCCATAGTCTTCGCTTTGTAACAGTAAGATTTCTGCCACGGGGAAGTCTTCAGGACAGAGAAGTTTTCTTTCTCGGTAACATGAAGAGCTGCATTTTTTATCTTGTTATGAGAAAACAAAAGAGTTTGGCGAGGGAACTGCCACTAGTGTTGCTATAACATGTGATAACCAGAACTAACTTGTAGGTTCCATTCAGTAATAAATTAAAAATTGCAATCATTGGCCCAACTGATGTGGTACAAGAGGAGCAAAACATTCTGGTTTGTGCCGTTATAAGAAAATATAAACCAACATTTGAGTGGTAGCAGACCACACCACCATGTTTAAAGAATATGAAAGCAGACATTGAAACTCAGGATTTAAGAACTGCATATTCATTAAGCTGAATTTACTTTATGTTTCTATCTTTATCAAGGTTATCACGGAAATTGCAGCAGCAACACTTTATAGCATCTGCTAGCTCAGCTTACATTTGGGATTTTTTTTTAATACTTCATTTGGAACGGATACATGGACTGATTTCCTTACACCAAGTTTGGTCCTTTGGGGGCAAATCTTAAGGGGCACGGTTTCAGTTTTTCAGCAACTACATACCATAACATTTTCTTTGATGACCAAAATAGATGCTGTACATAATCTGATTGCACACTTTTTCATGCCGTTTACACACGAGACCCAAGAGAAGTCGTCTTTTTTTTTTTTTGTATGGTGCTCATTTTCTTAGAAAGTGTAGTTTAGATGCTTGCATGCATGTACTCTTAAAAAAAAATAAAATAAAATATTTTATTCAACTTACCAGTTGATAGATTGATGGTTAACATTAATGTTTTGTGGTGGTGATGGGAAGGTTGCCAGAGAGCCACTGTTGGGACCTTTAGTGAGGCTCTTAACCCTTAACAGTTCAGCTCTATGCTTGGATTCAGTATCAAATGTAAGTCATTTTGTTTAAAAGTGCCTATAAAATGTAAAATGTACTTGGCAAAACCTTGCGATTTTCACAGGAAATGGTCAATGTGGTGCCAGAATCAGCTCTTTTTTCAGGAATCTAGACTAGGGTCATGCTATTGTATTACTGTATCATCAGTAGAAAGTGTGGAAAAGTAATGACAGCATAGAAAAACAAGAGCGAAAAACTACCAGCAAGTACTTCAGTGTGAGGAAGCCAAGCTTGTGCCAGTGCCCTTTTATACCCGTCATTCTTGGCAAGAGAACAGGAGCGCTGAAGAGCTTGGGCCAAGCCAAGTTTATTCATTGTGCACGACTCTCAGCCAGTCAGTGACATTTTAGTAATGCAAAACGCCTGAACCATGGACAGAAACAGCCGAAGAATGCCGTGGCCCTATATACAAGCCGCAGTTGTAGGTGAAAACCTTACTCCATGCATCAAGACGATGCCCGAGAACAATGCCATCTGTGATTACATGGGTCAGCTCTCTTCTCTGGTCATTGAGAAGCAGGCCTGCTTTAATGTGCTGGAAATTTCACTTGCTCTATCTGAGGTCAACAGACTTTCTTTTCAAAGAGGTAGGACGAATGATTGGAGGAGGCTTACAGCCTCATGGCACCGTGCCTGGCATGCTTAACGGGATCAGAGGACAGCTGGCAGGCCCACGCTGCCTTCCCATGGAGCGGCACACTGAGTCCGGCCAACAGCATGTAAATCACCCGATGCTCCACACAATCCCTCTTTGTCTGGAAGAGAGAACTAAAGAAGCAGAGAGGACTTAACTGAGCACATACATGCCTGACTAAATGTGAATGTCAAGATACAAGATGGCTTGATTAGTGATGATGCTTCTTCTGCATATGACTAAATTTATATAGGTTGGTTTGTTCATCAAGCTAAACCTACGTAGCTTATAAATCTTAAGTTATAACAGCTTCCTCTTTAGAGAGTGAGCTCAAGCTGGCTCAGAGCTTTACAATTCATGATCTTAGTATTATAAAGTTCTGTCTGGAGAAGAATGATTGATAGAACATAATAATACCCAGAAATTTTTTTTTTGTTTTTTGGTTTGGCTTCACTTTTTAAATCAGCAATTGGTATATTCTGGCTTGGGTGTGTTGGCTCAGGACCACTACGTGTGCTTCATATCCTTTGATAGTCAACTGCTGATGCAAGATAATGATCACAGACAATGTCTAAGGGCCTTACACTCACAAGAACTGGCACATCAAATAAGATTAAGTCATGCAAGATTACAAAATTCAGAATGCACCCTTTTATATTTATCATGGATTATAAGTAAGCCTGGAAAGAGGGATTGGGTGAATTTTCAAACGTTCTCTTCTGTATTGTTATCCTTGAACGTTATCAAGACGACTCTAACATCGGGATTGTTTTTTTTTTTTTTGCCATTTATTGATGAGGCCTAGGTCATCGGTGTTATTTCAAACTATCCACATAACATAGCATCTGACATTTAAAAAAAATGTGGAACACTGTATCAAATGAGCTGCTCAAACCAAGATCCTTCATATTCATGTCTCTTCTTCTAGCATCTTCCACATGAGCCAACAAATCCTTTCTACTCTGTATTTTCAAATTGGACTTTGCGTTTATGTGTGTGTGTGTGTGTGTGTGTGTGTGTGTGTGTGTGTGGTGGTGGTGGTGGTGGTGTGGGGGGGGTTAAAATAAAATAAAACAAAACGTAAAGGCCTGTAGCCTGCCTGGAGGAATCTCTTTAATGAAATCATTAAAAGTAATAAACAAAATTACTTATGAGGGCAAAATATTATTTTCTCAAGGTAAATTGCTCCACAATAATAAACCCATAACTGCCTTCTTTTCAAAAGGTGCCTTATAAGCTAACCCGGCTGAGGATAATTTAATTGGCCGAAATTCAATAAAACTTATTGCAATGTATTATTACATGATAATGCAGGAATCATTGCAGATTAATTTAGCACTAAGCAAAATTAGCTCCATGAACTGGACTACTGGACTATAAATGCCTACTTTTAAATATCAAACACAATTCCATTAAAGCAATATTTTACCATCTAGTGATAACATCATTTGTAGCTTATTGCTGCAGTGGAAGTAGAAGAAGCAGATAAAGAGGGATGGGGGGGGGGGGTGGATTTAAATGAAGGATCATTTTCTTCCATCTTATTGAATGTCCTTAGGTTATATTAACTTGCATAACATTTTATTCTTAGACTTCATATTTCTTTGTTTTTGGGAGAGTTTTGCAAACTATCTGGTTCACTTTACAGTAGGTTTAAGCTGATCCTGAGCCTAATATTGTTCAGATATGGTCTGCTTAGTGCTACATTGCTTAGAGTATTTATTTATTTATTTATTTATTTATTTTAAATTCTGGGCAAACGATGAGTACTGGTATATAACAATCCTACAAAGTCATAATCAATCTGCGTTCTGATGCTTGTGTACCATGGTAACCCTAGAAGAAAAGATTGTTTTAATTAATGGAAAGAAAATTGCCTTAAATTGTAATTCAACATGATCACCGCTGACATCCATGTAGCCCTCAGTGCTCAAAGGGGACATTTTTTCACTCAATTGAGTCATAGTAAACCGAATACCACTGAGTAAGTGCTTTAGCGAATCACCCTCGTCTTCAGTGTCTGTACTAGAACATCCGCAAACAGATACTTTGCTCTGCTATTAAAATATATTTAAATGTAAATTCTCTCCTTTTTTATTCATACATTTATTTTTACATTGCAGACTTATTTGCTCTTTGATCTAAAAACTCCAAGTTGCAAAAGCATCCGTGTTGACTTTTATTTATTCAGTTGTACATTTTCCCCTTACAAGTCATTATTAATAAAATTACATTGGGAAAACATGTAAAGCATGAAAAATAATGTAAAGTAGGGAACCACATTCCATAGAGCCATAATGCAACTCCATTACAAGGAAATAAAAATAACCATCATGCCCCTGGGCCTAAAGCTTTGATAATATTTTTGCTGGGTTGTGTTTTTTTTTTTTCTCTGTATAAACTATTATGACTCTGATATCCTGATATATTTAACAAAGCAACCCCAAACTGTACAGCCAATTAATCTGTTAGTTTTGTATGCAGATTTGAGCCTGAGCTGTACTATAATACAACCACCCCAACCTGCTCAAAAAAAAAAAAAAAAACAACAACAACACACACAACACACACACAAACCAATAAAACTGATTGCAAGGAGGATAATAAACATGGTAATGAGTTTGTGTCTAAAAACAATTTCTTATTTTTATTACAAAACAAGTTTTGTTCATTATGCCAAGGTATTTTGTAAAAATCATTTACTAAACTATTTGCAAAAAAGTCTTTACCATCTCCTAATGTATTGGCATATGTCATCATGTTTTGCTTCACTCCCAGTACATGCTTGTGAGTACTTGCTTATAATATGCTTAAGTATATATTTTTGAAAGCACATCCAATCACAGACTTTCCTTCTCTGAAATAAATCAATGTTATAGGCTGTATTCGTACTTGCAATATTAATGTGCAAAGTATTTCTATACTTGGGTGTCTGACTTGGTTCTTTCTGGGCTGGTAAAGAGGCTTCTGCACACTTCTAGACAAGTGCAACCAAGAAACGTTTTCCTTTATTAAAAATGCCTGGAAGAATCAGTACAAAATTGATTTCTGTATATATAAAATCCAATTCGGTTCTTACTAACTGAGAATATATGTAATTTATCTTATTTTCTATATTTTCTTTTATTTGAAATGAACCTTATTTGAATAACTTGATAGCCACAATGCTGTGACTGATACAAAAGCCTTCACGGATAGACAATGTTGTACTATATTATAAAATATTTAAGCTATTTTTTAATTTATGTGATTCAATATTTGCACAGATACATTTTAAGCCTTTACGTAACTGAGATGAAGGAGCTCCATTAGACTATTCTAAACAGTATATACTCTAAAATATATGTTTAGCGATCTGCACAAAAAAAAAAAAAAAAAAAAACTTTACTATTGTATAATATAGACACTACATTTCTGTAAAGTACACATTTTCCTGAACTGAAATGTGTTTATATTTTGCATGTATCTCAATCAGATTAAAGTTACAGCATTGTAAACTCTAAAGTCTGTTGTAAATTGTAAAGTCTGAAGATTTAATTTCATTCATTGCATCAACACCCAACATGGTTTTTGTAGGCAGAAAGCCAAGGGAAAGGTTAGAGAGTGTCAGAAAAAAAGGGATCTGGTGGAAAGAGGTGCATTTGCACAGGAATTCAATGCACACCCCTTTACAGCCCGTCTGGAGGCCATGCCTGTCCATCGTCACGCTGAGCCGGGTCTCAAAGATATCTAATTATTTACCAGAGGTCATGAAGCAAGTGCCCTCGACAAATCCAAGAACAGGGTCCTTTCCTATTAATCTCCATTCTGCAGATGATAGATATGTGATGGGGAAAGGGCCACTCGTGCCCATTCCTGATTTACAGAGCCGCATCAATCTTGTCACCCACTCTCCAAACAATAACTGTCAGGACGGGAGGGAGAGTGAAGAGGAAGAGGGGGACGTTGCAGGCCGACTACTGTATATGTGAACTGATCTGTAATGTTGCCTCTCCTAATTTCTCCATGATGGAATTGTAGGGGACATATTTCCACCAGCACTATCCATCTCACCGGAGTCAGAGAGAGCCTGGGCTTTTGCTGACAGAAATGGGCCGAAAAGAGAGGAGGGGGCGGGAGTGAACCAAATTGGCCACGTTTAGCCTCAGTCTGCTTCCACTCATCAGTCGAGTGAAGAAATAAAACGAGGGAAGTGCCACAGTAATGACACATTTGTTCACAGTATCGACTCTGGCAACACAGTGCGTCGAGATATTTGATGCATTTATCATCGCTCATGGGGAATCGACGAGCAGGAAACTTCAGGCATTGTGTATTTGTGTTTACAGACATCTGAATAGGATGGCACTTATTTTATCAGGACAGCAAAACATGAGTTTTAATAGATCATAACACGGACCCATGAAACCCCTGTACATAATGGAGGACATATAAATGTATTTCCTTCCTCTGTATGTTGAAAGAGAAGGAGATGAATTGCCTTTGTGCGGTTGGAACATTTATTCCTGTGAAGTCATAAAATAGTTCAATCCGGTCTTTATGTTTCTGGAAGGCCCTTCTTTGAAGGCCACTGACAGGCATTTCCACCTCATATTTTCTATTGCGCATTTTGGTTTTGCCCAGGGTTATTGAGACTTAGCGCCGGTTGCCGGGTGTGATGAATAAGCTGCAGGAAGGAACCGCGACTCCCCGAAAACACGCTTCATCTCTCACTCCATTATTTTGAGGTGACCTTACTGTATTTGGAAAATATGGAGCAAGTCCGCAGATTTGCTAGGTAGTACCAAATAAATAGTAAACAGTCTATTCACTATATGCCTTTGTGTGATGCTGAGCCATTTAGGAGGATGGAGTTACTGGGTGAATCTGCAGGGTGACTTTACAAGGTTATTTTAATGCAATTCCATGATTTTCAAATCTCTGTTGGAGAAAAAAATAAGACAAAATAAGACTCTCAGCAACAAATTCATCTACAAGTGATCTCCCATTCCTTTCCCTCCGAGTCCAGGACCATGGTTTTCTCTAAGGAAAAGAGCTTCAGATATGGGTGTACAAAACTATATCTGCCGTAGATTTCATCATCTCTTTAGATTTTCTTTTCTTTTTTTTCCAGAAATGTTTTTACCACCTCGGTACTGTATCTGAAATGAAAGCCTTCTCTTGGCTTTATTAAACTACATTATAAATTACCGGATGATTCAAAGATGATTCAGTATTTTTAGGGTGACTCAATATTTGAACAGATCTAAAGTATAAACAGTATATACTCCAAATGATATCATGAACTTTTCCATATTAAGTAGTTTTATGATTTGTTTCATTATTACATTATAAAGTACTACAACAACTTTAAGGTTATATTTTGCCCAGATTTGGCTCTATTGTCTATCACCACTAGAAGACTCTAAAGGTTGATTTCTAAATAAATAAGAAGCTGGAATTGAGCTCCAGCTCCCCAGTTTTCAGAGATGTTGATAGTGGGCTGAATTAATGTGGCCTATAAGACAACACAGCAAATCCCTGCAAAGCCTGGAACTGCCCTCCCTCTTAGACACTTGACATTTGTTTTTCATCATGAACTTAAAGGTCACTATCTGCTGCAGTGCCAGCCATCTTGTTTTGGCTCACATTTGCATGAATTTTATTACCTCATACTCACTGGCAACTCCAATTGTTTGACTTGAAGTGGAGTTTTTATATTGGCCTCATTGCACACATTCAAATACACAGTGTTCTTCATAAAAAAGTCACTTTTGTGTTGGGATTTTTAATTTTTTAATTTGATCATAGGTTCATATAGCACTTAAAATGCTAAAGGAGCACTGCATTTCTTTATTCATTAACAAGCATAATCTTATTGGTTTGAATTAAAGCCATTTAATGACTATTTAAAAAAGACTTGTTTTGAGCCACTGGTCTGTATGAATTCATGTCATAGTAGAACATATGAAACAGTTCCAAATTCATCCCATGATTTTATGTAGACAATACTTTAATAGATACCTTGTTCAGAGTTAAATATGCAACGCATTGTAATAAGGCTCTAAAGCTCTTACAAAACTATGCAGTACCTGATAATCAAAAGCAGACCCAATCAGTTGCACCTTGAGCTGCAAATGTGAGTAATTTCCCATGACCCCCTGCAGCCATATTCATTAACCTACCTTGCGAGTAGGCCAGTCAGATATGCATTCCTCTCATTAATGTGTGTGACTGTCTTAATGAGGCTTAACAGACCTCCACACCCCTCGTTTGAGTGGCTACGCATGCATGCAAGCTTCAGGGAATGTATGTACCCAGGATATAATGCGTCTCCTGTCAGCTACAAATCAATCAATGCCTGTTCTTAAATTCAAGGTGGATAATGACCTACATGTAACAATAAACTGACATAACTACGGTAAAGTAGAGAAGGCCGGAGAATATTTTATTCAAGATTTTACCATAACTACACAGTTCAAATCCACGGAAAGTCACAGTTAATGTAGACGGATCTGTAATTAAAATCAAAAACCACCAGTAGAGGTCAAACCAAAAAGTTAAATAGCAATTGGTTAAAAAAAAATCAATGGGGGAAGAGGAAAGAGGGAAAAATAAAAGGTGTTTAAAATTTTTGTGACTTACAAAGAAAGGAAAAAGTCTCTTTTCTTTCATTTGTCACATTCAAATGTACTAATACAGACAAAAAAAAAAAAAAACTGGGAGTATTTTAATTTAGCCACAAAATATTATATCAAATGGTTAAATTATTATTCAACTCAGATAGATCGATCTAATTGTAGATACTTAAGCAGGAGACTCTTAATACTTCCTAAAAGAAAAGAAAAGAAAAGCACTGACTTCATGGCATTTATCACCTCTGAGATTAGAGAAAAACTTGGTACATTTGGCCTCAGAACCTGCACCAATTTAGCTAGCTAGCAAACTTAGCACATCACATTCATATTTTTCTAGTTGGCCTTAGCTTCAATTTATATAAATGGAACCATATTTTTTTTTAGGTCAAACAAATGTTTTCATCAAGAATATGGCATAGATATATAATTGAAATGTGATTTGAGAGTGATTGTTATTGAAGTATTCAATTTTAGCAGTGTTGTGGATTCAGAATTCACAGTTCTTTTCAAATGTGTTTGGTTACACCAACCAACTGTTCATTTTTGAGTCAAATCTGGCAAAACCTTGAAATACTAACACATGAACTTGATTATGCCTTTATTTACTGGCAGCAACCATTTAATATTGTTTGTGATTTAATCTTAGTGACTTTAAAGGTTCCAATATTCTTTGTCAGTATGGCCCCATATGTATTACATGCATGTTGGTGCTTCATTGGTTAAAAAATAAATAAATAAATAAATCACAACTTAACATGGGATTATAATAATAAAATAATGACCTTACTAAACAACCATCATGACAACATTCTGATGCCATGGAAAATAGGTCTAAAACTTTCAAATGTAAGCACAATGCCTGACAGTCCTCAAAGGTTCAAATGCTATTAAAATAAATAAATAAATAAAAAGCCAAAATCAATAGGTAGATACCTGAGAAACGAGGTAGTTTACGAGCTAGCTACAAATTAGCTACATAGTGTGCTAACTTGGTAGTGAGAAAAAAAGGTGGGTTTTATAGTTTTGAGTAGTTTTGCTAGTTCAAAACAAATTGCTTAGACTATTTCAATCTAACCTATGATTACCTGTGATAAATGTGATCCACTAGCTAGGTAGATGGCTGGCTAAGTTAGCTAATATTGCTGATTTGGAATGGCTGGATGGAGAGAGACTTTTTTTTATGAGACCAGACACATGTTCCTAAGAACTTTACTCTGCAAAATTAAGGATAACAATCTCTTTAAGAGCCACAGCTGAGGAGCTTAAATAGTGTAGCAGATAATTAGGAGTAGGTGAAGCCAATCAACAGAGCATGTGATACAAGTAAACAAAACATGGTTCACCATATGGGTCAGAACTTGAGTAGGCACAACAAAGACATACTACTTAAACAAGATTAATAATCAAAGCTTATCTAGTTATCTTATTTATTGAAAGACATGTAATAGACGGAAGCAAAAAGAATGGAGGAGAAAAGCACATGGGGGAAAGGAAACATTAATTCATTGTTAATGCACTTGACACTTACACTTGCTGAACACTTTATTTGGAACACCTGTACACCTACTCAATCATGCAATTGTTTATCATTTGGCAGCAGTGCAATGCAAAAAAAATAATGCAGATATGAGCCAGTAACTTTGGTTAATGTTCACATCAGACCATCAGAATGTCGAAAAAATGTGATCTCAGTGATTTTTGGTGCCAGGTGGGCGGAGAATGGCCAGACTGGTTTGAGGTGACAGAAAGGCTACAGTAACTCAGATAGCCTCTCTGTACAATTGTGGTAAGCCGAAACGCATCTCAGAATGCACAGCATGTCTAACCTTGAGGCAGATGGGCTACAACAGCAGAAGACCATGTTCCACTTCTGTCAGAAAAGAACAAAAAGCTGAGGCTGCAGTGGACACAGGCTCACTAAATCTGGACAGTTGAAAACTGGAAAAATGTAGCCTGGTCTGATGAATCTTGATTTCTGCTGAGGCACACAGATGGTAGAGTCAAAACTTGGCGCCAACATCATGAATCCATGGACCCAACCTGCCTTGTATCAACAGTCCAGGATGGTGGAGGTGGTGTAATGGTGTGGGGAATGACTTTTGGCTCAATTTAGGTCCATTAATGTGCATCCCTTCATGGCCACAATTTACCCATCTTCTAATGGCTACTTCCAGCATGATAGTTCACCACATTACAAAGCAAAAGTCATCTCAAACTGGCTTCATGACCATGACAATGAGTTCAGTGATCTTCAGTGGCGTTCCCAGTCACTGCATCTGAATCGAATAAAACACATTTGGGATGTGGTAGAACGGGAGATTCACAGCATGAAAGTGCACCTGAAAAATCTGCAGGTATTGTGTGATGCAATCATGTCAACATGGGCCAGAATCTCAAAGGAATGTTTCCAGTATCTTGTGGAATCTATGCCACAACAAATTGAGGCTGTTTTGAGAGCAAAAGGAGGTCCTAAGCAGTAGTGGTCTAGTGTTCCTTATAAAGCATTTGGTGAGTCTATATTTGCAGTATCTCTAAAAAAAATGATAGCTGTTTTTGTCTTTTCACAAAAAAAAAATCATTTTTCATAGATCAGTGAAGACAGTTGTATTGTATGCTCTATGAAATCTGAATAATTAGGCAGTGTTAATTTTTGAACATTGATTTTATTACACAGCGTTCTTGAATACTCGGATTTGATTGGTCGGAAGTTGTTGATTAATTGTCTATAACAGCATCTCGAACAGTAGTGCTAGCTGTAAGGCAAATCGCAGATTTATATTAATGCACTAGTATTACATTATCATTTCTACACAGTTTGTAAAATCAATGTTTGTGTTGTGGAGTTGTCCTCTTTTTACATTTATACATTTTGACCCAATAACCCAATCATTGGCTCAATGCACAAATGAAGCCTACTGGTTGAAGCAAAGGCTTCCTCTCACTTTCATCTGAACTTGGCCTAGACCCCCTTAAGGCTCAGTCTTGACTCGATCTCGGCTAGTGCTGTTTTTGCACTTGAGAAAGGCAGTCTTATGTACAGCCCTAGGTTTACCAATATTAGAGCTGAGCATCCCCGATCTGTAGGACTCCTTTGCTGTCCATTAGGTATGATATGAGTTCCGTAACTGTGAATGTTTCTATGACGTACGTGTTTGCTGGGCATTTTAATCTTAATGGAATCCTTTTCACAGTTTTTACACAGTCTGATAGGTATTGTGCGAATCACATATTGCACTCTATTATTTTAGAATGTGCATGGAGGCTTAGAGAGTTTGCTATAATAGCCAAAGAGAGGATGCACAAATGAAATGACCACCTGCATTGATTTGCTCTCAGTGGAGGTGGCATATCATAAATAATTCAGGGACAATACTGTAAATGATAGCAGCTAACACCTCTGAGGTCAGACAGGTAGGAAAGAAATGAGGTGGGCTGATGGCAAGAAGTCACAGCCTGTCAGTACTCCAATCCCACAGTGATTTTATTATTAATTCCCACTTGCGCCGCATACTGTGCTGTGGCCCAGCTAACATAGAAACTATTTATACAGGTTAAAGAGATCAATTAGATTGTGAACTTCCACACACTATAGTAGTCTTCTTCACCTGGTTACCCATACATTTATCGGTGCAAAATGGCCTGATGAGACAGATCAAAATCACCCACTGTGGTGTATTTACAAGTTTAGATAGTTTGATCCAAAGGTCACTTGAGTAAAAGGGTCAATGAAAAGCAAAATGTTTTGTGATATATTTAGTGGAAGACGTTTAGTGGAAAATGTAATGATCACCATATTAAACCAGCTCTAAAAGAAAGTTTTGCTGCAAATTCTTCTTATATATTGTTAATTATTGGGCATGGATGTTCAGTAAGAAATAAAACACGGCTGGGTGTGATGGTGTTGTGATGTGGCCCAGTGCAAAACTGGGTTACTCTTACCACCCCAAAGTTGATATATTTTTTTTAATAACCACGCATATTGAAATATTTTATTCCTCCTACACCAAAGCCATTAGCCAACATTTACAAAATGTAATTTATTAATGAGTGACACATTATGTTTTTAATTATTTATAGCTACATTTAATGGTGTGGACCATACACAAGACAAGTTCCAGTTACCACCTATGAAATCACAGCTACAAACAGCTGTTCCTTCAGAAGCTTCTCTTTTTTTCTCTCTCTTGAAGTTAAAAAGTGCTGCTAGTCATGTTACTGAGAAACAACAAAGCATAAACTCCTCTGTTCTGAAGACTTTCTCATGACAGAAAACCACAAAAATCTTTGGGTCACTTTATCAGCGTCATATAAATAGAGCAGTCTGATGTCACTTGACGTCTCACTATGTAATTCATCAGAGTTTTATTATCCCAAAGCATATTAGATGAGCAGATTACATAATGTGCTGTACTATGAATATTTGATTGGACAAATCCCATATTAACATTGTTTAATGAACTCAAATCTCTATTACTAATATTTAATTATGGGATGTTGGACCACTTTTGAGGGGAGTTTTTAATTCTAAATCAAGAAGGTGATGATGGTGGTAGAGTACTCAGACCACACAGATTAGTACTTCCAGCTACTAATCCACTATGTACCATTGATCAATGTGACAATATTTCTCTTCCTTCAAACTAAATGTATGCAGTGCTTTGCATAAGTATTCATCCCATGAACTTTTCCACATTTTGTATTGTTACAACCTGGAACTGAAATGGACTTAATTTGGATTATATGCTATATGGCCAAAGGTTTGTAGACACCTGACCATCACACCCATATGTTGGCCTTCCCTAAACTGTTGCCACAAAGTTGGAAGCACACAATTTCTATCTGGAAGCCCCTTTGCACAAAGTGAGGTCCCTAAAGACATGGTGTGCCAAGGTTGGAGTAGAAGAACTCGAGTGTCCTGCACACAGCCCTGACCTCAACCCCACTGAACACTTTTGGGATGAACTGGAACTCTGACTGTGCCCCAGACCTCCTCGCCTGACATCAGTGCATGACCTCACTAATGCTCCTGTGGCTAAATGGGCAAATCCACACAGCCACATGCCAAAGTCTAGTAGAAAGCCTTCCCAGAAGAATGGAGGTTATTATAACAGTAATAAAGTAAAAAAGTTTTTTTTTAACAAATTAAAAAAAAAAAAAACATAAAAGGTGCATAAATTGCACAAATATCCACACAGTTGGCATGAAACACCTAAATTAGTTACATAATTATTTCAATGGAGTCCACCTGTGTGCAATTAAAGTGTCACGTGACCTCAATACAAATGCACCTGTTCCTGGGAGGGTCCAGAGTTTGTTAGAGAACATACCTAAACAAACAGCATTATGAAGACCAAGAAAATATTCAAACAATTCTGAAACAAAGTTCCAAAAAAATGATCAATGAGGTATTGGTTATAAAAATATCCCAAAATTTAGACATCCCTCAAAGCACCATTAAATCCATTATTTTAAGAAATGGAAAGAAGATAGTATATCAATTTCTTTGTCTAGAGGAGGCCATCCACCTTCTCTAGGTCCATGTCTATGTAAAAAGGGCAACCAGATCCCTGCAACTAATTCAGAATGCAGTTGCTTTATTTTTAATATAATAAAGTTCTACTCCCCTCATTGCTACATCATCTCCACTGGAACACTCCATGTTCTCTTTCCTGCTGCCTGCATTAGATTTCAAACACAGATGTTGCTTACAAAGCCCAAAATGGACCAGTTCCCACCAACAAAGCATTAACACTACACTAAGTGGGAAAAAACCCTCAACCTGTACTTTATTTTCTTTTCTGTATTAGCTGCAACACTAGCAGGGTTCTTGTAGACCTTTTTCATAGTATTTGTAGACCTTGACCTGTTTGTAATAGGTCTTTTTATAAGTGTGAAGACATGCAGTTTGTGTACAAACTCTAAATGCAACAAATGAATAAAAAAATCTACTACAACTTTCTGCATAATCTTTATGTCAGTGAATCATAATCTTTCTGTCAGTATAGCAGCAAATTGGACACACAGTGAGTGACTATCAGGCAACCCTTGCTATCTTGCTATTGCCTAATAATAGTTTCTCTTTTTTCAAGAAGATATGTGACATTTCAGTATTGAAATTATATCACATTTACTCAGAGATTTTCTCAATACACATTAAGTAACAAGACAACTATTAGAGTGTCATTTCCATGGTCTTAGTCGTCATCAACAACAACAACAACAAGCTAACATTACTCCACACCATCCACATAACAAGCTACACTGAAGCTAAGCAATGTTTCAAAAGTAATGGACACTAACGGCTAGCTTGCTAGCAAAGAAACATCAGCTACCCGGTGATAAATAGCAATAATGGATGAGAAGAGATTAATAAAAGAGATTCAGAAGTTTATGGATTTACACGGTCCCAAAGACCCCAATTATAGACACAGTGTTGAAGAAGAGGGAGCTTGGGGGACAATAACAAGTCTTTGACTAGGTTTCTACGTCTTTCTGCTAAGAAATATGCCTCAATGACCACAGCATACCTTCCCTTCTAGTTGGCACTCATAGCTGTACTACTTGCTGGTTGATAAATACATTCATCATCTAAAAAATGTTGGCATGAATATACTATATAGGAGGTTGCACACATCCCAGAACATATTAGCTAGCTAACATGAGATTAAAGTGTAGTTCTTGGATATAATCTATTTGTACAACTAGCTATCTATGTTTGATTGCTGGTAAAAGAGTGACCCCCTTTTTAATAGCAGCAAGTTTAATAAAGTGTTAAGACTTTAGTCTATTTTGTCTTTTGGAAACGTATATTATTGTTTATATTGAACCTTCAAATTTGATCTCATGGCAAACTTTGGACGAATTCAAGTGAACGAGGATGTGATTGGATTTGGTTTAATTTCATGCAAATTCATAGAAAATGTACAAACCCTAATGTTAATACAAATACAGCTATTATTTGTTTTCTGGGTTTTTTTTTTCTGTTTTTGGTAAAGACCTTGAAAGATGCTTCCCTAGCTTACTCAACTCACATTAGAAAAGATAGAAACTTTGCCTAAAAGTTCCACAGGGCATCTGATTGAGTCCAACTCAAGCTAAGGAACTGTTGAATAAAGTTATGTTCTGCAAATTGTTATGTGTCATTATATTTAATAAAAGAAAAATTACTTCTTTTTTTTCCAGCAGCCATTTGCTTTTGCTTTTTCTTTTGTTTTTAGTGTTAGTATTTTGTTTTTGATTTTAGTTTTTGATTGATTATTGCTCTTTATCTTCATATTTATCTTTGTAGAAACATTTCATTTTATCATATTGGAAAGCATCCTTGCTTTACAGAATTACTTTTTGTCTTGTACTTTATATACTGTATCTTTAGTAAATCTTTATTCAGTTTTACAAGAAACTTAAGCTGTCACACTTGCTCCTCTCTCTACAGGTAAAACCAGAAAGCCTCAAATATGTTTTTATGTGAAAAGTGGTCCATTATTTAATGGTACTTCTTTTTTTTTTAACAGTATAAAATGTACATACCCATAAAAGTTTTTTTTTTTTTTCCTTTGGAAAAGGAATGTCTGGAAACCTAAAAGGTGTTTTTTTATTTATTATTATTTTTTATAAACACATTAACACATTACTAAGGATATTAATATATAAACATCTAAGACAAAATTTGTATTTTTTTTCACAGTACTGTATACATATATAAAGTGCATACATACATATATACACATATATATATATATAGCCTCCCATCATTATATTGCCTTTTTGATACCTTTCTACTTTTCAAATGACCTATCAATATACGCCATCAAACAAACTCAGACCATGACATCATCAGCCAGTGGACTGCCAAGAAAGGCATATTGAAATGACCAGCCTATCACTCCATGATGGTTTTGACATCAAACTTCAGAAATAAAATGGTCTCTAAATTTCCCAATGTTCTCTCCCTGACCCCAGAACTCACCTGAATAAATCAGTCTTTCCTGCTCAGCAGAGCCCAAGACCCTGAGGAGTCAGAAAGAGAGAAGGAAAGTGAGAGGAAAGAGAGGAATGGAAGAAAAGCAGGGTAATAAACTCTGAATTAGCCTCATTCAAGTGTACGATCTGCTAAGCAATCGCTTAGCTGAGAAGATTTCATTTAATCCACTAATAAAGGATTTTTAAATGATTATTAATGAAACTAATATTTAATTCAACAACATTTCATTTTACAAACACAAAAAAACATAATGATTGTCAAATTACTATTGTAAACTCATTTTCCGAACTGTACTTTTTAATTGCACAGGAATTTTAATGGGTGCATAGCGCGAGGCCTCCCAGCTGTTAATATCAACATGTCGAGTTCACTAATGGCAACAAATTTCGCTTCACTCATCTCTCCATGCCCACAGCACTGATCTCCATACTAACTAGCAGAATGCATTATAGCGCTCATAAATCCGGCATGCCGTGTGCACGAGCATATTCCCACGCAGACAGAGAGGGGGAGAGAGAGAGAGAGAGAGAGAGAGAGAGAGGAAAGGGAGGGCAAGGGAAAGAAGGAGGCTCTGGCAAGCCCTGGCGTGTCAAAGCTGGGCGCGAGAAGCACACTGCCACCCCCACTAAGATCTTTTTTGAAGTCCACCCGGATCCCAGTGCCATCTGGATGGGCTATGTGTGGCTGGCCCAGATCGGAATGCTGCCAGCAGTCCCCGATAGCACAATATGGCCCTTTCTTTAATGAACTACTAACTGTCCGCTTTTTAAATTGAAGTGACATTTTAGCCCTTTATCAGTGACATTTCCAAGGGCCGACACATCATCCATTTATTTGCATTCCTTTTCTTGTCCAGGATCCTACCCTTGCATAAAGGGATGTTCATAAAGCTGCTATATTCCTTTTCATGTTTCCTTGGTGTGCACATGTTTTGGTCAGTTATTTTTGATAATAAATATTATGACCACAGTGCATTTTCTGTCTTATCTCTATGGGTCTGATAAACAGCTAAACCTAAATAAAAATGGGTAGTCACTGAAGAGACACACTGAAACACAGCATAGCAGCTATGTGCAGAAGCCTTAAATACCCTGCTGAATTGTAGCCCAAGCTCTCCAAAGCTGTTTCATTCCTCCTTTCTCTCTAACACTCCATCCACATGCTTTTTTTTTTTTTTTTAAGGAGTGCAAACAGTCAGGGCCCACATTGGCAGGTAACAGCAGTGAACTAATGCTGCATTTAAAATGTGTGGACTTTACATATTTGAATTTCATTTTCAGGCTAATGCCAGGGCAAACATGCTGTGGGTAATGGCAGGGCTAGATGGAATATAGAGGCCTGTGGTGGCAGGAGCAAATGCAGCCTTGCTCACTCTCGACATTTCAATTACGCACAGGTAAAATGATACCTTTAAAATAAGGTGATTGTTCAAGCACAGATTTAAAACCTAAAATAGAAATGAAAAGAAGATTTAAGACAACTAGATAAAATAAAATAAAATAAAATAAAATAAAATAAAATAAAATAAAATAAAATAAAATAAAATAAAATAAAATAAAAT
>CM075014.1:17959607-18029607 GCA_037576675.1 Pangasius sanitwongsei
AAAAAAGGAAATTTATCAAACAGGCCAAACTATATCTATCTATCTATCTATCTATCTATCTATCTATCTATCTATCTGTAACAGTAAGTATCAGCTGAGACAAGATGACAGTTTTGCTGAGATAAGACGATTTTAAGTAAATCTGTTTGTGACAATACTATAGTTCACAGAAATATTAGGTGTTCTCTATTACTAGGGTTAATATTTATATCAGCATCCCTGGTGGATGTGATTGCTGAAATACTGAAGACCCATTTTGCCATAAACATCATAATTTTAAGCTTAAAATAATTTAAGTTTGATATTCAGATTGTAATGTAACCAAAATGTAGTAATGTAAGCTAGAGAGCAGTTGTTGACAGTAAATTGCTTCAGTAGCACAAATCATTCTTCTCTCCCTCGCTGCTCATATTTATGTGCCCTTGCCCTTGTGCTCTGTGAGCAGTATACACCTTGCAAGTCCAGAACATCAATTCAAAGCAAATATGTGTCTTTGTATGCGTGTATAGCCTGACATAACGAGCAAGGTGGAGGGGGGGGAAAGACGAAAAGAAGAAACTGATGGCACATTATACGGGCTGTGCTTTGGCAGAAAAACGCTCTGTGCCTTTAAGCAACTCATGAAAAATGAAAGAGATTTGTCTGTCATCAGCATGCACGCGCTCTGACCTTGACTCCAGACAAGTCTAATGGGGGTTCTGAATTTTTTACGGGAGAAGGTGGAACTCCACAAGGTATTAAAAGAAAACAATAGTGGTACAGCGGCACTGAGGAAGAGAGAGATAAGTTTTGAGTTGCTACTGTAATTAATTTCTGCTTCACAGGCATACAGAAACTCACATAGACTAAAAAAAATGTTTTCTATTCTCTATGTCTGCACTACAGTTTCTTAGTTTCTATCTCTTTGTTTTTTCTATCTTTTTGCACTTTCATCTTTTTTGTATTGTGGAATTGTTAATGTTGAAAAACACAATGCCTGTGAGGGAGGAAAAAAAAAAAAACACTCTCAAACAGTGCCACAAGATCACAAATGCACAAATTCTGACTATAGGGACACTGGGGAGACCAAAATCAGGCCAACCATCAGTCCTAATGGGGACAAGGCTTCTGCAGTGATGCTACGGTGTCTGCACTGGGTCATTTTAGTGACAATGGTGCAGAGTAATAGGTGCAGTAGTGATATGAAGTAAAGTAAAGAAGGAGATCACCGCTGAAGGGCCCTCAGGGGAGTATTGTAGAGGAGTGAGGGGCCTGCAGTGGAGAAGCAGGGGCCCCTTAGTCTCATTCCTTCCTTCCTTAACCCCTTCACTGGCGAGGTCACTCTGCGAGGAGGGGAGAGAGTAATTCAATCCCCAGACTTATTCAGGGCAAGGCCAGCACTCTCACTGACAACAATCTCAAATTAGAGACAAACCAGCACACTGGAGCAAACTTCGAGAGAAGGAAAGACAGACAGAGAGAGACAGAGAGGAGAGAAAGAGAGAGAGACAGAGTTCAAAGCCTCTGCCTTACACACCACCATACTAATCATGTGATGAATACCACTCAGTGACTTTGGACGACATGAATTTGAATCAGAAGTGCCGTTAATATTAGTGACACAAGAAACGCTGCTTAAAATAATGCACAGCAATTCCAGCTCCCATTCAGTCAAAAATAAACTAAATGAAATGATAAATAACTTATAAAATCTTAACTGTACTAAGTGTCAGGGATTACATATTTTGGTAATATGTGAGAAATGTAGGCATGTGAATGGATTTTCACTGACTACACGTTGACACTTTTGTTGCCTCTTTGTTTGCTAACTCAATATAGTTCATAGAGCATGTAGAGAAGACTTGCATACTCTTCTCTCTATTTACATCTATAAAGCTTTATATAGCACCAATAACTCTGCCGGAGACAGTTATAACGTAGCAAGCCGCTTCTGAGGTATTGTTTATGTCTTATCATTATGGGCTTGTTATTACTTGTTGTTTTTGTATGTATTCTATGCAAACTGTGAGCTTCAGAAGACAAATGTGACATATCTATAAGCAGTCGACACAGGCTGAATGAATATATGGTAAAGAACATGCAGCTTTAAAAAAAAAATCCACAGTAAATAATGCATGACATTAAAATGGATGTCATAAGAAATTTCATCAATTTTCTTTTTTTTTTTTTCCTGATCAGAATCGTTTGCTGCAATTCATTTTCCAAACTGGGAAACACAACGATACATCGTACATCTTGCTCAAATTAATGCTATCATGTCTTGTAATCAGTGAGTAGGAAATCATGTTAAATGAGGAGTAAAATTAAACATTATTAGACGAACTGTGGATCTGAGCTGACTATTATTTTCAACGTCACATCATATTAGTTGTGATTTTCCCAACAATAGTGATAGAAAAAGAAAAAAAAAACAACAAGAAAAAAAAGAAAAACAGTTGCCTGGCTTTTTGGAGTTTATTTGCATGTAAATTCCTCCGAGCAGCTTGCGTCTGCCTCCATCGCTGTCGGCTGTTGGCTGGTTAGAGGCCACTCTTCATGTTTATTATGCGGCTACGCTGTATTTGGGTTGTGCTTCTATGTAATACACGATCAGCTTGGTTGACTGAGGGAAAGATGATTCCCCCCACCTTCCACAACTCGCAGTTCACAGGCATTACCATCTTAATAAGGGGGTTGATTTTGGCCCCGGGCTGAAGAGAGGGGGGGTGGCACCGGCGCAGGTGTGTGTGTATATATATATATATATATATATATATATATGTGTGTGTGTGTGTGTGTGTGTGTGTGTGTGAAAGCGTGAGTAACCCAGGGGTTGTTAGCACAGATCAGTCATTTTAAGGGCAAGTAGAATTGAACCCACCCTATTAAAGAACATTGTATAGTAAGGCTAAAGTAAAGATAGCAGTTGAAATGTCTGGTTTAGTTTCACACTGCACATAATTTAAAAAGCAATTCATTCATTTGTTCAGCACACAAAAATCATCCAAATATATTCATATCGCATTTCTGGAGTGCTACAGCTCTGTCCTTTGGCTTGGTTTGTGTCTCATGGCTCAGTTTAGCAGCTCACATCTATAAAAAAAAAAAAGAATGCTGCCCAAAACCCAAAATACATGGCATATTGAGTTCATTTCCTGCAGTTGAGTCAATTCACAGTTGAATCTCTTTCTCACTGTAATCAAACCTTAGAGTTTGCTTGGAGGTGGGCCGAGGTCACGTCACTCAGATGCTCTTGGGCCCAAGTGTGATTGCTGTGTTCTCACCTGCTTAACTAAACACACCAGGGTTTATTTTAAATGGACTAAACACTGCATATGTGGAAACATCCCATTGTGCTGTTATGTAATTATATAGTGTAAGCTCTGATATACATTAAAAATAGTCCAAATCTTTTTTTTTTTTATCTCATTGTGTCAAGTTTGACTGTATTTCATCCCATGCTATTCAATAAATTATGCAGAAATGTATGAGATCCATCACCTCAATAGTTAATCAAAAAGGGCTTGATCTAATTTAAACTTCTTTTCAACACGACTTTCCAAACCCACTAATCGCATTTCCACCACATTGCTGAAATTCCACTGTGAGAGAGTGGGAGAGAGGAGCTAGTCTCAGGTGAGAGAGAGCTAATTTCCCGTGCTGAGCTCAGGCCCGATCCACATCTGAACATAAAGCACTGTCATTACACTCTAAAGTGAATAATAGCCGTTCTCTCTTGGCGGCGTAAATTTGGAGAGTGATCTGCTAATCGCTTCCCTCTCCTGTTTGATGGCTGTGCTCCCTGCGCTAAGGGCTCGTCAATAGTGCCTCAGTAATTAACGAAGTGGCATGGAACTGGAGGGAGATCAGACAGCAGGATTAGTTCTGCCAGGTTCTCCGAGAGTCGATACATACTGGATGCTGGGACTCGAGCTCCTCAGCGCACATTTACATACCTACCCCAGATTGCACTTGTAAAAAAAAAAAAAAATGGCACTCTTTTTCTTTTCCTTCAGTTTGAGCAATATATAATCAGCAGGGTCTTGTTCGGTGTGATGAGAAACAGCTTAGTTTACAAAACTGTTAAGAGTTGTTTTTCCAGATTAAATAAATTTATGAATAAGTAAAGGTCTGGAATGTATAAGCCAAAGCTTGCTTGACACCTTCTTGGAGATCTATTCCCTCCTGCAGAGTTTATTTTCAGTCCTAATCTGAATCATCTGGTTCTAATATCCCTGTGCCTGATTAGTATAAGATTTGGGTTGCTGTTTAACAAATTTAGATTAGCAGGACATTTTCTAAAAAATACAATTCTAGGAAAGTCATGTTTAACTTGTTATATCATTTTTGTGTATGTTCGTATGTTCTTACAACTTTGGTGCAAGTTGTTCATAGCTAGGAACATTAACACTAACATTTCCATAATGTTAGTTTTAGTCTAACTGGGAACATTGTGTGAACAACATGCTAATAACAATGTAAAGAATAACATTATTACAGCTGGTGTTTTTAGGCTGTTGCAGGGATGTTATGTTTGGAACATTATTAGAACATTACACAACGTTCTAATGATGTTCTTTGTTAGCTTTAGAGCCATAAACCCACATACTCCACTTTTTGTTATTTTCCAAAGATCCATAGGGTTTTGAAAATGCCTTGAGGAAATATTAGTTTAATTCTCTAATCATGGAGTCTAATATAATTCATGAATGTGTGTAGACATTGTTTCACTATAATTATGTACAGTACATAGTTTTGAATGATGCCCCTGTTCTGTGCAAGTTTTGGCCATTAAACTGAACTCCAGCTTAAGTGTTTAAGCAGGTCGAGTAGCGCTTAAAGTAAGTTAAAACCATATTCACCATTCAGCCATGCTGCATTTATTACAGCTCGTATGTGGCCTGGCAGTGCAGAGTGGTTTTACAGCAGTACCATTATGATGTGGAATAGGTCAGCATGTGGATGGGTGGAAAGGTGCTTGCGCCGGCTGCAGCGCATTACATGCTTAACCTATCATATACAATTACTGTTTGGAAAAGCCTTCCTAACCTTTAACAAAAACGGCTTAGCCTTTGCGTTTACACAGCTTCGGCCTGACAGTTTGAACAGGTTACAGTGTGAACTGCAGTATAAAAACCCATATGGCCCAATCTAGCTGAATGAAGTAGTGTGTTTCTGGATTTAATAATGGCACTTTCCTGTCTGGGAATCGGTTTTTGGGGTTTGTGGCATGCCTAAGAGTGGTGGTGGACCTGCAGCTGAAGACAAATGTTAAAATGATAGTGGCAGGGACACAATGTTTAAATAAGAGGCTGTTGGATTTGGAGCAATATATGGTTTTGTGGAGCAATGGTTGGAGTGTAAAATAATTTCAAGTGGAATAATAGAATTCCAAAGATATTGAATGGATGCAAGCATTTAGCTGTGCCAAAAAAAAAGGTAATTCTTTAAGGCGCTTATTAATAAATTTAATAACTTCATTAAATGATGATTATACCATAGTGATGTTGAATTCTTGATTCTGTTCAGAACGTGTTGATTCATTTTCTGTAGCAACTCTTAATGTGTTCGCTCTAATACATTATCATTTCTCTGGTAGCTAACACAGGGACTTGTAGGGCAGACAGTCCATACAAGCAGATCAAAAAAAAAAAAAAAAGTCAGCACTGGCAAATTGCTGTGGTCTAGGAGGAATAATACACTGTGCAGTGTATACAATGTATATTCTAATAAACCTAAACACACACACACGCACAAACACAGTCAACACTGTACTGTTATGAATGAAATCCTTGCATTTCTACATTAATCCTTAACAGCTGCATGTGCCCTGATCACAACTTATGATCCATCCAAGGGAACTTGATGTGTAAAGCTCAAATACCAATAATAATATAACATGATAACATGGGATGGAAAAACCAGGTGAACAGCATCCTACTGTAAGCTCCTCACAGTCAGCCCTGGTTGGAAAAGAAAGAAGAAATCCGAAAGAAGATGCAAAAGCTTGGATTATTTATGAAGACATGGTAATACAGCCCAGTTTATTACATCAGAAATAAAGAATGAGCACCTATACTGTACATCAATCAGAACCAATGAAGGATAAGGATTTTTCCACATACTAACTTTGTTATAGTATGGAACCTGAACTTCAATATGATGGGGTCTAGTCATATGTGAAATTTTCTCTAAGGAGATGTTTATTTAGCATTTATGGAAGGAGTCTCCAGTGTCAGTGCTTTGTAATAGTCAGAGGTAAAGTTGCAGCTTTAGGTTTTTCCACCACAGGGCAGTCTGCTGTTGCTCTGTAAAATGACAAGATGCATTTTCTGTCTTATTAAGAAATAAAAGACTGGTGAAGGAATGGCCATTTATAGCTGGTATAATCTATATAAGTGATAACAGGAACTAACTAATTGTTTTGCCATTTTTCAATCCATACTTATATATCCTGAATGGTAGATATGCACCATTCTGCACTTTGGTGGGTCACTCTATTTATGTATGCTGTTCCAGTGTAATAAAGGTCACCCTTGCTCAGGTTACACACTGAAATGTCCTGAGGGCAAAGAGGTTTTCACTCAAGTATGAGACCCTGGACAAAAAAAAAAAAAAAAAAACAGAATACACAGCCATGTAAAACAAGCTGGATAGTCATAATCCACTCTGTAGTATTGGAGTGGACAGTGAAAGGTTTACATAACACTGTTCAAGTGATTAATTATATGAAAACTGCTTCAAATAAAAATATTTTACATCTGATGCAGGCTATTATAGTTTCCATAAAGAAAACTGGGCCTATTGGAAATACTATATATGTGCTGTTTTTGGTTTAATAACATTTATTAGAGCATTGTATAATTGAGCCTTTTAGATTTCTACAGCACATTACCAGCTAAAGACTCTGTTACAGGTAAGCACAGTCACTTCTAAAATTCAGGAATATTCCATATCACTCATAGTATTTTATTGCATTAAAACTGTACTGCACAGTTAATTTGATTTATCACTAGTATGGAGCTGAAAATGCCAGTGTTTGAGAAGGTGGCTAGATCTACCCCATGTGAATGAATAAATGAGGACACTTTGCCAATGGACATACCTACTTAAACATGACATCTATTATTAATCCTGCACAATCTTGGATTTCTTTTCCACCCCTCCATCAACTATATCACACATCCAGAATGAGGGTTTGCATATTCACACATGGCCCTGTTTCCACTGAAGTTAAACCTCTTTTATTGGACAGCGTTATTAAGTCCGACTTAGTGGGTAGCTTTTTAAGAGAAAGAATTTGCTGACCAGAATCGTTCAATAGTCTAGCCGGAGTTCGTTTACTTTAGCGTGAGCGGAGCAGAAATGTGGCTTTAATTAGTGAGGATGAGGCCTAGCAAAGCTGTGTTCACATTAAATATTCAACTTTCTTGTCCGTGCAGATCAAGAGGGCTTAAACAGAAGCTATTCTTGACTGTAAAACCAATTTAACAAAAGATACAGGTGAGATTGCAACAGAGTTGCAAAAAATGTAGCTTGTTAGGTTATAACCTACCTTGCTGTTTGCTGTAATAAAGGCTTGTAATGGGCCTGTACTCACAGGAGGAGGGCTTATACTCGGAGACTGCCCTGTCATTTCATTAATAAGACAGCAGATACTTACTGTCCCTGCATATAAACACACACACATGCACCGCAATCATTTATGATGTGCTCCATTGCTCCTTAGGGTATTCCTGGCTTTGCCTCCATTTGGTTATATTCAAAACTAGCCCCCTCTGGGAACACATTAGATTTGACCTTTGCCCCTTTTGAATACCCTTTGGCTCGGATGCCCTAATAACATGTGGCAAATATTTACCAGCATACTTTTTTAATATAATAGAGTGCCGCTGTGCACATTAGTACATATTTTCTGCTCAATCAGGTTTTTCATGTCAAGCTAACCACACACCCAGGAGAAAAATGCCCCCCCTCCATACACTCTGGCCTCCTTCTTCATCCCTCTCTATATTTCTACCTCTCTCTCTCCCTCCCATTGCCTCTGAACAGGGCCAGCTTGCATAATCAGGATGAATGAGGGAAGATTAGTGAGCAGGCATATACATTTGAAAAGTTGGCCGTCCCAGGCGCATACACACCTCACACAGCACCGTGCTGGTGGCTGCTCACTAGAGGCTGCAGCTTTAAGAGGGGCACCCAAGTGTCACTGAACAGTCAGACGCAGATTTGGGGCTATAAATGGATTATATCTGGGATATTAAGCGCTCAGAACAGCCAGGTGGCTTCAGGAGCCTCCCTGAGCCATTCTCACAAACACACACACACACACACACATACAGAAAGAGAGAGAGAAGGAAAAAAGAGGCTTATACCTGATACCTGACTCACAAATCTACAGAAAAGAAACCATCTGACACACACAGACACTTCATATATGGATTCATATATCCATATCACGCCATATGGTTATGTTTATATTTATGCTCATGTTTATATGATTAGGTTTAAGGAGAGAAAAAAAAGGTGTAATGTTTTGACATATACCCAAACACAACATTTGGGTAATTTTCAGTTATTTAGTCATTTCAGGAGAAACAAAGCGTTTTTGCAAATTAGGTATAATTCCCTTCCCTGCCTCCTTTGATCGCTATGACTGTGGCATTTCAATTTGTTTCCCGATAAACACTCTGTGTTTCCTGTGTCATAAATTACCCTGCTGTGAATTACGCTGCCGTCATAACAGTCTGCTCAAACCGATATTTCACATTTAGAATGCACACCCGCACACAGAGGCGCACCCACACTCACACACACACAAACAGTGCTCAAATCGGAGCCTCCTCCGTTGAAGATGAAGTGACAGTGCCATACATTATAGCTGTTAATTATGCGAGCACTAAATTATGGATAGAAGGCAGCATATGCCTTCTGTAAGCGTTATCAAACTTGCCAAGCATACTCCGACTTTCACACTTCTAATTGGCTGCTTCCTTGAAAGGTTCTCAGACACGTGCTGCTCAGGCCTCTTTTTTGAAATGATTAAAAGACTTCCTCGTGTGGATTATACACAGGAAACATTGCTCCTTTTTTTGATGCAGACTAATTGACCAGAGATTGATTGAGGGTTAAAAATTAAGCTTCTGCTTTACTCACACTTGTCAAAGTAAACTTAGATTTTGTTTATTTTTTTTTTTTTTAACAAATTGAACATTTACCCAGTGATGGCTGGTGATACTGGATGGGAAATCTAATATCAATAATATCAATAGCTTGACGATGAAATTATTAAGGTTGAGTAATGAATGATGTGCAATAAGAATGATATGGGGTAAACTAGAACATACACTTAAAGGAAGACAGACAGTTACATTCATGATTTCTAATTTTTATTAAGTCTGTAATGCTCTACTGGCTTCATGCCATATTTGCTCTGAATACCAAAAATGCTAAGTTAGGGATAACTCATGACAGAACATGTGGTTATATGAAAATATTGCACGCCAGGGTGGTGTGATGCCATCACCCCATCACAAAGTGTATTAGTTTCATATAAAGGCATGGTCTGGAGTGTTTATTCCACTTATACCAAAGCAAAAAATTCTGCTTATCGTTTCGCCAAGAAACCAGAAACGGGAAGCACCATGAGAGTCGCAAAGTGCATACAACAAAGACTCTTTTCCTAAATGTTAAATATATGTCCTAACAAAATCATCACCACATTAGCTATTATACAATTACATTTTTTTTAAAAAATCTGTTTATTATTAGTCTTAGGTTATGTGAAGCGTTCAGCGTAAAGGTCCCTATGATTGAGCTGTTACTATGGTAACAATGATGTATTAAATTGAGTGCATTAATATAAATCTATTGTCCATGTTACAGCTGGAACTACTAGCCATGCTGTAAAAATAATGCACATCTTCTGACCTGAATGACTGTCACTGCATGAATCTACAGTGTGGGTAGAAAGAAATCAGCCCAGGTGTTGCTTTTGTGTTGCAGTCGGCTCTGAAAAATGCCAAAAACAATCCACCATAAGACATGTTGACAGCAAATAATCTGATATTTACATTACATTTACATGTATGGCATTTGGCAGACACCCTTATCCAGAGCGACTTATATTTATCTCATTTATACAACTGAGCAGCTGAGGGTTAAGGGCCTTGCTCAGGGGCCCAGCAGTGGCAGCTTGGTGGTGCTGGGATTTAAACTCATGACCTTCCGATCAGAAGTCCATCAATGCAATGATATGAATGCAAAAAATAAAAGTCTGAGTGCTAAACCCTGCTAGCTCTTTTATACCAACCACCCCTGAATCTATCACTCACATGCATCTGTTGAATTTTCCTGAAGTGCAGATTATATGATGTTTTCAGCCCACCTTAATTATAATAACCTCAGGATCACTAGATTATTTAGTCTGTAGGTCAACCGTGTAATGTACTATGTTGCGAGACAATGTCATCATTGAATTTATGCTAATGTGTTCATACACTAGGATGCATGCAGAATCAGTGTGAAACACTGCGTACCCCTTCACTAGATGACTACATTTGCTCTATCACGAATACTTCTTCGAACACACTGGCTGGTTAAGTGAGCCTTCTCCATGTGTTTGTCACATGATTAACCTACATGCAACACTAACAATAGGATGATGTGACTCCACTTCATCAGCTGCTCTTTCCTATTCACTGCCTACTTAACTTGCAAATTCCCCTGAACTGTAACCCAATGTCTTATGGCCATTGATTCGACATGTCCCTGTAGATGCTCTGTCATCAGAGACGTGTGTGTGTGTGTGTGTGTGTGAGCAACGGTGAGGCACTGCACACACTGTAATAGTATTAAAAAAAAGGGCTTGGAAAATTTTAAGGTCTATCGCCTCTGACTAGTGATGCGCTTTCACCTCATTTTTCACTGTTACAAAAAAAAAAGACATCATTGCATTACGTAATGTCTGAATGTAAAAAAGGCAGCTCCGAATATTGCTCACAGAGTACTGCATAATACTAAAATAACAAGACATGCATTTTTACACATAATCACGGCAAATGGAAGCTCCCCATCTCATTTTTTTCCCCTCACACTCTGCTTTTGTAACACTTTTTCTTTTGAAAAAGTGATACTGTCAAACACATTGGGATGTTTTCAGTTATAATTGCAATTAAGGGCTTGTTCACAGCAGAGTCTGGCAGCATTTAACCTCGGAAAAGATTTCAGCGGCAATAATCACCATTTTAGGGGCTAATATATCTAATGTAAGCTCACACTGAGTCAAGCGCACTGTGAACACTTCAGTTCATTAGTGCACTTCAGCCTCTCTGCTGCTCTGTTAATAAGACCAGCACTCAGGTCGGAGGCCCAAAGGTGACAGATTAGGAGTTGTTAGCACATGTTTGATCTACATGCTAAAACTGTCACAAGTAGTTATTACCATGTCTGTGACTGTGTGAATCACCTCTTTGGGAAGCTGGATCTAACTTGATAGCATTGATTGCAGTGGGTTTATTATAATAGTCAGTTTAGGGGGATTATAAATACATAACAATGTATAGAAAGGTTGTAATTAAGGGGGACAAATAACATGGTACACATTAACCTTTAAAAAACATCTACAGCAATATGTCTATGTAACAAAGGTCATTCGGATTGTATTCAACTTTAAGTCAATGTATGTACAATTATCAACCATGTTCTTCATCCTGAACTTCACCTTTGTAACATTTTATACAAATTGATGCATGTTAATTGTTACACGTTTGAAAGTGAGACCATGCAGGTTTAATTATTTATCTGTACATAAAAATTAATTGAAAGAAAATTGACTAATCTCTAGAGACTAAATGTTGTAACAGGCCAGAACTCCTTGGCCGAGCAGATTTATAGATCTAGCACAAAAATAAAATATAATAGACGAAAATAGCTTCTTAAAGTCATTCGACTTGGAACCACTCATAAAGGCAAACACTCTGTTGTAGAAGGGACAAGCTGAAGAAACAAACCACACATTATATTTTGCATGAGATTGTACTAGTCAGTTCAGCTGTAATGCACACACGAAAATGTATAGGATATACTCACAAATATTAAAAAAAAGAGAAAGTACAAGCTCACTGAATTCTAAAGAACAAGCACAAACACTATACAAGAAGCAAGGTTTCTGTTTGTTTTACTCTTTATGTTTTATGTTCAGTTAACATGTAATTGAAGACTCCATCGTATGACTTATGACAGGTCTGAAGTCCTCAGCTAAGCACATTCGCTGAGTGTGAGCTCATATGCTGCTTGTTAATCTTACTCTTGCAGATGAGGGACTGGGTAATTGCCATATATTGCTCTTTGTTTCAAGGACTTTTGATGATCCCAGAGCCATGGCTTTATCGGAAGACAAAGTAATTAGAGGGGAAAATGAAGGCTAGAGAGGAAAGGAGGGGTGTGGTAATGCCAGAGCCTTGTCTCCTGATTAGCAGCCTTGCAAGACTTTCAGAGTTGTCAGCCTCCCACTTTAGATTTGCAAGCTGCCCGCTTGACAAAGCTTGTCAACAGGATAAATATGGCACTGGCATTTGGGTGTATTTATTCCCTTAATTCCTGCATTCTCTTCCTTCCTGCATTCTCTTAATTCTCAAAACTTTTTTAGAGATGCGGATCAGATTTCATTTATTTCACTGACTGAACCCAGCACTTGATAAAATAATGTGGCTGAGCCCATAAACGAATAAAAAAGGCTATAGTTCAGCAAATCTAAAGCATGAACCATCATGGCTTATAGCAGATCCTCTGTTGCGCTTTTTTCAAATCACATGCATTTATGTTGACTATTTAGCTGAAGGCATCTCATCAGACCAGAAACTAGCTACAGGGTGAGGAACTTTCATAATTTTTTTATTTTGGTTACCCTCTCTGGCCTGATTAGTGAACTAGTGGCTTGTTTTAGGGAAAAAAAAAAGACAGCTGACGTTTAATATTTGTTGTTTAATATGTTTAATATGAATGGACAGACAGGTATGTGTTTAATCTCCCTGCATCAAATTTAAAATGGATGCCTCTCATTTGTTCCAAAGGTGAAAAGTGGTATGAAACAAAACATAACCACTTCATGCTGTGTGTTTTATAGATTTACAGACATGAACTAATCATTAATGGTTACTGTTAATGATTAATTGATTATTAAAGGTAGCCATTGTCTTCATTTATTCATGTTAGCTTGGTAATTCTTTTGTAAGAAGGAATTTTATGTAACTCATTCTTTACAAATTATATCTGAGTAACTCTGGTCTAGGGAAGGAGAGTGAGGGAAAAAGCGTAAAGAACAACAGGAAATGAGGTGAGTAGGCCAGGGTACTGATACTGAGCCTTAGTCTTAGGGCATGGTCACACTTCTTTCTCAACCTGAGACCATTTGCTATGAGAGTGTACTTTGTTTGGTCAAGCTAGGTTTGGACTTGAGTATTCAGGCCAGTCGAAAAACTGCCATTAAATTGTGAATAGCATAGATCTGCTCAAGAAAACTAGCTGCTGTTCACAAAATTGCGTGTACTGATGATAAATGATGATGTGAGTTAAGTAATCAGTAACATAAAACACTGCCCTGCTTTTCCTTTTCTTACAGCCTTTCCTATATTTGTGTATGATGAAAAATAATATTTTTTACTGTTGTATTTGTATGGAAAGGGCATTGGTTGAATGGAGCTATGGTGTAGGCCTGTGTGTCTTCACATCCCCCGCTGTTACTAATGTTCTCTGAGGACCGTATAGTCCAGAGTGACCTAACCATTAACCACTGTAACTATTCTACAAGTTCAAACTTTTTCCGTGGTCAATGACAAATTTGTTTATGGATCTGGACGCCTATTCCTGTGTTTCTGTGTAATATCCACAAGGGAATGTTGACCTTTACGAGCGCAAATAATGAATAGAAGTATTGAGTTTATGGCTTTGGTAATTAATTCTAAAAAAAAAAAAAAAAAAAAAAAAGGAAAAAAAGAAATGGGTGAAATGTTATATGAGCTAAACATGGAAGTTGGGGAGAATTTGATGTATGACACTCCTTGATAATACTCAGCCTCCTGTGGTGTGGGCGAGTCATTATGTGTGTGTGTGTGTGTGTCTGTGCGCGCATTGTCATATCTGGAAAAAGGCTCCAGATTAGAAGCATTTCAGGGTAGATTGTGAACAATTATGAGAGCCGTGCTGCTGGGACTCTCTGGGGCTCCCGTGGGAGCTTGGAGCCTGTGGGAGAGACTATGGCTGTATATATACGTGTGTGTTTGTGTGTGTGTGTGTGAGCTGGACTAGTAGTACAGGTGTCAACTGTGGCTTTACATAGAGTTTAATCATTGCAGTATGTAGCAGCTCATACTTACATATTTGTCAGAGAATTAAGATTTTATTTTTCATGGATAGCGTAATATAAATTGATTGTAATCATTAAAATGGACTAAATGGGTCATATTACTCACCACTGGTGTCTTAGGTTCCAAATGATTTGCTGTTTAAAACACATTAACACTATAGGGTAATATCCCCATATTCATTTCTTCTTCATATAAATAGCCAAAAGAGAGAAATTAAGGTAGCTGAAAAAACTTGTGTGTGTGTGTGTGCTATCATTATGCTCTCAAACACTAGCTGAGTATTAGCATTGGTAAACATGCCAGATGACTGCTGTATTTGTTAAATTGATGACTGCTTGCATTAGTTTTAAGTGAGTCTCTGAAGATCTATACGCCAGGTCTGTAGATTTGATTGACGGCTGTGTCCTTGTATAAGCCTTACTGATGAGATTTCCAGAAGTTTCTCCTGACTCGTGCCGATTTCACAGAGGTATGTGATTTGCTAAAGCCCTCCGGGGACCAATTTAAACACAGAATGACTGGGGGAGGAAGAAGGGGGGAAAAGCGAGGGAAGTTCTGAACGTTTTGTTTTGTTCTGGTCCACTTGCTCAACATACTGTTGTACTTCAGGAAAAAGGGGTACGGAGGGCCACTTTTATTTTCAGAGCAGCGATCAGCGCAGAGGTCGGAGATAAATGTGAGGGATGTAACAGCTTGTGATGAATGCGCAGCGATTGTTCATTTCTAATGGAGCAGAAGTGGTGTGATGTCGTTAAAAAAAAAAAAAAAAAATCAAAAGCTCCAACAGTTACGGCAGGCTCCAGTCACAGTCAACTTCGATTTACACTGAAATATGTCGACTATTTAAAATCTGCATTCCACCCGACTGAGGTATTAGCTGATGAGGTGCTTTTTTGCACTCTCTTTAATAGTCTTATTCATTACACACAGATGGTTTCAATCTATTGACATAAGGAGGAAATAAAATGGGGCTAAAAGACCCATAGTTTCAGTTGTATAAACTCGATGCATTAGCACACTGACCACCTGCATACTTTTCCCTCCAACCTCGTTAGCTTGATACTTTTAGCCCCGACTCTATCAATGCCACACTGTGTACCATGTAATTTGAGTGAACACAGGATAATAAAATTATATGAAATGAAATTACATACATGGGGGAAAACATAAGATGAACTCTCTGTGACCGTTACTTCTTCCTGACTGTGTATTTATGAGTCTCTGTGAGCTGTAGAGCGAAAAGAAAGAGAGATATTATATTGGCTAAAGACAAGAGGTTAGCGGGCGACATATTCCCTGCTTACTGCCTTCAAAAGTGTTGCGAGTTTGGACTTTCATAATTAGCCTACACATCTTTCAGCTCGTCAGCTGCGGCAGTCCCCATGGGAGCACTCGTCGATGGCAGACCAGCTCGTCCATCTGACGTTCTTTCGCTCCGGGTGCCATGCCACTCCCACGCATGACATCGCGCCTTGGCACGCGCTCTCCATGAAACCCTTAACCACTCAGGAACTCTTGCTGGCACACATAACCTTTATTAGGCCCTTTAGGCATGCTGGCCTACTCAGGAATAGTGTGCACTATCCTTGAACATGCATTTCTCCAGATAGATGTGAGATCAATGGTGATTGGTGTCCTTAGGCAATACAGTCTCATGACTGCAAATTTTAAAAAATTTGCATGAGTCAATATCTCTGAAAGTTACAGATGGATTCCATATTATCACTGTATACATAAGCATCAAAATTACTCTTGGTCATTTTACTCTTGGAGATTTTATGTGAGACTGCTTCTATATAATTCTTGGAGATTTTATGTGACCATGATTGGCACTTATATTTAAGGTGCATACTGAGACTTTAATATTATGTGGTTCAGACTTAAAAATTAATGAGAAATAGAACCTTATAATAAATTAAGTCATGGTATGAAAGAGTTTCCAAAATGTGATCAACTCTAAATTTGTGAAAATGGAGCTGAATGTTTATGGGTACAATCGATACATCAGAACTGGACAACGGAGCAATGGAAGACAGCGGCCTGGTCTGATGAATCACGTTTTCTTTTACATCATATGGACGGCCTGGTGTGTGTGTGTGTGTGTGTGTGTGTGTCAAGAGTAGCTGTTCAGGAATGGTTTGTGCTGGACAAACAAGTCCGATCCATGGAGGCCCCACCTCGCAACTTACAGGACTTAAAGGATCTGCTGCTAACGTCTTGGTGCCAGATACCACAGCACACCTTCAGAGGTCTTGTGGAGTCCATGCCTTGATGGATCAGAGCTGTTTTGGCAGCACAAGGGGGACCTACATATACAGTATGTACTTTTTTTATTGATATACACTCTATCACTCTATAACAAAGCATTACACAAAGTAATAAAGCAGGAGAATTTAGCCAACACACCGACTTCTGAAGGCAAGTCTGAACATCTTTTGACCACCAGTCTTAACATATAGAGTTAAAGCAAGGCCATGCATTTTAAAAGTAAACCCCTGATGCAATCCTAGACACTGATTTGCATAATTTTGCTGTAAAACAACTTAAACTAAATGGACAATGATTTGTGTCTATAATCTTTGCCTCCTGAAGGTGTGTGAGACAACATGACCCACTGAAAAGATACAGAAATACTGTATCTTGGTGGCTCAGAAGCGGTCCTTTGTTAACCATGAAACTGGATCAGTGCCACTCTAGAAATGATAGACGATGATTTGTGTTTAAACCCAGCGTGATGGGTTTGTTTAATTCCATGGCTGAGGAATAAGAACAGGATATGTATGAGCTAGGAAGCTATCAAGACAGTTTTATGGCTTCTAGTATCACAGTGATAGTAGCCATACTTCATACTTCAGCGTACAGTTGATGTGTATGACATCTGTTTTTTGGTAAAATACCTTGGGAAATATGATGTCCAATATGGGGACTAGAGCTAATCAAAGCCACAAGTACACAAATCATCTCTCATGCTCTCTCTCTCTCTCTTTCTCTCCAGCAAAGAAAAAGAGCAGGGCTGCAGTCTTTCAGTCCTACAGTACCATCATAAACAAATCATGGTATTAATGGGGATCGAAATGAGCCATCCATCTGAGTCGGTCTGACACAAGCATGATTCCTGCACAGCCCTTAACGGCTCATAGGCACATGATGCCACAGCTATACACACATCTACACACCATTAAATACACATATGCAAAGCTACTTCAACCTTGACAAACAGTCTCATGCTCCAGGTTTGTTCTACTTAATTCATACTGACAGATGAATAACACAATTTGGCAGTATTTAAATTTTAGAGTAGATAACTAGTATTTTCTAGGTAAAAACATTGTAACTAAAGTAAAGGCAGGTATATGCCTTGGGCTTCGAATGAGTTTCACAGAAGTGTCACAGTACAAAATATGCACAAGTGCATATATATATATATATATATATATATATATATATATATATATATATATATATATATGTCAGACATTTCATATTCAAGCATATGTATACTTGTGTTAAAACTACACTATAACTGAGTTTCCCAGTACACACTTAAATATGGAAAGTGAATATAAGTGCATGTTTTACTACATATTTGCATTTAGAGCATTTGGAAGATGCCCTTATCCAGAGTGATTTACAGAAGTGTTTTCTATTTTTTTTTTCTATTTAAAATAATACCTAAAAATGTTTGATTGAATGGTTGGTATGATTGATTGAATGATTGATTGATTGATTGGTTGATTTAATTAATTGTACATTCAGTCATTGCTGTTTTATTTTGTTTAGTATTTCGATCCTGTGTACTTATGACTGTCACATTATGTTCTTAATATTACATTATGTTCACAATGTTTTTCACATTAGTTATCAATTTGTGTATAAAACTTACAGAGTATGCACCTAGTGTTACTTTAAATTACTACATTATTACCTCTTACAGTCTGAGCAATTATGGCGCTGTGATATTAAGGATGCAACGTATGTACAAGAAATAACTTATTAATGATAAACATAGCTGATATTGTACAGTATGACAAGATGTATGAACTAGCTTTTAATTAATAGGTAAATGGATAGTGATTAATTTCAAATAAGTAAAGTCAGGTGCATGCCTGGCATGCTGCATATTCCAGTACATAGAAAGTTTACACATAGTAATTACTAGTAATGTCAAGTACACTATATGGACAAAAGTATGCGGACTCCTAACCATCATGGCCATATGAACCCATTCCAAATCCATGGGCATTAACACGGGTTGGTCCCACATTTGCTGTTATAAAAGCCTCCACTCATCTGGGAAGATTTTCCACTAGAGTCTGGCTGTGGGGATTTGTACCTATTCAGCCACAAGAGCATTTTTGAGGTCAGGGACTGATGTCTACTGAGGACGTCTGGGATGCCGTCAGTGTCCCAGTTCATCCCAAAGGTGTTCAGTGGGGTTGAGGTCAAGGCTCTGTGCAGGCCACTTGAGTTCATCCATATCAACCTTGGCAAACCATGTCTTCATGAACCTCACTTTATGCACAGGGGCATTGTCATACTTGAAGAGGTATGGGCCTTTTAGTTCCAGTGAAGAGAAATTGTAATGCTACAGCATACAAAGACATACTAGACAATTATGTGATTTCAAATTTGTCAGAACAGTTTGGGGAAGGAAAACATATAGGTGTGATGGTCAGGTGACTATGTACTTTCAGCTATATAGAGTATATACCTCAACAGAGATAAACATGAAAGAACACGAAAGAACAAAAAAAAAATAGCTAATGGTCATTCACGTCACCTATTCAGGTATATATTAACTTGTATGAAACCTAACACGGCTTTCCAAAAGCATCACATCACAGACTTTAATAGACAACATTATTATAAGTGTAAGTATTATTCCACCTTTGTTACCTGTACTTAATTATTTATTAGTTTATTTATTTGCTTGTTTGGTGGTTGGTTGCTATGAATAGATTTACTAAGAATTTTGGTTGAACTTCACCATCATGTTACATTATTTTCTTATGTTATCTGAGCAGTTATGCCACTGTGACACTTTGGACTGCAATATTCAAAGTATGCACCAGAAATTACTTGTTAATTATTAAAAAAAAAAATGTATGAATATCCAAAGACTATTTGGATGAATTTTTTAAAACTATTCCTCTGTCACTATGGTTTCCTTTATAAGCTTTTAGCAAATGTGGTGAGTGAAGACCATATGTAGTTTGATTCAGCAGATGCTTCCTCACACAGCAGACTCTAGTTTAGCTCAAGAAGTTAATGATCTTCCTCAGTTGACCTGTCTCAATCAAAGTGGCCAGATTTGGTTGAAGGTCTAATTAAATTAAGCTCTAATAGCAGCTTGTGTGCATGATTAGCAGAGTTTTGTTGATTAGCACTGTCTGAACTTTAGCCATTTTTTCTTATCATTAGGAAATGATTGACATAATGAGTAGCAGGACAAATATCTGCTAAAATCCTTGATATTTAATGCTGCATTGCCCTTTTTACACTGTATAAGTAAGGTGTAGCCTTGAAATAACAGGAAGGATTTGAACGACAGATCTCTCTGAGCTTTTTGCCGATTAGCTTATCTTGGCAAGAGCTTCTCCGTGCTATCGTCTTATTCGGTATTTAAATGTAAATGTAAGTCTGATGCATACAATAGCACTCCATTTCTTGGGCAACGCTGTTTCCACAAACACATGTAAACATACACGCATCCATATACATGTGCATTTGAATGAGCGCATCAATAATCCGCTTGCAGTAGCAGGCCCGTAAAAGATGGTGTACGCCTTTTTAAAAAGTACACTACGCAGATGGCAATGAGATCAAATTCATGAGAAAGTTGAAAGGTCTGCGATCCAATCATAAAGACCCCCCAAAGTGTACACAGATGATTGATTGAAAAAGAAATAAGTGCCCCAGAATGCGTCACATTACACATCTGTGCAGATATAATGAAATCACGGAGCATTGTCATTAAAATTCTTATCAGATGCTTCAACATATTTAGCAAAGCCAAGAAGGAGGCTGTCCATAGCTGTTTCCGTTGATTGGTTGCAGGGAAGGCTGCTCAATTTTCATACCACGACTTATTCCACATTACTGTCCAGATGGTATTTATCAGGCCATGTAAATTAACAGACTCAAGCTGATTACATGTCAAAAATAAGTAGTTAAACCTTGAAGGCATTTATTTTGTATGTGCATTAATGGGGGCCTCCTCTTTTCCTGCAGGCTGTGGTTCCGCGTTGAAATTCATGTTTGATAAATTCTCTAGCTTTCGGCAAATTTAGCCATCCTGAATGCTGTTGTAATTTTTTTTTTTTTTTTTTTTTTCTTAAACCACTGGGGACTTCAGCATCACATTTGCATATCCGAGCTCAAATATATACTCAGGGTGATTGGTTTAAACATTAAGTTGTTGATCTTGCTCCTGGAGAGATTTGTCAGGGCGTCCCCTTCTATTTCATTTCTAAACTATGTGGTTAATCCTTAAATGCCTTCTCTCAAACACATCTTCACTAAATTCATCGAGTTAGTCAAACTTACATTCTGCCCTTATTCCACAGATGGAGCATGGAATAAATATTCATTGATCCATTTACTTTCCATAAGGAGGGGATAACACTCGAGGAGGGTTCCTACATATCAATTAGAATAAGAGGGGGTGTGTAGAGCTGTAGACACCCAACGAGCTGTCAGGATAATAAGGCCAGACAGAGTGCTATTGGTTCTTAATCCAACCAGATAACACCGGCCGGAAATTTAAACCATGCCAGAGAAATTGGACCAGATAAATATATCTGTGTCATTCCAAACCAAATACACTTAATGGAAGGATCTTAGCATTACTGGCAGATTGAAATGATAACCTAGCTGCCCTTTAAAGCGGTTTGTGTTAGATAAGACTGACATGGGGGTTAACCTTATAGTAAAAGGATAACAGACTACATAATGGCAGACAATGTAAAAAGGCCACGAACAGATTTCACTTGTTTAGCGAGTTGTGTTTTCTGCATTATTACATTGGAGAGAAATGACAGAATGACAATTATCATCAGGACATATCCTGCTAGCATGGCATATGCAGACAATAATGTTAACAAGTTAATATGGCGAACATAAATGCTTGCTTTGTGTTATTATGAGCGCTTAGCAACATGCTCAATAGCCTAAAAATTAATTGCTAGAATAAGCAGAGACAGCGCAAATGATTTATAATGTGGCTGAATTGCTGGTAGATATTTATTTTCGCATGGTATTACACTAACCGCAATGTTTTGCTGAAATTGTTAGTCAGCACCAATGAATGCAATTAGAGTTTAATGGTCTTTAAAGAGAGCATGAGGGAGAAAAAAAAACACAAGAGGGAGAGAGGAAAAGGTTACTGCATGGTTTGGCCTAGGCTTGTGAACAGTCACGCATTTGTAATAGCACATGCCTTGTCCTTTTGATTTCTTAAATATTCCAGTTCCTTTGGTTTGGTTTTATTGAAGATTACATCCAGAGATCTATTAAAGTTTTCCAGATTACTAATACCACAGCTGCAGGGTATCAGGGTCGAACACAAGCTCTGGTTACCGTCACTGTGGAGTTTTGCAGGTTGTCCCTGTGTCTCGGTGGGTTTTCTTCAGGTTCTCTGAACATGCAAAGGGGAATTGGGTACAGTAATGTTTGTATGGTGCTCTGCGATGGACTGACATTCCATCCGGAGTGTATTTACTTCTCACACTCAGTGTTCCTGAGATTGGCTCTAGATCCACTAGGACCCTGACAGGATAAAGAGCTTCCTGAAAATGAATGAATGAATGAATGAATGAATATATGTTATATTTTATATGTTAAGCACTTGGCTGATGAAGCAATTTCATCAGAAAGGTCCTGTATCACTAGAAACTTTGCATGCTATGGTTCTTTTTTACTATATTCATATAGAATATATAGTATGACATAGTAATATAGCACAGAAGCATACTCAAAAAAAACATTTGTGAGAGTCACATGAAGGTCATATAGAGCCAAGCTGTATGAGTCTGAGCCCAGCTCAGTCAGAGAGATCCAAGCCTCCACTGAACCAGTGTGTGCCTCGGGGCAAGAGCAAGCCACTGCGCCGTCATTAAGGACAACACATAGCTGCTATTAATATACCACACTGCATCATGGCCACACACACTACAGCAGATATGTGCAAACACACACCCTTGCACATAATACAACCATTTGAACTTGTCCTGGCTGAACAGGGATTTTAGTTGTCATTTGTTAACCATGACCTTTTTTTTTTTAATTCTGTTTTATCAAGGAAGAAATTCAGGAAGAATCAGAAGAAAGGGAAACATATTACACAGTACTTCATAACCGATAAGCATGGCTTTATTATTCTTATATTCCTACCTTATATTATAGGTGTTACCTGCATCCCGTTAATAACTGCGGTGCAATATAATTAATAACTAGTAAAAAAAAAGATTATCCTCTAATTGTACTCTTAATCCAAAGTCACAACACAAGCTGTAATGAGATAATACCTCATAAATGACTGCTGTTAATTGTATGTGTTCAGTACAGAACTTTGTTTTGCAGTGCAAACTCCAAAGCTCTCTGTAGTTACTGCTACTGTAGTTAAGGTCAGGTAATATTATCGTTATTTTTTAAGCTCCAGGACAGTTTAAACTCAGTTACTTTAAAATGTCTGACAGGCTTTTGGTATTAAAAGACACATCACTGTAACACACTCATTTAAGCTGCCATAGTATTCTATTTATAAGCAAGTAATACATAATGTACTAGTTATTGGGGCTTCAATATCTTTATTAATCTATTATTATACATTAGTATATACATTCATTAAGTGATGTGAATGCAAATACTCTCTTGTATGTATGGAATGTAACAGTAAAGACATTTTAAACATGGGTTGTTGTGAAGGAAACATTTCCTATATGCTTATTTCAAAAAAAAAAAAGAAAAAAGAACTATAGCACTTAGAAACAGCATTTGCAGATATTGCTTGTCCCAGCCCACTATAACTACACTTTACCTTGAAATATAATCTTTAAAATATTTCAAAAATATTATTTTTGCCTGAATGTGTGAATCCATTTAGCATTTCATGCCCAAAATATCCTTTACCACGAGTCACCCATTATAGGTTATGAAAAATCAACATTTTTATTCTACAACATTCACTCAACCCTATAAAAGATTTGGGACATTCCGCAGGACATATGTTGGACAGGAAGTTGCGTCATCCTGAATTTCATAGGAAGAAGATAAGTAAGTTCTCTCATCCTTTTTTTTTTCTTTCAATTTATAGTTATTTTCAATATCATTGCGATATTAGATGATGAGGTCTGACACTGAAAATAATAGAAAATAACATTTTATTTTTAATAGTCACACAGGCAAATGGCGCGTAACCATGGAATCACCTTTCAGTTGAAGTTATCAGTTATATAAGTATTAACTGCATTTTGCTTTACATCATAGTAAAGGAACATTTACTCATTTTCCTCATAGTAGTTTATTACAAACAGTTACCAAGATGGTGTTTATTTATTTAAAACTTGATTTTGATTTTCATCTCTCAGGCTTTGCCGGCTTTATTGATGTGTATAAGTCGTTTGAGATTGATCAATTTGCATGTATGTTAGTCCTAAATACATTATGTCTGAGGCCTTAATTAGCCCCGATAAATGGTGCCACCTGCAGAACTGCTGAATCCCCATCAGAACTGATGAAACTTTGAAGCAGTGGTTATTAAAAAAGATTACATTCAGTCAATCGGATTGATTTCCCAACTTAGAACCAAGTGAGTCTAGCGAGCTTGATCAGATGACTTTGTGAATGTGTGCGAAGTTGAAGAGTAGAATATAATTGTGCATGCCTACTGTGAAGTAGTAGCAGAAGAAGTAGAAGAAGAAGAAGCAGAAGTAGCGGAAAACTTCTTATAGGCTTTGTAATAGAATGTTGGTGGAAATGACTCAAGGACAAAAAACTTGAAAGCGTCAATTATAGTCTAAGTGGCTTTGAAGCCCCTGTATTGCACTCTAGGTACTAAGCTTCATATTCTAATGATTTCTTTTTTTGTGTTTCATCAAGAATATTTTCTCAACCCACAAGAGAAGCCCTGGGGTAATTTTTTCATACTATATGTTTCTTTGTGAATATTTTTTTGCAAGGCAGTTGCAAACCTTCCATCGCTGTGTTCATCACGAATACTTGGAATCACCCCAGTGCTCCAGGCCTCGGCCTTTGTCATCCAGAGTACAGCCAAGTAGAGTGATTTACTCTGAGTTATGTTGCACTGGACCAGATCAAGGTCAAACACTCATAAGCCCATAAATGTAAAACATGCAGACGGGTGTGTAGCCTATTACTCATATGGAGTTAGCGCTCATCGGAAAGTCCTCTAGCGCAATATGTTCTGCTGAATAAGTTGTTAATAGAGGAGTTTATTTTCTCTGACAGAGAGGAAATGGCTTCCCGGTGCAGGATGGATGAACCCCTGCAAGCTGTGCAGACACCACCCCGACAATTGCGCATAATTAGGAATAAATAAATATTAACACATCCACTTATATAAGTATCTGATGTTAACATGCTAAATTGAATTAGCTCGGTGAAAACCTAATTGCATCCATGTGGCATACACATGTAAAGAGCAGTATGTCTGCGGAAAGGTAGTATCAAATTAATCTAAGAATCAGTAATTGAGACAAATGACATGGCGCACCAGGCTGTCCGCGTGAAAATCCGGATGAGCAATGGCGCAGTGTGTTGTAGGGTTAAGAGGCGGTGTGAAAGAGCGGCGACTTAATCTGAAAACCATTAGCTTTAGTTAACCATGTACCTTTCAATTAGAGCGATCATTTTGCATTTCTCGGGTATTGATAAATGTCTTTTGTCAGGGTACACCCAGTCTCTCTACGCTGGCCTAGAACTGACAAAAAACCCTCACACATCCTATTTAAACATAACAAAGCTCTCGTTTTATAATAGTGCACAAGGGCAAGTGGGAAATTGTCATAGCGTAGCACAAGTGTGGCATCAAGCAAGCAAAGCGGAAAGAGTACATGTTAAAAGAAAAATCAAACTGCAAATCAAAAGGTCTGTTATATTAAATTACAAAGAGAGCTTTTTTTTCCAGGGAATGAGACAAGAGCAGAGTGTGTGCGGATCTAATAATGAACTTGCATCCGACCTTAATTAAACAGCCTACATCCCCTCGCATAGCCATATAATGATGTCAAGCCGAGAAGCAATTAGCCGCCCTTCTCTGAGAGCAAACAGTGTTTGCGCGGAGCATAAAGTATGGTGGCGCACATGCTTACCGAAACCCTCCTGAAAAATAAAATTAATTAGGATGTTATGTGTTTTTTTAGAGATGCCTCTACACTGGACCCAGAGGATGAGTGCCTTAGATTAAAGATGAATCTTCCTTTCTGCAAGATGTGGTGCGAGAAGCGGCAGTTCTACCTCACACTGGCTCATTAGCAGCGGGCTGGGTGAAAACTGTGCGCTTTGCCCCCCGACATCATAGCATCCATTAAAATAAGCTGTCACTGAGTTGCAAGAATAACAATCCACAGTAGACCAAGCCATATAAAAGAAGAGGAGGCACTAAAAAAAAGAAACTTTCGAAGCAAGGGCCTTCTCAAATTGTTCTTAGGTGTACGGCATTTATTTGTGTTTAGAGATAAAGCCTTTGTCTGCCTGAGCTAATTAAAGTGATATTGTATTTCAGAGAAAGGATGTGCACACAAAATTAAAGCTCACACTGTGTCTGTGAAGCTGTCACAAAAGTAATACTTAACTTCTTAGCCTTGATTCAAAGATTTAATGCCTGCATTTATTTTGCGATATTATGAAACAATTTCTCACAGCTTGTCATGTTTGGGGAAGGAAGCACGCGGGCTCGGTTCTATCCAAGACCCGCTCTTGTGATGTAAGGTGTAATTTCGCCCAGTGGATTTGGTGTTCTCGTCGGAGCGAGGCTGTTTATTCACGTCTGTTTACTCGTGTCAAGTTTCTCCGTGGCTGGCGGCGGTTGCGCGGGCGGTCATTAGCCAAACGCTCTAACTTCGTTATGAGTGCGTGTTTCAGAGATGGGACTCTAATTGGAGACATTTTACAAGGGAAGCACTTATCACTTTGCTTATTAAAAATGCTTATTGGAAACAATAAAGCAGACATTATGGTGGGGAAATTAATATAGTGCATTGCCCAGAACATAATGCCGTTATAATGTGTGCTGTGTTCGTCCTAATGAGTGCTGCGCAGTTTATTAGCTCTGATGACAGAGGGGCTGGGCTGGGGCTGTTATTGTTCTGTACAGGTTGATGGATTTCGGATGCAGCCGTGTCGGAGTACCCACACATACACACTCACACGCACACACAGTGACTCTCTTTATTACTGAGAGAATCAGCCATCAAGCCCGGCGGGTTAGCTTTAACACGGGATAAACATATAAATCTGCCGTGCCTCGGCGTTAGCCAGAAGTGAAGCGGCGGAGAGAGCTAGGTCTGACTCTATACATTCCAGCCCTACTTATTTCCACCACCGGAGATAGGAGGCCATAGATAACTCAGTGACAGGGGCTGTCCCCGGGGAGCAAGGCCTGGGAGAGCGGGTTAGTAGGTCATTACAGCTTCTGCACAAACCCTTTAATTGACTACAGAGCCAGGCTGGATCTGTGTCAGGTGAGCACTTTAAAAAAAAAAAATGCAGCCTAATAGTTCAGGGTCTCGATAACAGCTGTTTGCTGTATATAAAATCCCTTTTGTTTACAGAACAGGGCCTTTTGTTTTCCAATCCTTCCTTTTTTCCACAAGTTTGAGGCAATTTATTTTCGATCCAATTTCACCGAGTCTCGCAATCAGGCAACGCAATCCAATTATCTCTTTGATTGGGCGAACTGATTAAAATGTGTAGCCAAACGTGATTATCTCTGTCTCACTCACTCTCTCTTTCTCGTACAGCGTCTGAGACAGAGGTGTTCTTGAATTATAAAAGCACTATATTTTAAGATATTACAATATTCCTCTACCTATACTGAATTAGAAAATTTATTTGTAAATAATTGGTAAAGTTTACATAAAGAGGTGAAAAAATGTCAAACCTTAAACGTGGATTTTTATTTATTTATTTGTTTGTTTGTTTGCATGCAGAATATTTCTTCCACATTTCTTGATGCAATTCAGGATTTACATGCTGAAAGCTGTGTGCTGACAGTTTTAAATAATTACTAGCTTATAACATAAACAGCACCTGGCTTTCCCAGAATACAGCTCTCCTTACACTAGGTTTCAGATATGACATTTCATCATCTATTTCCTTCTCAAGCTAATGAGGACCAGTTGTGCTGAGATGGTTTTAAACTAAGCAGACATAGCTGAATCCAGCCTGTCCCCCTCCCCGTCCAAGCAGAACGAGGCCTGGACTCGTTGAAGTTGAAGGTCCGTCCAATGTTTTGAAATATAATGACCTGCTTGTTTGATTGCTAAAGTGATAACCATGAGAGCAGGACTGCCTCATTTATCAAATAACCAACTTAGTGACGGTTTGCAGAGACATGTGAGTAATGAATGACAGGAGAGAGGGAGAGAGAGGGAGAGACGGAGGTCAGACTGGGGAGAAAGACTCATATGTTATCTTTCTCTCCCCCTTTTTTTTCTCCCTTTCTCTGAGTCGCATGTCTGGAGCTTATGAAATTTAAAGTGGTGTCTGGTTTTTGCCTCCAGCAGAACGGCCTTGACTTGGCTGAGTGGCTGGAAGAGGGAATCTGTGATAAGGCAAGTCTGAGCTCCTGCCTGAAACGTCATCGCCGACCCTGGCACAGGTCAAAAGTCAACCGACAGATATATTTCCCACTCTCGTCGCCACTTACTCTAAAATTGATAAAGACAAAGGAGATGGTGGATGAAGGGAAAAGTGGTCACGTGGAAAAAAAAAGGTGTCAGAGTCGTCTATAACAGGCATTTTGTGACACCTCATTGAGGATGCCCTACCCATAATGCTATGCAGTGTGACCTCTCACTTTGCACACTAAGTGAGACTTCTGCGCTGACCTTCCTGGATCTCGTCATATCAAGGGCATCATACAGCTTTTTATCATATTGTGCTAACATGTCATATAGCATCAAAATATAATCATTATTTCAAAGTACTCCGTGGAATGTGGCTGCTTTTTATTTAATATGGTTAAAACATGGCTGATGCTGATTATACTGGTGTTTGGATTGCAGACCCAAAGCAGAGAAGCCTCTTTTTCTTACTATTACTTTTCTGATAACACTCTTTTAATAAGCATTTTAAAATGTATATATTTTTTTATTTAGCAGTTAATTGAAAATGCTTCCTCTTTCTTGGTATTTATAGTTTAATTATGCTTTTGTTTATTTTAAAAAATAATATTTAATTATTTTATAATTACAACGCTTTGAAAATGAATTCTTTAAAATTATTTTAAAAATGCATTATTTATTTTTAATCATTTTTTTTCTACTTTTATATATTTCATATTATATTTGAGTACTTTTAACTTTTTATTTGATTCTGTGCATTCCATAACATTACTTTTTATCATTTCATTTTTACTACTTGATTGTACAGCATGTTGAACTACAATGTGTATGAAAAGTGCTCTATAAATAAAGATGTTTATTATTATTATTATTATTATTATTATTATTATTATTATTACTTTTCACACAGCACTAAATTCCCATTTTAATTCACATTATTTAGTAAGGTCACTAAATAAGCTTCACCAATCATATCCAAGAGGTACCAGGAACTCTTTCATTCATCTTCTGCAAACGATTCATCCTTGTCAGGGTCCTGGTGGATGCAGAGTCTATCCTGGGAACACTGGGCTCAAAACGGGAATACATCCTGAATGGGATGCCAGTCCATCACAGTGCACAATACACACATTCACATTCATTCAAATGTAGGGGCAATTTAGTGGAGACAGTCCACATACTAGCATGTTTTTGGACAACAGGAAACTGGGTTCTCTGGAAACTTACCGGAATACAGGAGAACATGTGAAACTCCAAACAGACACTACCTCCAGCTCAGGATCCTCTGGAACCTGGGAATCCTGGAGCTGTGAGACGGCGATGCTTCCCGCTGCACCACCGCGCCTGTAACTGGACCTTTTAGCTGCAAAACCACTGTGCTATTGGGCAACCAATTAACTAAAGATAAAGTATTAATGTTAGTATATCACAACATTATGATTGTTGTGATATAATGTGACAGATTTGCATAGTGTTAAAAAAATAGCTTAGATTTTTCCATTTTAAATCAAGACCCTGTCATTGAGATCACAGTGAAAAATGAGAGCTAGCTTACTAGCAGTTAACTAGCCGGCTAACCTAGTAAATGTTTAAGCTAGCTAGTTAGGATTAACACAATCTAATATCATACATGTCACAAGTGTGGGGTAATAGTAAAATTAGTAGACAGATAAATAAACAAACTAATAAAAAGTAATATAAAGTAAATACTATAATTTGTCTATAAAAATCAGCTGCCCTCTTTATGTGATATTTATATTAGCTTTGCATAGATCTTGTTTCTATGCAGCCAGCGCTGCGCTTCTACCTGAGTAGCATTCTTCTGCTTTCTCAGCTCTGATTAGCTCCTTCTCTCACAGGAAAACACATTACCCTCTCGCTACAAACACTGATCGATCTCTCTAAGACTGCCTATCTCATTGTGTTTATATTCCATTGATTTTCTGGGATTAAGTTTTATGGCTCTCAATTATTTTCGTGTATGATTGTTCACATCTGTTTATTGCGAGCCGCATAATCGTTGAAAGCAATGATTGTGTTCAGGTTGATAATCCAATTTCAATACGGCAGACATCCCTCCATTTTAAGGGAGATTATGCAGTCCTACACACAGCGGAATGAAGATTTTCGAACTGAGCAGTTCAGGAACGGAGTGCCGTGCCACTTCATGCCTCAAAGTATCATCAGGAATGTCTAATGTGTTGCCAGACAAATTCTCAGAGAAACACTGGCATCACGGGCATCATTAGGAAACTGTTTAGCAAACATGTGGATTTTAGTAACACTACATAAAAGAAAAAAGATTTTATTATTGAAATGATGAAATTATTATTAGTTCACGTCACTGTTAATATACAGTACTGTGCAAAAGTTTAGGTACATGCAATAAAATGCCTTCAGAAATAATGATATTAAATGTTTCTACATTTAGAAAAAACACCATAAAGAGCAGTAAACAGTAATGAATGAAACAAAGTCAATATTTGCTTATGAAGAAAAAAAAGTGGTCTCAGGTACAATTTGTGCAGTTTTTTATAAGGAAATATTTGTGTTCCCAAGGCACATTACTTTTTGTGACTTGCAAGCCTGGAAATAAGCTGTAAGTTTTACCGAGCATCTTGCAGAATTAGCCACGCTTCTTCTGAAGACTTTGACTGTCTGGATTAGACTTAGATTAGACCAGATTAGACCGGATTCATGAAACTTCTCTTCTCTGCAAACACAATCAGACTTGTGAGTCACATGGTAACATGGTACAATAACACGGGTATTTTCAAAATGTGGATAGATTTTAGGCTGTAAATTCTTTAGGCTTCTGAAAATATAGAGACTTTTCATGTTTTGAAAATGCCAGTGTTGCCACACTGGTATTACTGTTTGTGACTTGCAAGCCTGGAAATGAGCTATAAGTTTTACCGAGTTTTACTGAGCATCTTGCAGAACCAGCCACAGTTCTTCTGGAGACTTTGACTGTCGCACTTGCTTCTTATTTTTGCAGCAAAACCCAGCAGCCTTCATTATGTTTTTTTTTTTTTGTTGTTTGTTTTGTTTGAAAGGTGGCCTCTTATGTAATATGCTGCTTTCTTCACTGACATCCAAACATTTTCCTGTAACATTTCATTTTGTGCTGGAAAACTAATGTTTGCAAATCTAAAATGTTTTTTTACTGGCTTGAGTAAGTAGTCATAAAAGTCACAAAATAATTTATAACAAAGGTTGTACTAAAAAACTTTCAGTGCAAACTTTGTTATAAAAGTTTATAGCATAGGGTGCCTAAGACTTTTGCACGGTACTGTATGCATATAGTATTAATATATAATGGTCTGATTTATGAGCTATGAATTTCTGAACTATGCACAAATGTTATTCCAAATTTGAACATTAACATATGTTTACATAAACATGTTGTGATGCTGCCCTGCCTCTTGACCTAACACTTCTCTATGGAATAGTGGCTTCTGTTTAAGCTCCAGCAGGAAGTGCTACTCAGAAACAAGTCTGTGCGCCGGACCAAGCACGTCATCAGCTAAACAAATTAAAAAAACATTATGAATTTTAGGGAATTAGGGAATGCTATGGATGTCTTGGTTAAAAAAAATAACTTAGGGCAGAGTGTTTTGGTATTAATTGTTTCTTTTCTTCACTGCTGTCCAGTTCAGTTGTCACAGTAAGGGTGAGTGTAGTCAGTACATATTGTACACTGTGTAATCCACTTTAAAATTGATGCAGAATATGGGAATCCTGAGTGGAGCCACAGAAAAGTGCCTCAGATACTTTATAAAGTGCCTTATACTTCTCACTGTTTCTTGAAAAATGAAATATAATATATATGAAAAATTATATATATATATATATATATATATATATATATATATATATATATACATGAAAAAATATAATGTCTAACATTTGTAAATTGTCTAAATACTGAATAACTAATGATTTGCTCATATCTATTAATTTACGTTTACATTTATGGCATTTGGCAGACGCCCTTATCCAGAGCGACTTATTAATAACATATTAATGTAAGTTATTATAAAGTGTAAAGTGATTTTTTATGAACATGAACATGTAATGTCATTCAAAGAGACAGGAAAGTGGCAGAGTACAATTAAATCAGAAATGGTCTGTGAGAGCCGTTGGTTAATGTAATTCTAATATGATAGCAGGGGACTGTGCTTCAATGTACAACCATCTATCATTCAGAGGGAAGAAATGACACTCTTCAAACGTCATGGCCTTCAATTAAAGCTTTTTCTGTTCTTCTCTCTCTTGCTCATGCCCGAGTACTTGATGCTGCTCTGCATTAGACTGGAGCAATAGAAGTTTAAATGGAGAAAGTGCTCACAGATATTTCTCTGATATAGTAAGTGTCTATCAAAACTGTCATAAGTGACACTGGATGTCTGGATGTTTCATGCCAGAGAGATGGCCAGTATTGTTTCTATTCCTATCCTGCAAAGCGGTTATGAATATAAATGATGGATGGTGAGGTGAAAAGAATTGGGCAGGTAAGCGAGGTGTGCAGTGATATAAATAGGGATGATGTTCAGCAATAAATGAATAGATGATGTATATTTTGTGTCTGTAACTCCTGTATATGAAACTTAAATTTAGAACCTATAAGGATTCTTATGTTTGCCCTTCTGGTGAACTTATTATGTGTATTAGCGGTGTAAATGGGCGATTTATTTATTTATTTATTTATTTATGGAAACAATGGAACACACTGCAAAAAAAATAACAAGGCTGCTGGAAAAAATTCACAAATTGCTGAAACTTTATTCAACTGCTAAATCAGACATCCCGTATAACTTTCTGGAAAGCTATCACATCTGACAGAAGGAATCTTAAGTGGAATCTGAATAAGCAAGACTTGCCAGGTTCCACGTATAATGACATATTTCAGATACTCTGCCTATTGTTCGTATCTGTATTCATATTCATTTAGGTGACATTATCTGTTCAGTCTGAATAGTGTATTCATATTCAGTTACATCTCTAATGTGTACATTCATACAGTATATCCACTGGCTATTGTGTGCTACTGAATGCTAGAGGCACTATACTGGGTATTTCCAAATGAGGACGTTAGTTCTCTGCCATATTTGATTCGGTTTTGCAAATAATCTCCAAAACTAATTTGGGAAGATAAGATACTCTTCATATTTGGCACTGATCCTTGAAAATCGATAAGGCTATATTCCAACTAAAACCAGCATTTTCACTAGCTAAACTAAACTTTATTTTGCCAGATAGTTTACTAATAGTTTACTGTGTGTCACGTAACAACATTGTTCCTGTTATATCGTGAGTTCTGGTTTTACGATTCCTGATCGTTTCCTGTTTCTTTAGTGTGGATCATCTTTCTTTTATGTTGACATCTTGTGCTCTGATCCCCACTATGATCTTTGACAACAATTTGTAGATTACCCTGAGTTTACACACTTGTTTCTTGCCTATAAAAGCACATTACAATGTGCAAAACCACGTTTTTGATTAATTGCAGACTCCTTCAGATGTATATGTTTGCTATAGGACTCATTAAAACTGACTTATTTACCTATTAAAGAGTTGTCCAAGTAGAGAGATCCAGCAGTATCAGTAAATTAGAAACACTAAATCATTGTGCTTCCCTATCAGAAAGGAAACTAAGAACCCATAACTAGGCAATGAACCCTTGAAGAACCCTTAAATACCCTGCAATAAAATCCAATGACCATAGGGAACACCATAAGCTCCACACATAACAGTAGGCCAGAAGTAATTAAGCCTTTTTTTTGTTTATTTCTGCTACATTGGAACATGAGTTCAGCTGCCCAGATCTTAATGAATAGTTTATTCTTCCCAACACACACACACACACACACAAACACACGCATACACACAGACACACACATGAGCACAAAAGCAGGGTGACACTGCCCACTCTTGGCTCTGGCTGCCCTTATTGTTGCCAGTCCCATGGAGGTGGCATGGGTGGTGGGTGTGGAAGCTAAATTACCCTCTACCCCAGGCATGATGCCCTCCCGAGGGGGGTTGGTGCTGCCCTGTGAGTAAGCTTGTACCAAGGCTGCCCTTGACATGCCTCCTCCACGGACGGCAGGACACGAGGGGCGCTGCCAGCCTGCCTGAATGACGTGCCAGATGGTAGCAGCTGTGGAGAAGCGCCCTCTTGGTCATAGGCACCTGTCCACTCCACGCCCCCTCCAGGAGCCATCAGTGCCCACCCTAAAGAGTTGCCCTAAAGAGCCGTCAGCAGAAAATGAGGCGCGAACCCGCAAGTGAAAGGCCTGCGGGCCTCAGTGGGCACTCGCTGGGCACTCGCTGGGCCTCCGCTCTGCTCCTCTAATAAGAACCGGACTCAATGCCAAGACATGTTTAGCAGCCAGGCTGTTTACTTTATCATCATTACACAGCATGCCACTGGGCTGAGGAGAAGGAGGAAGGTTGAATGGTTTGGATGGGATGATCCAAAGGCAGCAGGACCACCTGCATCAAGGAGCAGTGGACACACACACACACACACACACCATAAAATCAGAAAACTAAATCAATAAAAATACTATAATGCCATTACAAATATGGACATTGTAACACCACCATTTTCTGAATTCAGGTTTATTTTAAATGAACATAGAAAAAAATGTGAACAGCCTTCTGGGTTTCTGTTGTCTGTTTCCAAAATTCTACTTAGTCCTATATCACACAGAATTGATACAAACTTAAGAAAATACATCATGTATGTTTAAATACCTGGATCAATCAGACATCCATTTTTTAATATTTTATTTAATTTGTATTCCTTTTTTTCATTCATTTTTAAGTAGTGAGCAGAACAGTAGGGTTACATATTTATGAGTACTACATGGCTCCCTGACGTTTATGCAGTTACAGTATTTTGATGCGCAATTAATTGCTTTGGTTTTTATTGCCATGAAATTGGAGGCGAATGGAAACATTCATAACTTGGATATGTGACAAAGACCCCAGTCTATAGCGTGGAGGGATATTAAAAAGTCATTACATAGATGGGAATCCTCTGGGAATGCTTTCATATGAGCCACTTTGGTGTCATGACCTATGTTATTTGTGTATGAGTGACACTTACCTGGCAGACATGACATGAATTAAATGTTGCCATATGCGTAGCTTTATGTCTTCCACAATATTCATAGCACCGTGACAGAGCACTCATACATATTTCACGTCGACTAACTCCTTTCTTCTCCCTTTTTTCTGGAATATACAAACACATAGACAACAGGGTGACAGAATCAAAGGTGAGGAATGAACTGTTTTACAATAAGGATCCGAGATGTGACAGGAGCATAATGAGGGCATGTGTATGAGGGCCATGTGGTACTTTCTGAGTAGTTGGACAGCATGACGGGTCATTGGGCTCGGATCAGAGAAAAAGAAAAAGGAGCGGAGTGTTGATAAAAGGGACCTTTTCAGGCAGGTAGGGTTAGTGAGCTGAACTGTGCGTAGCCCTTCCTGATTATCAATGCCACTGCATCCTCTGGCCTCAATGAATGTAAGACAAATGCAGGGAAGAGGGAGGAAGAACGAGTGTGATTTGTTTTCACAGCAGGACGGCCGTTCGTATGGAGATGAAAAGGGAAAGCACGGGGAGAGAAGTCGAGTCAGGTGGCTGTCCATCCCCTGCAATGTCTTTTCCGAAAGGGCCAACCTTCACCAGGCACGACTGGATCACTACAGCAAACCCTTGTTTAACTCAAGCTTCATGTCCTCTCACATGATTGAACTCATTTAGCTTTAATTGCATGTTTTGTGACATCTTGCATTAACATCCTCTAGATTCGTTTCAAGCCTCAAACAAGCAGGCCAACATTGCTATTCACATTTTTTTTTTTTTTTGCACAGCATTTTCCTCTTATTATGTTTGACTGAGGCTTTGATAAAACATGAAGGTACTTTCTGTAATACTTTTTTCTGTTGTCGTTTTATCGATCCACCAGCCCCCGGGGAGTCACTTTCAGTGGGAGGCAATTATGAAATCAGTGCAAAGCCGGGATAAAACAAGATATTACGTTCCTACAGTCGGTTGCACGTTCCGTTCAGTTACAGCACAGAAGAGCTCTCTCTCTCAATATTGGATGCAGCAAATGAGAAAGAAAGATAAAGGAGATTGGCACAGAGAGCAAAAAAAATAAATAAATAAATAAAATAAATAATCAATGGGCAAGCTACTGTAGAAACCGTACGTATGTCATCATGTGTGAAATGACTTGGAAATTACTTTTGGATTGAAATGTTCCCTTTTTTTTGCTTAGCGTCTTTCTTCCTTTTCAAGTCTGTCAGTGTCTTTACAAACTGCTGCCTCTTCACAGGCCTTGTTCAGCCGTCAGCTTTCAAACCATCTCGCTCTGTCGGAGATGTCTAATATAAAGTGGTCTAGGCTCCGAGTAGCAGCCGGCATTTTATTTATTTATTTTTTAAAGGTATGCATATGTACTCCATCTCCCCCTTTTTTGGTCTACGCTCACGTGGGTGGCCGCGTGCCTAATGGTGCTAAAATCGCCTTTCTCAGAAAGTGACACCTCACTAAATCGGATCGGTGAGTGGCCCTGTAATGGAGAGTCGGATTGATCCGTGGATGGAGGGACACACAGGGCCCGGCACACGCTGTTTAACCCCTCAGGTGATGCTGTTTGTGTATCACTTATTGGATTGTTAATAGATTTTCCTAGTTTGTGCGAGACACGACGAGCTCGGAGCCGGGACCTTTCCATTACGGCGCCGGCAGGGAGGCTGCGGGCAGAGGCGAGGCGAGGCGAGGTGGAGAGAGTGCCGCTAAAACGGCGCTGAATTGAGGTTCCACCTCCTGACAGCATCGCAGCTGTAGACTAGCAATAGCAATCCTCCAGTGGCACTTTTAATTATCGGCACGGCGATACTATCAGTAAGTGTGTAATTATGTGTCAGTTTGCAGGCTGCCGGGTATGAAGGGTGAAAGCAAGGAAGATGATGATTGTTGAAACTGGCGAGTCGTATTTAAACAATTCAGCATGTGTAACTGGCACTGTCATTAAACAGAGAGGGGCCGACCCCTCCTGTCACTCACTCTCTCACTTATGCAGATCCTTTTTTTTTCCTTTTTCATTTTCTCACCTCTCTCTCCCTCTCTCTTTCTCTCTCTCTCTCTCTCTCTTTCACAGGACTTCACACTCAGGTAGGAGCTGGGGCAGGAAGTGGGTGAACACACAGTGAGAATCTGACATTCGGCAGGTTCCCCTTGTGTCAATCCACATGCACTCACACATACACACACACACACACACACGCACACAAACAGTGCCATTTCACAGGCACATTTTTAGCACACTCACACATTTAAATGAGCATACAGAAGACAAATGTGCCACTGTAATTTATGCTTTTATATATATTTTAATGCCTTCAATTAATTCCTTTTTCATGTCTTGAGATGTTTTACACATTTCAACCAATTAAAGCAAAAAGTCCACCTGAGTAAGTACTGATCATCATCATAAGTTTTCTCACTTTATCAGCAGAAGGAATCCTCATACTTCACTTAATAATTATTTACTGTTCAATATTCAGCATACATTATGAGTTAATATGCCTTTTTATTTTTCACTAGTCACGCTTTGTTATATTTGCCTTGCTTATCATTGGTTTAAGCCCCTTAAAGCTAAAAAAAAAAAAAAAAAAAAAACTTTGAAAAACTGAACTTAGTGTAACTTTAAAATTTATTTAAAATGCAAATATGGTCCTTGTAGTTGTTAAATATTACACTATATTATCTCGACCAGATATAACAGGTACAATAGATGTCGCCTTAAGGGTCACACCCTTGCAAAACATGTGTAGCAAATAACATGAATTCCAACCATGTGAGTGCATTTATTAATGTATTTTGCGATTTTTGTTTATTAAACATTATAGCTGCATGTTGTTAATTAGCATATACAGTCTATCCATCACATCCATTCATTTTCCATGCAGCTTGTCCTACACAGGGTTGTGGGGGAGTCTGGAATCTATCCCAGACTCGGAGCACAAGGCAGGGGACACCCTGGACAGGGTGCCAACCCATCACGGGGCATAATTGCACATACTGCAGACTATTTGGAAATGCCAGTCAGCCTACAATGCACGTCTTTGGACTGGGGAGGAAACCTCCCCAGCGAAAATTTGCAACCTCCACGCACACAGGACAGAGACGGGATTCAAACCCCCAACCCTGGAGGCAAACATGCTAACCACTAAGCCACTGTGCCCCCCTTATATACAGACTATTTCGATTTTTTTTTTTTATTATTTAAAACTGTAAATGAACTGAAAGTTTTGACAAATTAATAAAAGAAAGAGAATTTTCCATATCTTGAATAGAATGTTGACTCCTTTGCACAAAAATTCAGATTCTCTTTCAGTCTGATTTCTTCCAGTGAAGTATGTGGATTGATCTGATGAAGTTCGTCTAACAGGGATCGTCAGATTTTACACAAACTTTGAAGTCCATGCCAGCTCGAGTGCATGTTGTCATTAAAGCAAAAAAGGGGGCATACCAAATACAAAGAAATTCTGAAACTCATGTAAATACAATATGATTAAGCTAATAATTTGCAATTAAAATTTTGTATTACAAGATTACAAAAGAATGCAGGATAGAAGCATTTTCACTAGTGGTCTCAGAATTTTGGACATGTGTTTTCGTGCGCCACGTTGAAAATGCCGTGAACAAAATGATGCATAAAAACCTATTAAATAAAAAAAGGATGACTAGGATGCAAACGTGCCTTTATATTAGCTGTGAGCATGTGACTCTTTAGAGGCTGGTCATGTGAGGAGTCCTCCTGCTGCGCAGCTGTCTGATTCAGCATCGGCTTCTATTAGAGAACAAAAATAACCTTTGATAACGTGAAATGCAATAAAGTCTCCTCCTCGGCTTTCCAGCACTTTTCATTTAGCAGCTCCAGACATGGACCCCTCTAGCCTATCAACCCTCAGCTACATGAAACAGCTGCCTGATTGGGGGTGGGAGGGATTGTGGGGAGGGGGGCGTGAGAGCCTGTGCAAATAGTAAGATGTGGTGTCCCAAGGACAAGGGGGAAATATCCATATCATAATGAAAGGCAGCATTAATTGCGGCTACACCTCTGCACTTGAAAGTAATGAGCAGGAGCATGGTGCGGGCCTCAGAGGATTAATTTGTAGTAATATTTTATCAGCGCAGAGAGGGTGTAATTTATTTTCCTTTTTTTTTTTTACATAACCAAACTTTAAAGGTGGGCCCCAACCCGAGCCGGAATTGCAAAATAAAAGTCTACAGATCATGTTTTATGATAGCAACTATGCCTTTGCAGATTTAGCTAAATGGGTTACAAAGATTGAATTTGGCCATGCCTAGGGCTTCGATGGGTAAGGGCTCTATGGCCCACTTACGTCTGAGGTAACACGAGTGCAGTCTTAATTTAAAGACCACTCATTCCCCTTGTGGCTCTGTGATAAAGACATCTGACAATGGTAGTCCTCTAATTTATGACCAAGGCCCAACACATTAATTGATTTCCACACCCTACACCATTATCAAGCCCTACTAGTGTACGGCCCGAGACAATTTATCTGCTGTGATTTGTCACATTGATGACTATGATTGTAATTTTTTTTCTGACAAATTGGTGAATTTCTCCAAAAAGAGCATTAGCGCATACAGTATGAGTGTATCCATTTTCTAATGAGCTCCTTTTTGACGGATTCATTGGGATTTTCTGAATGTAGACTGTGGATTATACTAATATGGTTAATGTCTTCTGTCCTGCTGTTAGAAAAATGCTGCTCATAATCACATAATGGGCGATTCATTTGGGTTCTATTTATTCAAAGGGTTCAATTCTATGGTTAACAAGTGTGAATTATATCCATTCTGTCCTCTTAATTAGCACTGGCTAGCTTTGCATCAATTTGTCAAGGAAAATGATACAGGTATAGTGCTTATATTCTGAAACAGTATACTTTTCCAAGAAGTGAAAGGGGAAAGTTGGGAAAAGATGTGAGGATTTATTGATCGTAACACAATAGGAGAGGAGTTTTGATTAATGATTTGATCACTATACAGTATGTCAACAACTAAACTGGTCCGGAACCATCTGCTTTTACTTTTTGAGATGGTTTATATCATATGTATTTCTGAACCCACTGAAGTCACTGGATGGCTCATTAGTTGATATTTCCATAAAACTAACTTGGATAATGATTATGCATATAATAATTTGAATGCTTTGTTTGTACTGCAGCATAATTATGTGTTCCACACATTCCTATAAGTGGCAGGATCATATATCATAGTTACCACCATTTACACCACAGCGCTGTTGAATCTTCAATTTGATCAGAAGGTGCTGATTACTTTTCTGTAACTTGGATGGCAGACACTCCACAAAAACTAATTTTTAAAATGTGGAATCAGATAATAATAAAAATGTGGTTAAGTTATTAAGTTATTTCTAAGGAGATGTTTATTTAAGTTTATTTAACATGATTGGAAGGAGTCTCTAGTGTCAGCGCTTTGTAACAGTCAGAGATAAAGTTCTAACTTTCCACCCAAGGAAAGTCTTCAACACGGAGGACTTTGTGGTTTCTCTATAATGTGACAAGATGCGCTTATTTGTTTGTTTGCTTGTTTGTTTGTTTTTTGTCTTTTAAAATTTAAGAAAGAAAAAAGCAAGGCTGTTGAGGGATCAACTATTTACAGCTGCTATAACGTAAGTGATACCAGGAACTATCTTGTTTCATGACCATCAGGATGAAATGTAGCTGTTATTAAAAAAAAAATTTTTTAAAAAGTTGTAATAATTAGCAAATTGCTGTGGTGTACGAGGAATTAAATACTTTTGGAATGTGGAGATTCTGGAAAATAAGCACCTTTGGGGTGGTAAGAGTAAAATTTCTTCGTGTCAGGCCGCATCACACCCCATCCAATGTTAATTATTTTCCTATAACAGCATGCCTCAGTTGTGTTTCATTCCTTACATATTGAATAATTAGGCAAGTTAAACCCTAAATGTCACGCTGCAGGATCAACAAGATCAAATATATTACATGATGACTCCTCGAGTCTGCAGTGTGAAGACCCTAAAGCAAATCCACATGAGAGCCAGTTCTTCCAAGTTAATCATGCAGCCCATAATCTTTGATATGGCTTTTAATTAGACAGCGAATAAATCATACCAATAGAGCTCTCTCCATCTCCTTACAAGAAGTACAGTGTTTTCTTCTGGCTCATTTCCCCATGCATTCAAATTTCTCTGCAATCTGCCTGTTTTGATTTAATGAATTTAAAATGTCAATGTTATTTCTGCATTAGCTCACCTCAGATCCAATGACCCGTTTCAGTGAACCTGGATGACATAGCCCTATTAAAGCACTGCGCTTGTGTCAACAGGCAGCTCCGAGGACATGGCACTGCGTTCCAGAGGGTCAATGCGCCAGAGCACTAATTTGTTGACCCTGAAAGTGGAGGGGGTTAAAAGTTCAAAGCCCAGCTGTTGAAGAGGTTTTGCCATGTGTGTGTGTGTGTGTTTCCAGAGGCCAGTCTTGCTCTGCAGGGTCCATTTCTCCTGTCAGAGACTAGAGAAACCCTTCACACCCGGAGGATATGGCCCTCTCACTAAATTGTCCTTCAAATGGGCTGTACAGTAAAATAGGGGATGGGGTGAAAAGGTTTATGTCCATGCAGGAAAGCGAGAAAACACACGTGCTTTCAGAACTGAAGGAACTTGTTCTACTTTTATTATAAAACATTGATGAGTTTCTGACTTTCATTTAAGTTTCTGTAGCTGTTTTATTCAACAATTGGAAATGCATTGAAAGCTAAAAAGGAAGAATTTCAAAGAAGCCGCTCTGATTTGTTTTGGTCCTTCCCAAAAGGACTCCACTATATTCCACAGCCCACTGAGCTACCTTGATTGGCAGCAGCTATCGAACATTAACAGTAATAGTACTTCCACTGTAATTAAGTGTTAATTACTTCCTTATGCTAATGGACTTTTTTTTGGAATGGAGGATTTTGTCCCCTCCCTTACCAGTCCACCAGACCATTGTTACATTGGCTGAAATAATTTCCATGTGATCGTTTTCCCGGATATAAAAATGTGAATAATTATTCCCTAATTAAGAGAGTGGGGTCTGCTCCTGGAGTTAAGGCTGCATTAATTTGAATGTTTTTACAGTTCTTTAATTGGGATAAGGGTTGGTTAGCGATGAGAGGCCCACTCGCAGGGCCGAGGCGAAGAGCACGCTTCAATCGCACTCTCACTCAAGGTCAACACACCGCACTCCCGCTGCTCCCACTGAGTACGCCATTGTTGCTCAGGCATGCATCTATCATTCTGACAAGCATGTGCTCTCACGTCTTCAATTATTAATTGCATTAAATACACTTTTTTTTTAGATCAAGGATGGAGGTGTGCGTTCCAGGAAAACGGCTTTCGAACACTGCGGTATTGTTGCTGCACAGTTTGACACTCTGTTCCTCCCTCCTGTGTGTGTCTGTGTGTGTGTGTCTGTGTGTGTGTGTGTCTGATCGCTCAATAAACAGTCCGAAAGAAAGAAGGCCAAGGTGGAAAACACATTTGTAAGGACTCAGTGGAAGTTTCTGGATAGTCCTGCCTTGCCAAAGTTAATATGGCCTTTGAATGAGGATGTTGCATAACTGAGGTTCTGAGGTTCTAGGACATGAGATAACAAGAAAGAATGAAAAATGCATTCATGAAACACACACACACACATATATATATATATATATATATATATATATATATATATATATATATATATATATATTTTTGAAGTGGGTTCAATTGGTCTAGTATTCTTTTCTTTAGAAGATTATAATAAATAAGCATAGACACATGAGGACAATTCAGAGTACTTAAAAAAAGCATATATAGATTTTTATGTTTTTATCTTAGTACATAAGACAATGTCATTACAATTACAATGGGTGGAACTATGATGTATAAGAGGCGAGCAACACTTTCCTGCCACTTGCCCAGATTACAGCTCCTGCTGTTTAGGATAAAGCCACCGTCACCCTGCACTTCAGACAAATGGAACTCAGGGAGATGGGCACATTTTTCAGAGATGCCACATTTTCTCCCCCCACCACCTTCTCCTGCATGGACTTGGCTGGATATAATATTTTTGAATTAATTAGCAATTTTGGTAAATGACGTAAAATGGCTCTAATTTTTTATGTCTGCCAGGAGAACAATTAGACCATTAGGAGTAACAAATGGTCCGGCCGGGCCCATATGCCTGTTGCAGACTTTCAAGGCACATTATTTCTGACGTGCCAAAACAAATAGCATCAGGTTTGGCCAGATTCTATTGTTGGAGACATCTCCCCATACACTTGTGGGTTACTGATGTGATTTCTGGAGAGTATTTTTCTTTTTTCCTTCCCCCCACCCCTTCTTCCTCATCACTGGGCCCATCCCTGGTTGTGAGACCTCATTAGAGTTGCCATGCTCTCACTGTTCTCTCTCTTATTCTTCAGGTGAACCTTAATTTACATGGAGGCGCATTTCAGCATTCCCCTGTTGCAGCTAGTCTCTCGCTAAAGCGCCAAGAGAGAGAGCACGGGAGAAAGAGTGTGTGAGAGAGAGAAAGAGATAAAGAGAGAGAGAGAGAGAGAGAGAGAGTGAGCGCACAGGGGCCCAGCCGGCACTTGAGATGAAATTTCTGCCTCTTGAAACCTGTCAAATCTGGGCGCAAAGAGGTGAGCGATGCTCGGGAGGGAGCAACGATAGGGGTGGGGGGGTGGCGGTAGTTGAGAGGAGGGGCCTGAGATACAAAAAATAGTATTTCCACCCTGATAAATGAGGTCTATCCCGCCTGCATATGGTATGTGTTTTAAAGTGCCTCCCCCCGGCCCGTGCATGCAGGAGCCATCCTTCATGATGGACTCGAGCCCTCACACCCATGTGGAGGCCCAGACGGCTGGCAGGCAGCTGCCCATACAGTGGCACCCAGGGTCAATGTAAGCACATCTGTGGCACCGTCGCCTAGCATCATTACTGTTCTCACTCCACGTCCACATTTAAATGTGTTTGTTTATAAATAATATTTCTTTCCCCTCAATGAGCTATGATGTAATGAATACAAAGCTGAAATGGATCCCTATGGCTTTAGAGTCTGGAATCATTCATCAGGAATTCAGTTAAAACAGCATGACAAAGAACAGCGGTAATAGTGGTAATATTATTAATAATATTCACAGCATCTAATCTGAGATGTATAATTTCAACTTGATATACATATCATTTTATTAGCAGTAGTTTCATTGTGATTTACAATGAAATTATATTAGAATGTGAATAATGTGACTTTGAATTAACTATTTTGTTTCAAATTCACATTATCCAAACAGTGATATTTTGACTGCCAGAGAACATTATTATCTCCAGGAATATTTCTTGCTGCATAACAACGTAATTGCAGGTTGAGCTTGCACCTTTCAGTCCAGGTTTTCTGTTTATATCAGAAAGTTTTTTGTCCAGAAATGTCTTTAAAACATCAATGATTCGTTATGTATTATGTCAGGCTTAAGATCTGACTAATAATACTGCATTTATTTGTTTATTTATTTATCTATTTGTTTATTTGTTTGTTTATTTATTTATTGATTGATTGATTCATTGATTTTTTTATTTGGTTGGTTGACTCTAACTTTTTTTTCGACAAAATAATGAACAAAATTATGGGATTATTAGATTTGATCTGCAATGGAATATAATGTCTAGAGAGTGCTTGTATAATTTAAGAGTGCTTCAGCAATTGTTTAATTGGTAATTTTAACCATTGCAGTTTGTTGCAGTTGTATTGTTAGTAAAATATATTTTATCCTACTATTGCCAACTATTAGCATTTTGAGTGTCTGAGAATAAACCTTGTTACTATCACTTCTGATTTGTGAAACGATATTACTGCTGACTAAAGACCTCACATTATGCATGATTTTTACAGAAGTAAAAATCGCCCTTTCCACTACCCAGGAGGCCCAAATGTTGATTCCCCCTCTTGTGTGTGCGTGCGTGTGTGTGTGTGTGTGTGCGTCTGTCTGTCTACACTGAAAGGGGAAAGTGTGACCCAGAAACGAGAAGAGGTGTTGGTCGAGCCGCCAGCGAGTGCAGACTTTTCTGTCACCTAAATGATGTTATGTGGGTCAGAATTTATTAGCAAGTTATTTGTCATTCTCCTTTTGACCAGTCTGGAGTTTGGGTTCGTTATAGGCTCCATGCTGTCTTCTTTTTGGAAGGCTCAATTTGACTGTTGGCTTTAATTCATGTCCTTCGCCTCCCTTTGTTAGGTGCTGAGGACTCCTCTATTGTCATAGGAAGCACTCTGAGCCCCAACTTTCTCTCATCCATCTTCATCTTTCCTTTTCATCCAGTTTACATTTTCTCCTCATTATGTAAGAGGCTGGTAGATCTGGTCACTTAGAGATCCGGACGAAGTCAGGTATGGAATGGTTAATATCTAGTGACAAGAGCCTGAAATGTTCTTGTGTTATGGCTTTATGTCTTTATTCACACGCTCAGTGAACGTGTAGTTGGAGATACCACACATTTGCAGGAATTATTGTTCTACACATTTTACACAACTACAGTTTAAGAGTAGTATACAAAAAGGAAATTTCAGAGCTCCGTGCTTGGTTAAAAAAGGATCCAGTGAAACAAACTATAAGATGTTCTTGTGTTTTATTAGGAGGATTTATAGTTTGCGATGCCACACATTTTTAGGAATCCCTTGACTTTCCATAACCATGATTTGCACATTAAATATAGCAATAAAACTACCATACTGATCAATTAAGTTAAATTTAATTCCTAAATAAATAAATAAATAAATAAATGATTTTGACTGAGTAAGGTTCACAAACTTTTTTTTTTTTTTTGGTAAGTGTAATCCTACGAAACCTGTACTAGGTTATGTAATGGATGATAAAATTCTAGTGAAATAAATCTAGTGATATATTTTTGTGTGCCATGTTAATAGTTTATGATTTTTAGTTTGCCATGTGACACGTTTTCAGGAATGTCTTGACTTTCACTAACCTTGATCAACTACTTAAACATAGCATTAACTGAACACGTATCTCAAAATTGTTATATGATTATGTCAGGGCTGATTATATGACCTTTAACCTTAACAATGTACTCACATCATATTTAAGGACAATCACACACAAGTCAATTCTTCGTTACTTGACAATATCCAAAATCGGTTTCTTTGAGTCAAACTGTGGGCAGCTCACTTAATTTTTTTTTGAAACCAGACCAACAGAAGCCACATTTCGCCATTTACCCATCACCCCCTTCCCTCCCAAACACCACCCCAACACCCTCTGTGCCTTTATGCATTAGGCCCAGCTCCCAGTGTGTGTGAAAACTTTATTGCTCATTATATGTTGGAGCATGATGAAATGACAGATGATTTATTGGGGCCCAAAAAGCGCTTGGGCTGTGGACATTTTTATCTTCATGCAGTTGCTGCCTGTCAGCTTTTTTCCAGCCGCACAGGTAACAATACTGGGAGTCTTAACTAGTTCCCCACAATGCTGGCCATAAATATCATGATGTTTGTGCCATTTCTACACATTGTTTCACTTTTTTTTTTTTTTTTTTTTTTTTTTTTTTTTGCTGGTCTCCCTGCCTTTGTCTGGGCTGTTTGTATTTTTAGTCTTTGTCTTCATTCAACTCAAATCTCTTTTATATCCTAACATAACATTGTCAGAGTTGATTATGCAATTAACTCTGATTAGTGTGATTAGTGTCACCTCCACTGTATAAGATTTCTCTTATAATCATCATATTATGATAATGTTCATGTATTTAATTTTGTACTAAACTGGATTTCTGTTTCTCTCTCTTTTTTTCAAATGTTTTTTTTATTGCAACTAAATCCAGCACAAATAATCTATGAAACAAACCCAGCCATAGACCATTTAAGACACGCTAAAGCGTTTAGCGTGCACACACTGTATTTCTTCCCTATAACAAATTACATGACATTTGTACTGACAAACAAAAAGTCTTAAAATAGTGCTAGCTTCAAATGAATCCAGGTCAACCTCAGGCGATATGGTAAAATAAGGCTACAGCACAGTCCCTCATGACTAATAGGGACAGCCACTCGGAAATTTAAAGGACAATACCGAGAGAAAAGTCTTAATTACTGGACAGAAGTTGGGCAGTAATGAATATTTTATTTTGAGAGCCGCGCTTGCTGTCGGTGAGTTATGTCAGAGCGGGGCCTGAGCCGTGAATCATTATGTCCAGGTAAATGCCAAGATGATGGCATAATTGGTTGCTGTGGAGAGAAGCGCAACCTCTGTAAAATGTTAGTCAGGTGGAAGCCTCCATCGTGTAATTCATTACACGCAAATATGACTGACTCAGGTATTTATCATCTCGCTCTCTCTCTCTCTCTCTCTCTCTCTCTCTCTCTCACTCTCTCTCTCTCTCTCTCTCTTACAGAAAGGCCTTTATGCATGTCTTTATTTGTATACCAAAACAATAAGCTTTTGGAGCCGGTTTTTCTCTTTTTTTCAACCTTTCTTTCTTTAGCCCACTGTTTTTTTATGGTATTAAAATATAGCCATTCAATATATAAGGTTATATTTATTAATTTATTGATTCATGTTTGTCCATTTGTTTGTTCATTTGTTAATTCATTTTTTTGATTATTGATTACCATATTGATTAATTTAGTACAGCCTTGTATTCCCTACTTTGTGATAGTTTGATGGTATTTCCAGAATGGCCTGTTTTAATGGAACAGATCATACTGTGAACGTATAAATTATCAATTATTTTGAATTTATGTGTGTGAACTTTTCTTTTTTTTCGATATTTATTCATTTATTTTTTCTACAGTAACAACTCATTCCCAGGAACGTGTATGGTGAACAATCCAGATTATATCAACATAGTAATAAACCTTTTTTTAAAGCATGTTGTTATTTAATGGTGAAGCATTCTGTCCGGAGACGTTTATGTAACATTTACGGAAGGAGTCTCCAGTGTCAGCGCTCTGTATCAGTCAGTAGGCCGCCTGATACACACAGAAAAGTCTTCAGGACAGATGAGTTTGTACTTTTCTCTTTTCTCTGCAACATGACAAGCTGCATTTTAATCTCATTAGCTTCAACAGATAGAATGAAGAGAGGGTGGTGATGGAGAGACTGTTCATCGCTCCTACAAAGTATGTGATAACAGTTGCTAACTTGCTCATGGACGTTCCGCAACATAAATGATGATAAAGGTTTAACAACCGGCTGGGTCAGTCATCAACAATTTAAAAATTGCAATCGTTGGAGAGTGGTTGTGATCTAAGTGAAATAAAAACACACTATGAGATGTATCACTGGATGTGGGGGATTATGAGTATATATGAGTCTTTTTTGTTGTTTGGTACCCGTGTATGGCTGATGAAGAGCATTCAGCTTGAAACATCATATTCTGCTGGGATTAAAATGTTATATTAATAGACGTTTATCTTCTAACTAGGAGTGTGGACCTTTCCTCAAGGTAATTGTTTCAGTTGGTGAAATAGCGTCTTGTTTCTGAGGCTATAATAATAAAAAAAAATGCTCAGAAATGGAGCAGTAAGTATAGACAGAAGTGAAGGGAAGTGACTCGCTCACTAACACAGATATCATTAAGCAGGGTGGCCTGACTATTTCATGCACTGAAAAATTTATGAATGTGGATGGAGAGGTCACGAGGACACAGCAGCCATTAAAGAGGCCCAGCTCGTCCTCCATGTGGCCCTTTGCTTCACTGTTGCCTCTCTGCCTGTAAATGTCCACCTAACCCTAACTTATTGCGTTCTTTGTCTCTGAGGCTCTGCACGCACATGTCAGGCCTTTCATCAACACTTCAGCTGTGATCAGTGTTAACAGGGGTCTGTGTCTTATGGTGTTAAGCCACAAAGTTCAGGGTCACTAAGTCAGATATACGGTATTTCATCCACCAACTTTTGAGTTAATTAAAGAATATATCAAGGCATATTTTGCCAGTGTTTGAGATGCTTTAACACAAGAAACCACAGCATTGCAGTTAATAAGACAGTGAGGAAGTGGTCTTAATGCACTGAGCTCTCCTCTCACGCTTCAGCAAGTCCCTCTCAGTGACACATTTTAGGTCAATTATTTGACGGCTCGAGCCAACATATATTATTTAAGTGTGTCATTTCTGGACTAGTCAGATCCTTTTTACTCACGTACGAGGGCAAATGCTGCTGATCTATTAACAATTACCCCCTTATCCAGCGGCGCTTGCAGGCTATAATTTATCAGCCATTAAAAATGGATCAATAATAAAATTCAGCGTTTCACGTCCGTGACGGCCTGGCCAACCAAGTGGAAGAAAACATGGAGCGTCTGAAATATTTACATGAGGGAAGTTGATAAGGTTTAGCATTACTCGGCATGTGCTCTCTCGAGGGAGCCGCTATCCCGGAGAGACACTGAATCAGCCAACTTTGCATTGCTTTGCTTTGCAGCTCTGCTTTTATTTTGACTAGCCTGACTGTCCTAAGATTTTATATATAAAAGCTTATATTAGCTATATAGGACATATACATATAACAACTCATGTTTTATGTAATAACATTAAATTGTATGAGCATTTCTCCTAATATAAATTGATCACAGCTGATTTTTTGCCATCAGTTAATATAATTTAAATGGATTACTTGGTCCAGGCCATGTGACTTAAATTAGTTTTTACATTAATATTAACAGTAATCTGCTAGATAATGTGTTAAATATTGAATTGAAGTAAACGATTTAAATACACACTCATATTTAGCATCTTATGGAAAACCGATTTTGTGATTTTTTACGCCTGGTAGAGCCACTTAGAATGTTTGATTTGTTGATAATATGCCAGCAAAAATAGAGGTGTAAAAAAAAAAGGTGTTAAAATGCAAGAATCTCCTTAGTTACCCCGTTAAATAGGTAAAGACAGGCCTCCTGTGCTGCTAAAAACCTCATTAAGGATTCTATCTTCACCTTGCTTACATCTCATTTCAGGGTATTTTTCACCACAACAATGTCAGCGAGGAGAGGAAGTTGCAGTCGTGTATTCGATTTTAATCTCCATCTTCTGGGACTTGGAGCAAGATTTCTGTGTTCTTCTGCAATTTACATGTTAAATTCTGTAAGCCCTAGACAGTTGAACCATTTGCGAGTGAACAGTGGGTGGTATGATATGATTTTTTTTTTTTTTTTTTCCGAGTGTTCAATGAATAATTTCATCTCAATTAGAAAAACGGGGCAACACGAATCTGCCCTTTAGCCACAAACTATTGCTTTCTTTCACTGTTTATGTCAAAACTAATCTGACGCCATAATATGCAAGAAGAAGAAATGAGTTTTGCAATTAATCAGTTGGAGACGGAAAACAAAAACACGCCAAATAGGATTTTTCACTCCTGTTTAAAATCCTCATGTGACATTATTACATCTTATTAAGTGAGTCTATTTGAGTTCATTATGCGCAAAATGAATATCACTTCTAATCACAGTCATAAGCTGACCAATTCAGTGAGTTATCTTTCTTTTTTTTTTTTTTTTTTTTTTTTTTTTTCTGAGGGCTTGGGCAGGGTCTTTGCTCCACTGAATAATAAATTGAAGTTTGTTCAAAGCGCACAGTTACAGTTTTATATGTTTGTGCTTTTCAGTGTGAGGGATTGAATAGAAACATTTTTCCTTAAAATAAATAAATAAATAAATAAATAAATAAATAAATAAATAAAGAGCTTCTGGAAAAGCTTAGAAGGATTAGTGTGAATCTCTATCTTCTGTTCATCAATAATTCATCATGGTCTACAGTAAAATCATCTCTACATCGCTCGTTAAAGCCAAACCCTGTGAGTGCCTGAAAACATCAGATGGCAGGGAAAATCAATACGGGTGTGATTGTAATCCACACTGAACGGTCATTACGGAAATTAGGAGTGTATGTGTGTGCACGTTTAAACACTGCTTTGGTGCTAATTTCCTTCTCTTTTAGCTGCACTGCTGTGTATGCAGGTTTGCAGGCAGCAGTGAAAGACCGACAATTTGTTTTCTTTTTTCTCAAATCACCTGCCCCTGGTGGTTGAAACCGGTACAACAGGCTAATTATTAACATGTAGCTTACACAATTACACGTTTACTGGTTGTCCTTCTGTCCATCCGTCCATCCGAGATTCTCATTTTTTTCATATTTTACCAAGAAGGACTAGACTTGTGGATGATGCAGGCATCCCCTTGGACATCACTGACATCGAGTTCTACTTGTTTTGTTTACTTCACTCCTGCAGACTAAGTCAGCTGCTCATTGTGGTCGAAGTTGGTAGAACTGCTTATTAGTGGTAATTTCTATGCTAATTGTTAGCATTTAGCTCCAGTGATTTTTTTTTTTTTTTTTTAAGTACACAAAAGTAATGCTCTTTGCATTCAAAGCTGATATAAGCGGAAATAGTCAGGCAGGCTCTGATTATTTTTTTTTATTTTATTTTTTTTTCTTACCCCATTCACCTCAATGTCAAAAATGTCTAAACTGGTAAAACAGATGCTGGAAATAATTGTTTTTCATCTTTCACCATGTTACCCAAGGCAGGAAAAAAAAAAAAAAAAAATTTAAATTTTGTATTTTATTCCATTTTCATTTTTAATCTATTTTTTTAACCTGACATTTAATAGTTTCCACAATAAACAATTTTTTTTTTAATTATATAAAAAATTCAAACACCACCTCTAATCACAGACGTGACCTTTTTCATATTAAATGAGTTTTGCAAATTATTGTGAATATGCAAACCTGAGAGTATATTGGAGTACACTGAAATTGGTAGCTGTGTTATACAAATAAAAAATGAATCACAGCATCAATTGAATGAAACATTGCTTGAGTTATCACAGGCCTGGTGGTTTAAAAATGCACCAAAGCATCAGGTTTCTGTAGTAAGGAAAAAAAGTAACTAAAGCCATGAAAAGTCATCTCATATCTTTTTTTTTTTTTTTTTTCAATAGAAAGCAAGTAGCTTGCAGAAGGGCAGTCACTACAGCCTGATAAGTGGAAAGCCATTATTTTTCGAATGGCCTTCAAATCCCGTTGAGGCAGCATTGTTTCACAGCATCACATTAAGCCCTGACTTAAGATGGTCAAAAAAAAAAAAAAAACAACACTGTACACACATTATGAGGCATCGCTAATGTTTTTACTGTGTGCTATTATTCACAACATGACAAGCTGAGTAGTGCTAGATTAATAAAATATGATCTAAATCGATGATCTCATGTTCATTTGGCCTCATGTAAACAGCCACGCCATTTCTATTTGATTCATGAATGCAGACATGTGCACGAGCCTTAAAAGTCTTCCTTGTACGAAATTTGAAGATTTAAAAGTGAAATGTGATCACATGATCTGGACTGATTTGAGCTCTGCGTAAAGCAGATGTGCGCTCCTGATGTGTTACTTTAAAAACCCAGTGTGTAGAACCCCTTTGGTCCCTAGTGAACATGCTGAATGCTATACAAATGATCCCTCATTTCCAAACATCAGCTTGAAGAAACCTGGTAACGACGGGGCTAAAAATGCCTTTGCATCGCACTTCATTTCCTCGCATTTCACTTTCCATATCAACGAAAAAAAAAAGAAAAAGAAAGTCTAAAGAGAAGGCTAATCAACCAGGCACAAAAAAATGTATTTGCTTCCCTTTTCAAAAAAATGTGCAATTTGGTCAGACACGAAAGAAGAGGGGGAACCGGAGAGAGAGTGAGAGAGAGAGAGGGAGAGAGAAAGAAAAAAATCGAGCAGAACCTTCCAAGCAATAAATCATTGGATTGCTGGTGACACTCATACAATGCGGATATAGTGTTAACTGCGCGAGAGAGACAGCACTCCCTGCTCCTCTGGGGTGACCTTGCCTCGCTGCCATAATCTATCATTCTGACACGGGACACAGTGTTTTTGTTTAATATTACACTATTGGCATATACAGTAAACACAATGCAAAGAAAATTTAGACAGGGACATGAAGAAAGACAAGACGAGCCACAATTGCGTGGCGAAGAAGAGAGAAGGAGTATCGGAAGATTAGATTTCCGGCACGCTAACATGCCAGCTGCTTTACATGGTGTCCTGTTGTTATTATACGCTCATTTGTTAGCTAGTCATTGCTTTTTAGCCTTGTACTCTATATGTGATGGCTTTATTATTTCATGATGTCAATCTCAGCGTAAAGAGAAGCACGGTTTATAAAACAAAGCCAGCTCGAAAGGAGCGAAATTAACTTTTATGGATAGTTTCATGAGAAAGTGAAGGGGCCGACTGTGTTCAGCAATCATGGCTGACACTCAGAGGCAATAAATAATACATTTCTGTCTGACCATTCATCCTTCTTGCTGTCACAAGCATGCACATGCGCGCACACACACACACACACACACACACACACACACTCAGACACAGACACATAAAATATATGATTGTTATTCACAAGCTGACAAGATAAAGGGAGTTGGTTAGGATAAGAAAAGTGTGAATGGCTTTCTTTCTTTCTTTCTTTCTTTCTGGCCAAAATAATATCTATCTATCTATCTATCTATCTATTGATCGATCGATCTCTCTATCTAACTTTGTTTGAATTTGCTTATTTATTTATCTTTGATTTTTATGTATTTATTTATTTATTCATCCTCATCATGTGTCATCTTGAGTTTTCTCCATTTTCTTATTTTCCCTTGGACGAAGCTTCCCTACTGTACTGTGACTGCAAGGTGTCATGTTTGAAGCTCATCAGCCTTGTGAAAAACACTCAGGTTTAGCCCACCACCTTAATTACTGAGATTTGCACATGTATTGTGCTCCTCCGACACATACTCACACACTTTCTTTGTGTGAGAGTAAAGCCAGCGAGCACCGGGAGATGGTTTAGCTCGCAGCGAGTGCCTCAGCTGCGCTCCACAGAGATGCGAGCAGATAAAGACAAGGTTGGCGCCAGCATGCTGGGGAATATGTCTCACATCAGAGCAATACGGAGAGGTGTGACTGCGCACCCAAAACATCTCCGCTTCATCTGAAACAAGAGGAGGCAGGCGCCGCCGCCGGCCTGAGGTGTGATTTTCCCCATGTAAATGGAGGTCAGACGACTGCCTCGCAATCGCCGGCGCCCGTGTCAGGCCTACTTTTTTTGTTTGGAGTGATTATGTAGTACCTCGCTGCAAAGTTGCTTATTTCTGTGTGTAAATTGGATGTAGTAGTTTGTGTAGTGCAGCCCCGGGGCGCAGTGTGAGATATTGATTGAGTTGGATGCTGGGGGAAGCACAGGAGGATTGAGAAAGAGAGGGAGACAGAAGGAGAGGTGGTGGTGTAGGCAGAAAACAAAGCTCATATAGGCACTTTTTACCCATTACAGAAAAAAAAAAGAAAAAAATCCACCTGGAAAAATCCATGAGGAGTTGTGAAGAAAGTGACTAAACAAACGGAATAACTTCACAGTGACAGGTGATGCTCAACGTTGAAAAGGAGTGTTGAAAGAAAGAGGGAGAGGGAACAAAAAATAAAATAAAGAACAGCAAAGAAGGTGAGACAGAGAAGAGAGACACAGAGTGAGAGAGACTGAGAAGAATGTGTCAGATGGCTCCTTGTTACATTTACAGGATAATAAGTCTTATCCCATCCCTCTCTCTCGCTCTCTCTCTGTCTCTCTCTCTCTGTCTCTCTCTCTCTTTTTTTCTGGCCAAGAGAAAAGAAAATAGAGCAGTAGGAAAGTGTGATGAAAAGAACAAATGGTTATATTTACATTACTTATAAAGCTAAGTTGTAATTAAGGGTGCATTGTCACTTTCAGCTGAGTACAAGTTTCCGTTATTATGCTCTTGGAAAGCAAAAAAAAAAAAAAAAATCACAGGTTCATCACGGTTCTCTGTATAGTTAAAGGATCTTATCTCTCTAAATGCTTTTACTTGAAGTTTTCTAATAGTGAAATGACTGCGGGGTTCATCCAGACGAACAACTATTGGAAATTTACCATTTATAGACATGCAACACTTTTAATAACCTTACCTTGTTACCATGTTCATAATTCACTAAAAGGTGTCATGTTAACTATTTATTGGTGATAAAAACAATTTCAAACCACCTATTGGTAAAGAAGTATACTGTATAAAAACAGAAGAGAAACAGAATTATAAATATGGAGTGTGTTGTACATATGAAGTATTCACAAGCCATTATAAGACGGTGTGTTAGGTTTTTAATTATGTTTAGTAACCTGCTTATACACCATGTGTACACATACATATACAAACATACAGATGCATTCAAAGCTAAATATTGTACTTAATTCTGTCTACACATCCTTTAATCATTTATTACTGTTACTAAAAATCATTATATGTTTGTATTGTTTGGCTCTTTGTCTAATATGTTCTTCGAAATGTCACTCTTAATGCCTAGATTAGGTTAGAAAATAGTTGCATGCTTAAATAATAATAACATGCTTACAAAATAATAAAATAATGAAATAAATTAAGAAGAAGAAGAAGCAGAAGCAGAAGAAGAAGTAGAAGAAGGTTTAAATCTAACTCTTAGGTGTTCCTTTATCCACAAGTGGTTTTGTTTTAGTAGTAGAATCCTTTTAGGGAGCTGAGAACCCTAATAGACCCCCAAATCCATGGAGAACCCTTACTTTATCCAGAGCCTAACCTGAGAACACTGGGTGTGAGGTGGAAATCCACTCTGAATAAGGTGGCAGTCCATCGCAATGGATCATGCATACACACGTTCCCATATTCGTTCACACCTAGGAGCAATCCACCTCCTGGCATGTTCTTAGGAGGAGGAAGGAAACTGGGGAGCACAGAAACTCCACACAGACATTAACCCGGGCTCAGAATCAAACTGGAGCTGTGAGTTGGCAATGTTAAACACCGTGCTACTGTGCCACCCAATTTTACTAATGTTATATTAATCTGGCAAATACCAGTGCACTGGACAAGCAGAGATACAGAGTTTAGGAGTAGTGAATCCGTATGAGACTTTCTCTACTGAAATAAAGATGGAGTTCTGTATGGCTGAGGAAAGGTGCAGTAGGGTTTAGTATCAGGTACTATTCAATGAGTATTTGGTGAGCATCATGATGAAATATGTATGAAATTGATTTGATTAACATTTAAACGACCTTGTAAAATAAGGTAAAAAGAAACTTTTCCCGATGATTCTCTCCAGCTGTCTGTATTTGGGAACTGACTTTGTTAGGAAAGGTAAAGGTAGAGTGGAAAGATGAGGCTCTCTGGAGAGCAGGCATTACTGTACTCCACCTTCATGATGTCCTCGCTTAATACGGCAGGTTTGCCTCTCAAAGACGAGACTACAGACGCACGTGGCTAACTTCACAGCTGTGTCATAATTGTGAGAATTCAAACACATTTTATGTGCAGAAACATCAGTAGAGAAGCCCAGTCATATAACTCCTGCTTCTGCTGCTTTTTTTTTTCTTTCTCACCTAAAAAAAAAAAAAAAAAAAAAAAAATGGAGGAAGCTATTGATCAGGCGCTCTCTCTCAGTGCAGCTACCTGGGGAGCCGAGTTGAGCCTGACTTACTACTGTCTCCTTTTCCCAGTGTGGGAGACGAGCACCAGCATTTCTGTCCAAATGATTGAGGTTAAAAAGTGATCTGGTCACAGTGCCCTTCAGCACTCTCATGATGAATACCATGGAATCACGGATTGATTTGTCATCAGTAACCTATTGCTTATATCAATTATGTTCTGAAGTTGCCTTTCACCTTCTGTTATAACTTCTTTATACCACAGTGCATTCAGTGCTCAATTCTGATTGGCCAGAAGGTGTTGATTGATTTTCTATAATAGCAGCTCTGACAATAGTTTCAGTAGCAAATTTTATATTAATGCAATCATTAGTGCAGTAACTAATTACACAGGGAATTGTATGGCAAACATGCCACAAAAAAAAAAAAAAGGTTTTAAAAGGGTTTAATTGTTGATATGGTGACGTGGAGATGTTCACTTAGAACTTTTGGAAGGAGTCTCAACTTTCAGCACTTTGTAACAGTCAGAGGTAAAGTCCGACACAGGAGAGTCTTTAGGATGGAAGGGTTTGCTGTTTTTAGTTTCTCTGGAACATGCCAAGCAGCTTTTTATTATTATAACTTTAACAAAGAAAAAAAAAGAGTGGTTGGTGAGGTAATGACTGTTTATAACTGTTATAACATAAGTGATAACAGAAACATTTAACTTAACATTAACTATACATAGTCAAAACTATGATGTATCGTTCTTTAATAAAAAAATATAATAATAATTACTGTTGGCAAATTTATGTGGTATAAGAGGAAAAAGGATTTCAAGATGCTGTTGTTATAGGAAAATAATCAACTTCTGGGTGGTAACAATAACTCTGCTTTGTGTCGAGACAACAAACCACTTTGTCAGTGATTGTTTTCCTTTAACAGTACAGCCCCAAGTGTTTTAGTCTTTACTTAATGTTGGTGTATCTTTATATGAATTGAGTGTTTTCATATTATATATATATTTTCATCTTTTCCTAAGATTTTAATGGAATACATTTACATGGCACTGTAAATTCACATTCACATGGCACTTAATTTGCCATTATATTAGATATACTGTAAGAGTGACAGTAAGTTTAAGGGCATACATGACAGATCATTATTGTGAATTAAGAGCATTTTATTCACAGCCATTACAGTGCTGTGTGTTCCTAGACTGAAATATTTCCTTGATAATATAAGCTCATAACACACACACACACACACACACACACACACACACACACACACACAGATTAAAATGCTCTGTAGTACTCTGTGTCAGTACACATTTAAGTAAAGCCCTGAAATGTGATATTCCAGTGTTAAGCAAGGCTGAACTTGCGGCTTTCTTTCAATTATTCCACAGCTGACATTTGCCTACCCTTTATCGAGAGATCTTTAATCAGAGCCAATGCGAGAGCAACTAGGAGGAGATTGGTTTGATTTAATATCTCCTTCTGCTCTAAAATGGGAATGGGATACATCAGTCATCATCTGTAATGGATGTGTAAAGGGTATCAGGGTTACTTTCTGTTGATGTCAGAAAAGCACCTATTGGCCTTTATGATACATAATTTACACATTTCTTATAATGTACCTAGATATACCACGGATATATGGCACGGTTACGCCATAATGGCTCAATGAATCGATTATACTGTGATATTTTACAAAATCTAGGCTTTGTGTGGTGTTAATCTGAGGTTTATATAAACGTGTGTAATTTAGATTAACTGTACAGTGCCTCAGTAATGTTCTAAAACAACTAACATCCCTGAAAACTAGCAGAAAAACTAGAGATTTACAAATATCTCTCAAACATAACAGCTCATTCAGAAAACTATGTTGTGTAGCATCATATTTTTGTACAAATTTTGTCTACCTTTTCAGTGCAGACTAGCTTTGATCTACTCCGAAGGCAGATTACGCCAACCTGAATGCTGTGTCTCTTCAATAAGCCCGAGCTTTACTTGCTGCTCTGCTTTATTATGTTTGATTTGTACTCTTCTTTATGGCTGTCCAGCTTCAAGGTTTTATCCTCTGCGAGGATACAGCCACCGTCCTCCGGCCACTTATTATCTTTCACACTTGACTGAATTTACAAGAAATAAAGGGGTTAAGTTACCAGCTGCATTATGGCCTAATGCCATTTATCACCCCACAGGCCTGAGACGAGGTGGACGTGTTTACTGTAGCTCTGGCACAGCTCACTTTGGCCTTGCTAATAAATAACTGCATGTATTTCACAGCTTCATTCCATAGTCTCAGAGCGTGACATTTTCCAGTATGGAGAGAAGGACATCGCATCAGGATATGTGAATCTTAACGATCTGAGGCCTGTTTAGTTAAAAAAAAAAAAAAAAAAAAAGTTGAAGTGCCGCATGCATAAGTTTCCTCTATGAGTAAGTTAATGGGAGCCCATGCTTTTGACATTTCATCTGGAAGACCTTGGGAAATCTGTTTTAGATTCATATCCATACACTGTACAATGTAAGGTCCTGCAGCCAATGAAAACATACACTTCACATTTCACTGATGTGGCTGCAATTCATCTATGTAATTCAAAAAAGTATTTTTCAAAAGTTTCGCTTCCTTTTTTTTTCCTCCGGTGCTCGAGCGAAGAGGCGGTTTCTCTGCTACAGTTGGTGGAAGTTATTCAGATAAAATATGGGCCTGCTGATGTTTTCCTTTGGAACCTGTTTTGGAAAAGATTGCACAACTCAGGGTTCTTCTCCTTAAAGAGAGCATTAAAATGTCACTTCATGAGAAATTTACACTGCTGGAGTTAGCTATGGTCGATTAAAGAATATTTAAGGCTATTTGGAGCTGTGCTCTTACATCATTCCAGTAAAGGCACACTTCAGCGAGAAATGAATTAAAGAAGTGGAGGAGTGCATGCAGCCAAATTATAAGGGAGCCCGGCCATTAGACTGAGGAGTAGGGTGAAGGATGACTATGTACAGTTTCTTCAGTGATTCTATTTATTTATTTATTTTCTGGAAGACCACATGCAGTGTGTATGCTTGTGTGTATGATTTTAATGGACAGCTGTTGGAGTCCCCGTGTTCATGTTTCAAGTCTGATTCACAACATCCTGCATCTGGATTGTCATACCTGTCTAGTAAATGGGTTCAACGCAGGCCTACATGACTCCAGGAAGAGATCTGAAATTACTCTCACGCAATGACTGTATGGCTGCGTATTGGTTTTGTTCTACAGAATGTTGATTACCATACAAATTTTCAGAACAGAACCCTAAAACTTGCATCAATACCAAAATCTCCAAACTCTTTGTTTACACAGTGCTGGATAACAGTATAACAATTTTATTCAAATCTGACGAAGCACAACGTTGCTGAAATTTGCAGCAAAATTGCCTCATTACTATGTTTTGCCAATATTGAAGATCTGTATCAGTGTTCATTAAATAAAGTGCAAATGATCAACAATCCAGCGTCGGTTTCTCCTTAGGGCTCTACCGTATCCTAATGATGTTGTTTTAATGGGTGTTCCTTTTCTCTCTCAATCCTCTCAGGAATTTGCCTAATTCGAGACCCTTCATTGGGGTTATTAATATTTCATGTTGTTCATGGATTCCAGGTAAATCATGTAATTTATTATTTCTTTTTTTTTTCCCCCTTATAAACACAGTGCTGTGTTGACCAATCGATTTTTAGATAACATGGCATGGCTTGTATTACTCTATCACACTCTCTGTACTGGGACTTAGTAATAAAGAGGACAGAATTACTATAAGCATTATTTATTTATTTATTTATTTATTTATTTATTTATTTATTTATTTATTGTGAGTATCTGTGTTAATTAATTCCTAGTGTATTGGATAGCAAAAATATGGACACATTTAGATTACAGGCTTAGTTTTAGGGTCAGGTTTCTTTGGAAATTCAGCATGTGTGCGATGATGTAGGATAAAAAATAAAAAAAAATCACATTTCCATTCTTTCTTTGAATAATTAACAAAATGTACATTTGGGAAATTTAATTTGCTTTAAAAGTCTTTTATATGTCTGGAATCAACCCAATCAGCCTCAAAATAGACTGCCAGTTGTAGTCTAAAAGCACAATGACTATAGTGCTATTAAGTGTTGTTTTTATCTAGTTGTTTGGCATTCATCAGGTGTGGATGCCTTAGGCATCACTATCAGAGAAACACCACTTCATTCCTCTCCTTTACTCTGCTCTTCTGACAAACGTCTCACTGATTACACATCACAGCTTCATTGAACCGAGCTCTGATTTGTTTATTTTATCTCTATATGACCAGCCAATTGAAGCCTAAATGACCTGAGGCTTGTTGTCACATTGTCAGTCATATACAGGTTAATATCACGTGATGATGTATTTTAAAGGGTCTATATATATATATATATATATATATATATATATATACAGATGCGTTTGCATCATGTTTGCAATTAAGTTTCCTAGCTGGAGCAGATATTTTCCTGTGATTTAGACATGAGTTATGTAGGACATCAAGTACTTATTTTACTTGGTTTATTAATAACCTTCCAAACAGTGCAGTAGCTCTGTAGAGTTGTTTATAAAGTGTGTAACTGACTGAAGAACTTTCTGATGGGTAAAATTAATGTAGTAAAGACCGAAAGCATCATTTCAGACCCACGTATTCTAAACTCCGGTGTCCCAGAAGACTGCAATCTGAGCATCTCTTTTTAAACACAGCCACAGTGCTAAGCCCAACACACAAGCAGATTAGTGAACCTCTGGTGTCTCAAAAAATATTAATGGAGATTCAAAGATGAACAATTACTAAAATGGTATAAAGCATAATTTCAAATTTTTCATGGGTTTATTAAGTTTCTAAATGTCTTTGTAAATTATTTTGTAGTTAAAATAAGCTGTCAAATAATAAGGGTGGGAGCCATGTTGTTAAATTAAACCAAATCTGCTGTGATTAATGTGATAATTACAACTACGACTATTCATGCAGAAATATTTGGCAGTGCTGTAACACTATATGGCCTAAAGTTTGCGGACACCTGACCATCACACCCCTATGTGAACATCTCATCTCTGATTTAGTCCCCCTTTGCTGTTACATTAACCTCCACTCTTCTGGGAAGGCGTTCCACTAGATTTTGGAGCATGGCTGTGGGGATTTGCTCGTTCAGCCACAAGTGAGATCAGGTACTGATTTTAAGCAAGGACGCCTGGGATGCAGTCCAAGTTCCAATTCATTACAAAGTGTTCAGTGGAGTTGAGGTCAGGGATCTGTGCAGGGCCCTCAAGTTCTTCCACACCAAGCTTGGTACACCATGTCCTCATGGAGCTCGCTTTGTGTACAGGGGCACTGTCATGCTGGAACAGGTCTGTGCCTGTTAGCTCCAGTGAAGGGAAATTGCAATACTACAGCATACAAGGAAATTCTATACAATTGTTTGCTTCCAACATTGTGGCAACAGTTTGGGGAAGAAACCACATATGGGTGTGATAGGTGTCAACAAACTTTTGGCCACATAGAGTACTAGTCTTCTATCAGATTTATTTCAATCCTTGCCATTGTCTCTTTGATATATCTTTGTATTAGTCTTATTTTTTTATTTTTAATCTTGATTTTTACATTATATTACATTTGACACCAAAGAAAAATCTGGCAGAATTTGTGTAAGTCAAATGAACCATGTGCATAATCCAAGTCTGAATATGAGTAACTTTCCCTTTCCCTAAATATGGATTTTATTTTATAACCTGAAATTGAATTGAAGTTTTACAAAACAGCTAACAACTATCTTTTACATGGCATGTCAATACTGTACGCTAAATCATAGGCAGTGCTATCACAAATAATATGACAGCATTTGATGTGGCTTGATTAACATGGTCCTTCAGTTACAAACAATTCAACACAATACCTTTGTTTGTTTGAATGTTTGTACGTATCTAATAAGCTTTTAGGATATGTCGGTCGTAAACTCAAACTGTATATTCAAACAGGTTGGATGTAACAAATTTTATTTTATAATAAACATTGCACGTGCAGTATAATACATGCAGTTAAATAAAATTTGAGTTATGTGACAGAGATGTTGATAGGTGTAGTTGAGAAAATCAGTGAATATAGATGTTATTGATATATAAGCAAAATGCTTCTTTACTTGTGTATAATATATTGCACACTCTTTTCACACAGTTTTTATCCAGCTGTACAGAAATTCTCATTTATATGATTAGAACAGATCTGCATACATTATGTGCTGGGTGGTGCAATCCTTCTTAGCCTGCATTATATACATATGACTGAATAATATATGTACTTGACTATGTGAATCATTGTATACATGTACTGTATATGTATGTGTAGTGTATAATTGTACATGAAGTGTGTAATCATAAAGTGCATAATTCTAATGTCTAATTCTATTGCACCTCTGCATTAACTGACCAGACACAGAAAACAAATAGTTATCAAACTCTCCTCCCAACCTCAAAGCTCAGGCAAAGTCAGACAAAGAGCAGCCACGGTGAGTTTAAGAGCCACAGCCTCCTGTGCATAAGCATTCCAGTGAGCACACTGATGAACCAGTCTAATTAGAAATAAAAGACAATGCTCATGTCTGAGATAAAGCCAGCAATGTATGCCAGCGGCCGTTCAGAGGCACCGGGGCTAATGAGCTCTGAGTTGGGGTGGGGAGGCTAGACGAGCTCTTCAGAGCCAGGAGGGTGAAAGAGAGGGGCAGTTTGGAGAGGTGGGGGGGTCAGGGGTGGGAATAGAAATCTCGCCCCTCGAGCCACACGGACGGTAGGGAGGCGCTTTCCCTCACGGAGGTCAGAGCTGAGAACTGGCGGGTTATGCATTTATTACTGCCATAATTGCAGCTCAGATGCTCGCAAACACGCGAGTCAGGGTCCAACACAAAATAAAATACACTTCACCTCTCGATCAGAGTGTGTATGCACACTGGATTTATTTATTTATTTATTTATTTTCATTTATTTGATTCTTTGTTTGCTCCAATATGTATATAGTGCTTTTTTATTTTCATTTCTTTTTTTTTTTTTTATATTCCCTCTTGTGATATATATTTTTCCATCCTGTCCACTTGCAGAAAGCTTTCATATCACACAACATTAATATATAGTAGATGCCATCACAAGGTCTCTCATTTCACTATGCTGTATACTGATGCAGGCTGAATAACATTCTAGCCCATCATTTCCCCCTCATTATATTCCATATGTGTGCTTACATGTCTGGCAGAAATTGATCTGATCATCCATTTGAAAGCATACGTGCCAAGAGCTCGATGATGGGGCATAAACTACAATCTCGCAAAACAATAATGATGCTTATCACTCACAGTTGGCAGGCCAAGCTTATGAGAAAATAAATATATAAATATATCTATCTATATATATGTGTGTCCCAGACTTGGGCGGTTATTGGAACTCAGAAAACATAGATCTTTTTTGTAGTTCTGATAATTCACTCCTGGCACCGAGATTGATGACAACAAGAAGTCTATAAAAGATGTTACCTCTATATTTCAGGAGTGTGATATATTTCAGTAGCTTGTCAAAGGGTTTTATTTTTTTTCCAGAAAGAAAGGAAAGGGAAACAGCAAATCAGAGCTTAGAATCAATATGATAGAAGCAGTTCAGCTCTTTTTCTTTCTTCTGTTTCTTTTTTCTTTTCTTTATTCGGGCTCCATATGAACGGCAGGCTGCTGTATGTTAACAATGCTCTTTATCTCTGTTTGCTCTGCAATGGCTAATGAGTGCCTGAATGTAATGTGAAAAGGAAGAAAAAAAAAGCTGTCTAACACAAACTGACCTGTGTGACCAGATGTGTCACTTAAGCACTTTAGCGAGATAATTACCCCAACTAGCAGAGCGGCTCTCTCCAAACTGGCCAACACTTTCGGCACTAATTTCCAGTCCAATTTAAAGAAGTATGCTCAAGTGCTACATTTTTTTTTTCGGTGCATACATCTTATCTTTTTTCCACACATATACACAGAGAAATACTTAATTGAACTAGTGTAATGTGCAATACTCATTTAACATGGTGAAACCAAACATAACATCAGAATTAGGGGCTTTTGTGTGTTTAGGGGTGAATAATTTGCTTTCCTCTAAGAGTGCTTTCACATACGCTGTGTCTAGTCAGTTTGAATCGAACCATGGTGCATTTATTTCATTTGGTGCATTTCGTTTAGGCAGGTGAGAACACAGAACTCGCACTGGCAAGGACCAAAACAACCGTCAAAGTGAGATGGTCTTGATCCTCCTCCAAGCAGACTGTACTGTGATACGATTGCAGTGAGAAAGTAAATTTTTGAGTCTGAATCAACCCACCTACATGAACTGAACCAAATATGCTGTGTATTATGAGGTGCATGTTATGTTTTTTGTAGATGAGCTGCTAAACTGATGCAACATGAGCCACAGGACAGAGTTGTAGTGCTGCTGAAATGCAATTTGTTCTGGATATTTGGACTGGTGAACAAAAAGTATGTATATGCATATTTTACATTATACTCTTTGTGCTCAGGTTTATTTTTCCTTTTTCTGACCAATTAAGTGAAAATCTTTACAAGTATATTTTCAGCATACACCCCTATACACTCCTATTTCAGCATACACCGCTATACACCCCTCAGACAATGCTTTGTTGTGTTGTTTAATTATGTACAGTGTGAAACCAAACCGAAACAAACAGTGCACCAAGAAAAAGTATCAGTTTCTCTCTGATTCATACTATGGTCTCATGGCTGTAAAGAGCATGATAATAATATTATTGTGCATAATATTTATATATATATATATATATATATATATATATATATATATATATATATATGTATGTATACTACAGAAACTAAAAGAGAAAAACAGAAATATGTTATAATTACTGTAAATATACAGTTAGGTAAAATCACTACCAAAACCACTGCACTTCATTTTTCTACTTTACATTCTGCTCCTGAAGCAATCTCAAGAGGTTTTTGACGATCTTGTGCATGCAACCTTTCAGTGTGTTAAATGTACAGGACAGGAACTGCTTGGAAGTTTTCTTTCTTTTCAAAATAACAAAGCATGGTGAGAGAGAGCGCAGTAAGGGGCTGGGAGCGAGGCCTCAGACACACCGAGTCTCTGCAAGTGACCTTTCACATTGACCCTGGCCTCTCGAGTGTCCACTGGCCATTCCACAACTCTCCTGCCAATATTTAAACACTTCCTGATTAGACGGGCGGGTGGCAGGAAGTCTCTCTCTCTCTCTCTCACACACACACACACACACACACACACACACACTGACTGGAGTCGCTGCGCTCAACACCGTGAAACAATCGTGTGGTTCAGCGTACTGGAACTGGGGTCATATATAACATGTTTCATCACCTCCATGTACAAACAGACATGGACCATGGACACACACGCACACACACATGGAGCAGCTCCTGTGTTTTCCTTTCTCTTCTTCAGTCTCTCTCTCTCTCTCTGCCTGACTTTCCTGATAGCTGTGTCTGGATGTCTTGCAGTAGTGCTACTGAAGTTACGAATCAGTAAGGAGTGTCTGTGCGTGTGTGTGTGTGTGTTGTTATTGGAATTTGTGTGCTGGTGCGGATGGGGAGGCTGATGAATGAGGGAGTGTGGCAGATTCACAGTGCGGATCTTACTGCAGCTGGAGAGGAAACTAATGGCTAGCGGGGACCACCGAGGTCTCCGAGCTAATACCTGCCTCCTCCATCACAAAAAAACCAACAAAAAAAGCAGGCCATTTTTTTTTACACCCTGCCAAATGAAACCCTCTGTTCCCTCCTCTCCACACCCAACACCCCCCCCACACACACACATACACACACACACTTATACACTCTTGTCTCTCCTCTGGAACCCGGGGGCAGTTGTGGCAGACTTCTGGATGGAGTAGGGAGCATCTGCCAGGCGTCGCTCCCCTTCGGCATGTGCGTGGTGACAGGGCAGTTCCACCCCATGCTGATGCCACCACAGTCAGCTCTGACTGTCCTGTCTGTCACGCTGTCCCTGGCATATGCTTCCTCTTCCTATCTCGTTCTCCCTCATCACAGGAAGTAGACAGGTGGAGAAGTTAGAAAGTCTACCTCTCTACTGCTTTAATTCTTTGTTTTAGGTTTCCTTACCCTTGCTCTCCCTCCCTCCCTCCTTCCACAAAGGTTGCATGCATGCAGGAAGGTCCAAAAATAACACTGGTGTGATAAGTCATTAGTCATTTCTCACTCTACATATGTTAACTTGACCTGCCGTATGTTAATTCATGCAACATTGGCCTCACATATGGCTGTGTGCGGAATCCCAACTGGTACATTCTTCTGCATGGGGCCTCATTACGGCAAACTTCCCCCCGTCTCGTCATTAACACTGAGGTGGAGTTCAGGTTAGCAGCACCGGGCTGGGCTTGAGTCACACTACACAGAGAGACAGAGGGAGAGAGCCACATGACACTGTCAATCAGATCAATTAAAAATGTACAGCAAGAGATTTGGGTCATTGAAGAAAATAAATGGAGTTACTTCAGTGCTTTTTAATCATAACAGTAAAGTTACAGTACAGGGATGTATATAAGTGTACATACCTGCAAATACATACAAATACAAATACCTGCATACAAATGTGCAAACGATGAACTTCAGCACTGATACGCCTTATACCACAGCATGGCAAGGTGTGGATTGATTCTCTATAACAGCATGGCTCTGACTGTAGACTACAGTATAGTGTATGGTGGATGCACCATAAAAAGAAAGAGAACAAAAAGAAAGGTTGTAGAGGGAGCGACTGTTTATAGATATTATAAGTGAAAACAGAAACTTGCCAAATTTTTATGAAAATGAAATGTCAAAGTACTGGACTTCTATCAATTACAAATTCTGCTGGTGTTGCAAAATTAAAATAATAACTTCATTCCCTCATTTAAACGGTTGTCATGATGAAGTATTACTCTCACTTGCAAGTACTCAGGTAATCATCCGTAATCATCAAGATCTGCACCAACATAGCTATAACACTATGTTTTAACAGATTCTGGAAGTTTCATTTTGTGGCTTTAGCAATGTCAAAAAATATAAGACCTGCATTACTCCTTCTACTCCTACTTCTCTTCCTTATTTGATTATCTCATGCTTCAGCAAGCCAATATGTTCCAATTTGTGATAAAAGCCTATATGACAAAATCCACTTTTTGGTTTATTTCCATTACCACACACTTAAATCATTGCATTATATTTATAGTGTATATTGTATTACTTTGTAAAATTCATATTTGCAAAATAAATCAACATGTCTCTCAAAGCAGCAGTCTTTATAATGTGATAAACATGTCTTCCAGTTCCCCACTGCCTACAGCTTGGCGATAGACATCAACATTTTACATTTTGGGCTGCAGCTCAATAACCTGTGCCAAAGCAGATTATCCCCTAACTGGACATAAACACTGCACAGAACATCACGCTGAGGGCACCAGCAGAGACACAACCTCCAATCCTTTAGCACATCCAGTATCTTAGAACTCGATGTGAAATAGGGTGCATTAGAAGATATAATAAATAATGTATAACAGAAATAATATACACTATAAACCATGACAAAAAAAATCAAATCAATTAGACATTTATAATTCAGTTTCAGCTGTATTCGTAGAGCTTTTAGCAATCGATTAAAGTTGTGTGTAAATATTTTTGTGGACCAAGCTAAACTAAACATTCTTGCCAGTTTTATAAAAGTTTCAGTACCGTTGATTTTCTTCGTACTCACTTGCGTATGTTGATAAATACCAATCAACTGTAAATGAGGAAGTGCTTTCATGGCACAGCTGATTTGCATTTAGTGACGCCTGCAAAGCTACACAAGTGATAAAGCAAATAGAGAGCTGCAAACAACAAAATGACGACTTAATTGCAAAAGAGCACCTCCTCAATGCAGCATGCACTAAATTTTCCAATAATGCAGATCAGCCACTGCAGTGTATCCACGTCTATAGACACACTCTTCCATATTTTATAGAGGAGCATTTCTTTTGTCTAAACTGAATCTCTAGTCTTATTTATCTGAGTTTAGTGTGTGCTATTGAAATATATAAAACTGACAGCATAATCCATACAGAAATTTGTAGTGACAAACTCATCACAGTTATATGACTTGAAGCTTATCTCTCGAGGTCGACGTTAGTGAGTCTCCTTATAAATAAATTTACACAAACTCAGGAGCTCTTGTAGACCACAAACTAAGTGGATTTTCATGATTACCCCATTTCTTGTGTAAATGCTCTTATGAACAAATTATGAGTAAATGTGTTCATTTCCATTTTGATAAATGAGGCCTTTTGTAACAAAGCAGCTTTACAGAAAGCTAGATTCAGATTCAGATAACGTTTAACATGTTAATCCTTCTGTAGTAACAATGATGCAATATTTGTAATTAGGGAGTTTCCTTTGATTTCATATGAATACCCCAACTTCTCTTAACTGTTTTTATATGATTTGGCTTGTAGGACTGTTTTAAAAGCATGTGTGGTGTGATGCGGTGTTATTAGTCCAGCAGTGATCCTCACTCATGTAGAGTCTCAGCCTCCCCCCTGGCACTTCATCTGATGCTCTGGACTGATACTCACGTTCCTCTTCCCCTCTTTGAGGAATACAGCAAGGCTCACAGCGATAGGAGGCTTCTTGTGCCATGCGTTCATGTTCTCCTCGTCCCCTAGCTCTGCCTGGCAGCTCACTACCTCTAATTGTTATTAATCTACTCCAATTAAAACGGACGGCTTCCCTGTCACCACTCTCCCCTTCTCCCCTTGACAGTCATGTATACTGTTGACATGCAAGAAGACATGAGGCAAGAACATTTCTCCGCTTCCTCCATAGCCGAATACTGAAGCCTCAGCTCCTGTTTCATGTTTGAATAGCGGCTGTTATCAAATGCGTTCATTAGGTTACATGCTTCACTTGATTAATTATATTTAAAGAAATTGCGGGTACTTTGGATCTAGCGTCTGGCAGAGCTACGGCATGCCACAGATCCCTAATTTCAAGAAGAAAGAGGGGGCTGAGGGCATTTTTTCTTTCTTTCACTTCTCTCTCTCTCTTTCTCTCTCTCTCTCTATCTCTCACTATTCTGGACAGGCTGTGCGGCTCCCAGAGGAGCTGAACGTATTCAAATGTATCTCCATCAATGAGCACGGTAATTATGAATTCCCCACTA
>CM075014.1:18032107-18084287 GCA_037576675.1 Pangasius sanitwongsei
TATGTAGAACCAAACGTTTATGTAGAACAATACTGTAAGTTATTTTGACTATCAGCCAAATAAGCAAAAATGTGAATCTTGAACCCTACTATAAGTTACTTTGACCACATAAGTAAACCCAGAACACTACTGTAAATTATTTTGGATAAAAGTGCCCAGCAAATGAGTAAATGTTGAAGCCTACTGTAAGTTGCTTTGGATAAAACCATCAGCCAAATGAATTAATGGAAATGTAGAACCTTACTGTAATTGTTTTGTACTGTATTGGATAACAATTTCAGACAAATGAGTAAATTTAAGGCTCGAGTGTAAGCTGTTCTGGATAAAACAGTCATCCAAATGAATAAATCTAACTCTAGAACCCTGCTGTAAGTTATTTTAGATAAAACTGTCAGCCAAATGAAGCAATGTAGAATGCTACATTTACAGTTTTATTCTCAAAGAAAGTTCCAAGTAGAACCTCTTTAGGAAGAAAACAACACGTTACTATGCAAAGAGTCCTCAAGGTACCTTTTTTGTAGAGTATGGGTAGTCTTTATGAACACAGGGGGCTTTTCAAGATTCCTGTAGTAAACATTGATATTTTGTTGTCTGTGTGCCGAGTTTAAGCTTCATGGCCTGCTCACTACACTCTTACAATTTCCTGTTATTCCTCTGGTGGATAAACCAAATAAACCTCTATTTAGAAAGTCCATCATGTTGTAGAACTCTACAGTAGAGGTCCAGTCTTTTGGAAGAGCTAGAAACCAAAGAACATTGGAAGAAAGCTGTTTTATACCGGGTACTTTGTTATGTATAGACCAAACATAATCTGTTGTGTGAGCCAAGTGATTTAAGGAGAATGTGAAATTGAAATCATAAAGCACTTCTCTGCCATGACATGATGCATTTTTTTAGTTAAAGAGGATATTTAGTGTGAAATAATATGGGGCTGGGCTTTCGTTTAATCCATCGGGATTTTATTGGATTGCATATGAACATGGAGCCAGACCCAGATGCTAGACTACAATTAATCATAGAGGACTGCTTTTATTGGTGAATATATTTTTTTTCACTGTCCACGTGTATATGATGACAGAGTCAGATGTTTCATGGTGTTTAGATGTGCTCACAATTCATTACATTTTGAAGCAAAAGTTAAGTGCTACTGTTGAATGATGTTCAATAAGACCAGGGACTGGAACTAACACGTTTTAAAATGTTGTAACACGTTACACTCGCTGAATTACATTTCTTCATTAAGTTCTATACAAATTAACTAGACCTTGTTTAACCTAGGTGGCATCAATGAATCTTGATACTCCGTGGTGAGTCTGGATAAAAGTGTGCTTTTTTTTTAAAGAATGATGTTAGTGAAAAATGTTAGTGTTAATTGCTCAAAGCCTATTCAACACTATTCATCCTTTTTGTGTTGTCCGGTACAACAGCTCAGCTTGTGACTCCCTTGCCCATTATGCATGTTTGGATTGCTTCCCTTGCTTTCATTTGACTTCTTTCTCTTTGATAATCCTCTGCTTTTTCTATTCTACACACCCCGACCTCCAAATGTGTTCTAGCAGGAGCTCAAGAGGCCGGTTCTCTGTAGAACATAGTATTCCCACTGCTACACCCAAATGCAGATGTTCAACTCTTCTGCCAAGAACCAGCACTCCTTTTTCTCTCTTTCGCCAGCCTCAGGACAGTCCCACATAGCACACACCATTACTAGCATACACTCGATCTGTATGTGTGTGTGTGTGTGTGTGTGTGTGTGTCCTCACTGTTAGCGTCATGACCGTGAGCAGCTGATGAATGATTTCAGATGTACACTTCTCTTTTTTCCTCAGCTTTCTCTTTTTCCTGTATTTTTCTCCTCGCTGCAGCTGATGTGCTTGCTATTTTAGTGTTTGACCCTGACAAATGAAATTTGGTTTATAGTGTCAATCCGGAGTGATTATTTGATCGAGGATTCCTCTCGTGTGAATGACCACACCAGCCAGGCTAATCAGAAACACACCCCTATCATATGGCGATCTGCTCCTGGTTATTGCTGGCTCAGGGAAGTGTGTGTAGGATGAGAGGTATTTCCTACAGTACAAATGAAGACCAGGTGTCCTCTATGATCGAGCCTCAACAGTTCAGCAGTTTTAAGATGGGAACAGAAAGAAAAAGAAAACAGCTTCACTGTTTCCTCCAATGTGTCTGGTGTATCCACAAAGCCTTCTTCAGTTTCATCAGCTTTATATGTGGTGACTTCATATGTTAATAGCAGGTGATTTGTCACTGTTTGGCAATCAAGCCATCTTGTGACATATTTCATTTTTCAGATTTTCATATCACAACAAGTTCATTGTAAAGATATGTCTGGATTGTTTTAAAAGGTAACAGCAGTAACCTGAGATTGAATAAATAATGTAATGAAGGCCTGAAATAATTATTTTGGTACATCAAGTCAGTGTTTTGATATTAATTATTCACTAAAATATATATTTTTTAATATTCCTTGGGTCTCTTTTTTCAGCTCTTATGGACGTGTGGATACAATTTTCAACCTCTTCTTTCTCTGCAGCTCCACTCCACAGTGCTAATCACTGGAGACTCAAGCCTCTCTTTTTCCCAGCTGCATTTTTCTCTCTCTTTTTCTCTTCTCTGGTCTACCTATCAATCCTTCTATCCCCAGACCACCTCTCATCTTTCGTTTACTTTCACAGCACACTTTCTCAGGTCTGAGTAATAAGTAGAACTGGTAAGTCATGAGACAGCTAATGGATTGACTGTTATGAGGAGCAATGAATGTTTGGCATTACTTCGCAACATTATTCAGGTATAAAACTATGATATGAAATGTTCTTATTTATATTTGTATGTATATGTATAGAAAATATATATATATATATATATGCTCTAGTCTGATTTGTCAGAAGGTGTTGATTAATTGACCAAAACAGAATCTCTATTAAAAGTTACGCTACAAGGCAAGTCACAGTCTAATCATAATCTTTTCTACGGTAATAACGTAGACACGGACTTGTATCGTGAAAGCTCCACATAAACGTTGGAAGGAGCCTCCAGTGTCAGTGCTTCTTAACTCTTTGAGGTAAAGCTGCAACATTAGGTTTCCAGGCAAAGTCTTTAAGACAGAGGTGTTTACATTTTGTGATTTCTCTGCAACGTGACAGAGATTTATTTTTTTAATTTTTTTTTTTACTTTAAGAGAGAAAAAAGAGGCTAGTGAGGGAACAGCTGTTTCTATCTGCTATAATGTAAGTGATATGACCAACTACCCTGTTTCATTGATGTAATAATATTATATATTATTAATAAACTAATAATATGATGCAATAATATTATTATATTAATAATAATAAAAAAAACTATAAACTGATCAAAAGGATGATGTGTCATTCTTTAATAAATTATAAAGTTTTAGTGTTGTCAAATTGCTGTGGTGTAAGAACACACGCACACACACACGCACACACACACACACACATACACATATATATATATATATATATACATATATATATATGTGTGTGTGTGTGTGTGTGTGTGTATATATATATGTATATATATATAATAGTTCAGCATATAGCCTCTCATACTTATGTCGAATGTATACAAATGTTTCATGAGATAAGCTAGCTAGCTATCAAACAACACACAAAAAATTAATTTTAAGCATCATTATGTGATAATGACATTCCTTAAACACTACTGTGGTAATAGGTACCCATATTGTACATCTCGTGTGAGTTGAGCTTGAAGAGAAAGTGGCTAATTTGTATCATTCAGTAGCATGACTGTTTGACAGTGGCTTACTGACTCTCTTGACCTTCTGTTTCTTATGCTGGCAGACAAGTGGCTCTGCTGCTGGTAATTAGTTTTCATTCTATATCTGTGTGTGTGAGTGTGTGAGTGTGTGTGCACTGTTTAGAACTGGGCTTATGAGGGCCAGCCGATGCAGAGCGCTGGTTAAATATTTACTGTTCAAGGCAGATTCACCCAACTTTTTAAAATTAATGACCGGAACAGCCTGTTTGGATAGTGGCAGAGGTATTGAACTGTTTGCAGAGCTATTCCACCTTGTGTTGGTGACATGCAAGTCACTTCTGATTTTTCTCTCCACACCCCCCTCTTCTATCCTCTCTGGGAAGTAAAGGAGAAATACCAGCACGGTTTTAACTCACACACCGCACGAGCTATCGGATGTGCGCTATATATTAAACTGTGTTTGCAATGGATCACTGCCACTGAGAAGTAGAAGCTTTGGCTTCTGGAGCATTTCCTCCTGTAATCCGGCCTTTCCTTATTGTCCATGCTTTGAAGTATACTGTACATCGTAAAACGGCGTGTTATTAACATGCATCTCTGATTCTAGCTCAGGCTTGGAGAACAGGAGTATCCTGTAAAAAAAAAAAAAAAAATATTTAAAGAAAAAATACATGCTCTTAGAAAGAAAGAGAGAGGAGGAGGAAAGAGAGGGATAGATAGAGAGGCTAAACGGATTTACTACAGTTAATCTGTTCCATAGAGCAGATATGTGGCTTCTCTCGTCCTAGTCTTTGTTGACAGAAGTGCACTCCATTGTAGGGGCTCCGGAGGCCATGAGGAGGGGGAATTTTTTGAAGGGCCTGCTATCGGCTGCCTCCATTCGTTCCTCCCTCACCCTGCAATCCTCAGATAGGCCGGCCTCAGCGTTCCACAGAGAAGATTGAATTGGAGTGTCACTCGCGAGGCATACTGTGGGATCAACTCTCCGTACGAGCGAAGCAGTGGAGGAGAGAAGAGGAGATGACAATGCTTCCTTCCTCCTTGCTCCCCCCTCTCTCTCTCTCTCTCTCTCTCTTTCACCAGAAATATCATTTCTCGCTTTCTATCTTTTCTCTCTCCTAATCCATCTCTCATCACAGTTTAAATGTTTATTCATAAGAATACAAATACGCCTTTATAATATTTAACTATACTGGAATATCACTGATATACAAATGACACGGTTTGCATTGTTCTTTACTGATTTAGCAGAAATTATTACTGACTATGGAAATACTATGAGCTGGAGGATGAATTAATTCAATTCACTTTTATTTGTAAAGTGCTTTTATGAACAGACATTGTCACCAAGCAGCTTCACAGCAGGTCACATGTAGATTTAGATCCCAAATGAGGAAGTCAGAGGTGACAAAGGCAAGGACAAATGCCTGAAACGACATGAGGAAGAAACCTTAAGAGGAACATGACCCAAACTGAATCCTCGGTGACACTGGGGATTTTTGATACTCAGAACAACCCATAATTTAATATTCAGCCTTGTAAATTTTAGGCATAGCCAAAGACCTGAAAATACTAATAATCAATAATATTAAACATTCTCCAGCCATGGAAGGAAGCAGAGAAGAAGTGAATGAGTGAGAAAGTAAATGAATACACTAACAAAAGACATCTCTCTTTCTCTCTCTTTCTCTCTCTCTCTCTCTCTCTCTCTTCACGCTCTTATTTGACTTTGTGTGCTTGGTTGGTTTTATTATGACAGGCTGATGCTGAGGGGGGAATTAAACTGTTAAACAGACAACTGAGGCTGTCTAATGTTTAATGCAAGAGCCAGAGCATGTAAGAACTGATAATGGATACCAACAGGGCGATATCTTATTTGTTATGTTTTTTTTTTTTTTTATTATTATTAGCTTGTATGAAAATCTGACATTTTTCGGCCTAAACATTCACTATAAACATTCATTCATTCATACATACCCATACACATATACATAATAAAGCTTTCTATTGTTTATATTAAGAGGGTTTTGTGTGTGTGTGTGAGTGCTTGTGTGTGTGTGTGTGTGTAAAACATATGGATGAATATGATGTTCTATAGGGTGAATATGGGGATGACTGCAGATTTCCAGAGCAGCCGTTGTGGATGATCACCAATGCTAATGAGCTGTAGAGAGCAGCTAGTCATAGCTGATTCAAAAGGTCACCCAGAAATACAGAAAGTGCCTTCATCATGCAGTTATCATCTTCAGCTGGACTGGAATGAGACACAGAGGTCCAAGCCTGCTGGCAGGGACAGAAAAATCGTCTTCAAAATGTGATGATCTGAATGCTGGCATGGTATGTGCATGCTCTTGTTTAGAGCCGGGAATGGACACTTCAGAAGCAAAAATCTTCACCTGTGAAATACATCTGATTAATTGAGGATTAATAAATATATATATATTTTTTTTTGCCAACTATTATCAAATCAATGTTATGAGTTTAGTAATTAAATATGTTAACTTTTATATCCTGTAGTTGAAATTTGATTAAAATTTGCAAGAATAAATAAATAAATAAAAAGGCTCTTTATGTAAACCTCTATGTGTAAACATTTCCAGTTCTAAAAATAAAGTTATAGATTAAATTCATAAATAAATAAATTTTAACATTTTATAAATTTTCCAAATTCAATTGTCATTTGTTACAGGATCTGATATCTAATATATTTTCTCCAAAATCCATCTCTGATTTTTTTTTCCCCCATCACTCAGTATTGATACTGGGTATTGGATCAGTGCAATCTCTTGTAATATATACCTTAAAAAAAAATTCTCAGTATCAGTAGCTATCAATTTTATGATCAAATTGAACTGCTACCTGATATTACTCATCCCCTTATGTTTCGCTGATCTTTGTTTAACTTCTGCAACCACATGTGTGGCTGACAACTGACAACGGAACATGACCACAAATGGGAAACACCTTGCAGTGATGGCCAGAAGTCCACGGTCTGAAATCATGAGGCCGACATTTCTCGTCGAGGGGGAAAGGAGACTCGCTGGGAATGGCATTTTCCTGATCGAGTTACCTCACCAGGGAGCTGGCATGCATAACGCGCTCTCCGAGCTCTGCTCAGCAGCCTTCACTGCTGCTTTATGTGTATGAAAACAGCTTTACATACTTTCAGAGGTTAGAGCAACAGGAAGAGATCGGCATGGTTTATTATGATCACATGTGTAAAGTAAAGGGAAATAAATCACGGGGTGCATAAAATATTTCACGCAGGAGGATGTTAGCTTTTAATATTTTGACTTGTTGATCTTGGGACTGAATGTCAGCATTGTGACTTTTAAATGGTAAAGAAAAGAAAGGAAAAAAATACCCAGAATAATATATTTTCTACCATAGTGGAAGTAAATACTTAAACTATTTTTAATGTATTATATGCAGAAAATGATATGCACGGTTTCAGATTTTGTCTTTTTTATTGAACTGAAGTTTTAAGATATCTGCTCAAGGCATAGCTTTTGGTTTTTAGCCTTAACAGTATATAATCAGCTTGTTTTATTTCAGTTGAATATTACAGGCATTTCTCTTCAATTAATTCTAAATATTCTAAATAGAGATACATTTTACCATACGACTACAAATGGGCCATGATGTTTACCTCCTGCTTCAGAAATTATGAACGGATATAAATTAAATTCACACACTATATGCACAGATCTTGCATCATATAAATCTCATCCACTTCAATTCAAATTTTACTGAAACTAATCTCAGGACTGTTTACCATTTAACTTAGTCAGGGCAATAGACCGTGCGTGCATGTGTGTGTGTGTGTGTATGTGTGTGTGTGTGTGTGTGTGTGTGTGTGTGTGTGTATGTAAGGGAGGCAGATCCACAGCTCCTCCCTGTGGCACACACACTGGATTACTTCAAACCCAACAACTATGACACACACATACACATGCACACGTGTGCACTCAGATACACAATGCCTTATTGCAAATCTTAGGAAAATGCTGGTACATCATCATCATCATCATCATCATCATTATATTTATAATTAGAAATTATCATTATATCTATTTTTTTCTTCAAAACTGATGGAGATGTTGGAGGTGTTTCGCTTGTATTTTTTTTTTAAATAAATAAAATAAATTAATAATTAATATATATTTTTTCTAAATAAAAAAATAAGAAAAGAAAAATACTAAATGACTACATACTACATATCTGTAAAAAATAATTAGTTTTTGGAGAAAAAATATTAAATATATCAGAATAATTGTGAATTAATAAAATGATATTTTGCTATCTATCACCAAATCAAATCAATGTTACATTTTATTTTATTTTAAAAATGATTTGTTACTACACTGCTAACCTTTTGTCTTGAATGATTGTGCATCTTTTGTTTGTGTGTGTGTGTGTGTGTGTGTGTGTATGTGTGTGTTATGTTTTTATAGCTTGATAGGGACCAAAAGTAGAAATATCTGATCATTTTGACCTTGTGGGGATGTTTTTCTGGTCCCCCTGAGGAAAGAATTTTCCCCCATAAACTGTAATAATAATAATAATAATAATAATAATAATAATAATAATGAAAGAACTAAAAGGTTTCCTTTTGGTTACTGAGGTTAAGGTTAGGGTTAGATTTAGATGTGTGTGTATAGTATTAATTAATTGCAATAATAATCATGTCAATGGATAGTAAGACAAATGTTTATGTGTGTGTGTGTGTGTGTGTGTGTGTAAGTGTGCATCAGCAGGGCTCATGAGTGCAGCCGAGGCCTAGCCGGTGTACTCTCATGAGGGTGCTTCCACTCAGGTCCTGACCATTACTATGTTCACTCTCCTCTGCTCTGACATGCCTGTGCGTCCCCACCTGTGTACCACACTCTTGTATATTGTTCCAGCTCTTTCACCATTCTTCTTCCTTCGGAAAGGGGAAAGAGAGAGAAAAAAATGACATTTAGAAGAGATTGGTGGGAAAAGCAATCTTAGATCATTGTGTCCCTGCAGATCACAGCTTAGGGGAGAACGAGGCTCTGTGCCATATCTGGACCTGTAACTTCTTTACAGTTAAAATGGCGCAGTCGCTGCTATTTTTCCCCTTGTCCTCTCCTCTCTCCTCCTTTAATGGGTGAGTGGAGAGTTCCGGCGTCGCATTCGTTCTCTTGCTGAGGATGTGTCGACGCCAGACTCTAGTACCGAGCTCTGCAACTCCCACACCATATGGTCCCTCTCAGGATTCGCCTCCTTGTCCTGTAGAATTATGGGAAAGCCAGCTTAAAAACACAATTAGGTAGTTAAATATAAAATATTTAAGGCTGCTATTGCTCACAGTGTGCGTGCCCACAAAACCCAATTCACCTTCAGCTAAACGTGCACTCCGGTCTGCTCTGCCTCGCTGTGTGTGACTCTTCATGCAAGTAATTATGCTTTAGCTTTTTTGAGGCCTTTTTTTTAAGGCTATTTTAGGCAGGTTTAAAGGTATTTCTAAAATTAACAGTGTATTGTTTTTTTTTTTGTTGTTGTTGTTGTTTTGTTTTGTTTTTTTCATGGCAAATTCCAAATATGAGCAGTTATGATTAATTACTAACAAACCACAAAGTCTCTGGTGAGGACCATTGTGGTTTCTCTTGCACCAGAACACTAAAAATATCCCCACTTCATATACACTCTCTCTCTCTTTCTCTCACACACACACACACACATACACACACCAATACCAATCACACAGCATGCCGGTGACAATTAAACACTCTAGGATACACTCACTGATTTAAGATTTTGTTGAGTCAAGGAAAATAACTCAACAAAATATTCTGAAGGATTTATAGTTTTTTTGGTCAAAGATATATGATCGCTGTTTTGCTGGTTTCTGTGGCGCCCCCTAGACGCGGATAATATAAGTGATATTAATTATTGCTGCATGAACGGCTGCAAAAAGGCCAGCAGGTAATTCCATATAGAGAGAAAGAAAGAGAGAGAGAGAGAGAGAGAGAGAGAGAGAGAGAGAGAGAGTGCACAAGCTCCTAAAATCTCTTTTTCATATCCCAGCCACACTTCTATCCTCACAGGTCCACATCTTAACTCTGTCCAGGAAATGATTAGTTCACATTTACAGACATGGACATTTCTTATTATTTCGATATTACCATTTTCTTAAGCACGCAGCTTTGTGCTTATTTTGTGTCATGTGTCAAAACCATCGATCCCATACCCAGGTGTGAGCACAAATATACTTCTGGTCGCTTCCTGGATCCCTGCAACCTGCCCAAAGGAGCGGCGTTTCCCCTCACTCTCTCTCCATCTATTTGCTTGTGCTTGGTTTCAGTGACGGCGAGCGTTAAGAAAGACTTTCAAGTGAGCGGAGTCTTCCTCCCGCGGGTTTGGTTAGGAGCTCGCTTGGAGCGAAGTGAACTTGGCCCCTCTCAGCTTGCCTCTTTAATCCCTCGTTCATTGCAGGGGCCGGGGGCCGAGAGAGTGGCGCTACGAAAAACAGCCCGCGGCCGTACACCTGATTATCTCGCCACATTTACATCTTTTACAGCCAGTAATAGGGATGATGTTTCTCATGGCTCTGAGGCCCACAGCCAATATTACACAGTCATCGTGTCCCCCACCTTCTCTCTTATCACTCCATCTCTATCTCTCACTCTCACTCTGGCTCTCTCCATCACTTCTGCCCCCCCTTCAGGAATGCCTCATCCTCTCAAAACTACCCACTCACTGACTGTGTTTATGTGTGTGTGTGTGTGTGTGTGTGTGTGGTGGCACCCGGGTACTTTTCCTGGCATCTGGCACACCCTGAGGATGGAAAGGCAGAGATGGACACCATTGGCAAATGACAATGACACTTGCTCCAACTCACTTACACACAAACACACACACACACACACCCCTGGGAGGACCTTCCTCTTCCCACTAATTCTTTGCTGAATGAATAGATATGCTACCCACATATTTAATGCAGTGAAAGTGTCTGTGTGTGTGTGTGTGTGTGTGTGGTCAGGAGGCAAACAACAGATATATTTCTGAAATCAGTATGAATACCTAACTCACAAATAAATAAATACACAAAAAAAACATAAATAAATAAATAAGTCTCTATTTGTCCAATAAATATATAAAGTCCAAATTTTGGATGGATGGATGGATATATAGATAGATAGATAGATTCTGTTCTGATTTTTGTGAGACTCTATACTAGAAAATTTATTGTAATTTATGAGAAATAAAAATATGAAGTCAGAATGTTATGTTCCATTACTCATGAATTACCAATATTTCCCTTATGGAAAAATCACATTTTTCACAAGTGATCATGTGAGTAATATGCGATCACATGTGAAAAACATATAAGGGTGCATTTCAACATGTTATGTGAAATTGTACATGTGCGTTCAAGTAAACACATGGCATCATATGAATAATATTTTAACATCATTAAAACTACAGGCCATTGTGTGAAAAACTGTGTGAAAAAAACACTTGAAAATCAAAAAAAAAACAAAAAAAAAACAGACACATTACAAGTATAATGTGTGATGTCTAAAAATCTATTTCACAGGTGTATAATGTCAATACCACACAAAAGCACTGCCGTTTATTGGTTTTCATTCTAATTTTGTGTAATAAATTGATCAAATAAGACCACAATCGGGCTTCACCTCTGTTTCTTTTTTTTTAACAATCTCTGAACGAGAAAAGAAAATATCTTGTTACGAGTTATTGACCTCAGAAATGTGAGCTGCGTGTTGTGTTTATTCTCCTCTCGTTCATGTAATGCTGCACGTCAGAGTGACCACACTGAAGTAGGTTAAGCTGTAATAAATTAAAGCACTATATCTGAGCACGGTTAAAATAGCTATAATGGACGAGCTACAAATTTAGTTCAACAAATAGAGTCATGGAATCATTAGTCACCATTATCCCATTACACTGTCACCTTCTCACAGAGAACACAGCTGCCTCAAATGTTACTGCTCTAATTTCAATTCATTATAATTCACTTAAACGTATTATAAATGTTACATCAATGTAATTTCAACCTATTATAAATGTACACACCAACAGACATAAAACCCAGTGAGTCCGCACTCACACCAGGTTTCTGCCAGTCAACATGGAGGATAAACTGAATCCATTCAAATTACAATATCCCATTACACAATTACAATCATTTGAAAGTTAAACCTTAGCATGCCCAATTGTGCAAAATGCGATTACAACCTCGGAAAATCGCCTGATGTCACACAAATGGAGATATTCCATTTAGCCTAAGGGCGGATTCTGCGCAGCACCATGCTAACAATGCTTCTTTTTCCTTACAGAGCTTTTGTGTTTCCTTTTGCAATCATTTTCACCCGTATTTTCTCACACAGGTGAAAATTACTGGTAGGCACTTTAGAGATGGGCCCAGGATACACCCCAGGGGCTTTGAGTGTGTGTGTGTGTGTTTTTCTTACTATGCTAGTAATGGCAATGCTGAAATCTGATCTGAAGTACTTCATTATTTGTGAGGATGACACTTGCTTCCCATAAGATATGCATGTATTAGGAACATTCAGAAATATTACTGAAATAAATACATCACAAATAAATACATAAATTACAGCACTTTGTGTGGATGTGGGCAGTTTTGGAAATCTGAGCAGAGTGGACCAGAGAGGGAAAAAAAAAAAAAAAAAAAACTGCGAGAGGGAATAAGAGACCGTGTTCAGGTTCAGTCGTCACACTCTGCCATAACTGTAAAGGTGTTGAATAATGCACCTCTCTATAAACGGAGTGAACACGCCGGCCCACTTAAGTCACTTGATTCATTAGTTGCTTCAGGCTGATGGAAGAAAGAGAAAGAAAGAAGGAAAAAAAGTTACATTTACGTCACCCGACTTGCCTACTTAAAACATGCACACCTATTATACAGAAGTGTAGAACCGCCCTTGTGTTAAATTTTACAAGTGTTTCATAATTTGCCAATAAATTTGATATTATTTATAGGCCTATAATCAGCCTCTGGGTGTTGAAGTACATTAGCTTGAAAGGTCATTGCCTATAGAAACACATGGAGAAACGTTTGCTGGGTGGAAAAATCATGCATTATGCTTTTTTTTTTTTTTTTCTCAGAGCACAAAAACTAGTTTAAGAAAGACTGCTGTGTAAGGCATCCATCAGAAGAGTTTGTTTAGAGGTTTTCTACTTTATGGTTAGTGTATTAGGACTTGGGATCTGGAATGGTTAAGATGGCTTGTGTTGTGGGCTTGTGACTGTAAATCCTGTTTGAAAACTTAACAGTCACTTTAGCAGTGCAGGAAACCAGAAGCGTGGTTGCAGGAGACTGACCGCATATGTGTGTGTGTGTGTGTGTGTGTGTGGGTGGGTGTGTGTGATGAGGTCATAGCTGGTTTGAATTACTGAAGGGTGACGCTTGAATCGGTCTGTTCTCTTGTTCTTGCTCTTCTGTTCTCATTCTCTCTCTGTTTAGATTTCATACAGCGTCACAAGAGACCACTGCTATGCTAATTACTAAGAGAGAGAGAGAGAGAGAGAGAGAGAGAGAATGGGGAGGTCTTGGGGCAGCTATTCTGCTGTAGGGAGATATTGTAGAGGATGTGTGGTGTCAGGAGGGTTAGCACAGGGTAAATAACTCTACTTTAGGTCATATGTGTCATGTGTCTATGGGTAAAGTGTCATGTGACTGTTCCCTCAGAACACATCACAACCCCAAGGTAGCTGACACGGGCCACTCTTGACAGTGATTACATGGGAAAGAATTCACTAGAATTGTTAACCTGAGTTTCTGCACAGGCAAAATAAATCCTGGAATTAGCAGAATAACTCTGATTTTGGACCTTAGTTATACATACTAGTTTATGCTGGTGAAATTTTTTTTTTTTTTTTTTTTTTTTGGTTGAATGGTACCTAAAGTGTAATCATTATAAATAAAGAAAGCATTCTTTAACAAACAACAAGCTCAACATCTTTACTGAACAACTTTTGGTTACACAATTAAACAAAATGAACCTCTGGTAATGTAAAAGGAGTATACTAATTGGTCATGAGCTTGAGTTTTCTGTATTGATACAGACTTTTACTCTGACTTTAATTAGTCTCAGGCATTGGTCTTGTGAAATATGGTCTTGGTCTTGGCCGGGGGTTTTTCAAATTAAGGTTTGTGTTTGTCTTTTCTTTTTGCATGCACAAAGTTTGACAAGAAGTAATTCCTTCTATTAAAAATAAATAAATAAATTAAAACAGCCTAATCACTGGCACAAGGCACGTATGAAGCGAACTAGTTGGAGTAAAGACTTGGCCTCAAAAAAGATTTGATGGTTTTCCATCTTAACCGTGACCTAATCTTGACTAGACCTCAACACCCTTTCGACTCAATCTGCTGGTCTTGGACTTGACTTGGCAGTCTTGAATACTTGACTAGTGCTTATCACTTAGATGTGGCTTGCTCTCATCCTGCCATCTAAAACCTGAACAGTGCTGGTTTCCTGCTGTAGGAATGACAATAGTATGTCATAATTTATTTTTAGATTTTAAAAAATGATATTTTAAGGTCAAAAAACGATTACAAAATGACTTAAAGACCTCTCACTATTTGTCTGGATATTAATTTACAATAATGTAAAATAATAATAATAATAATAATAATAATAATAATAATAATAATAATAATAATAATCCATGTGGAGTGTATAAACATCCTACTTTTCACTGCTCATCTATTTCACTTAGTATAAATACAGATAATTTGACCTTTAGCTGCCAGTTGCTTTCTAATTGGCTATATATTAAATGCATTTTTGGGGAATTTTTAAACAAAACAAAAAGAAAGTAGAAAGAGCATATCTCTGAGAAAGCCTGGTGGACCAAGTTTGTTTCTGAGTGACATTTAATGGCCTATAAGTTAATTTGAATCTGAACTTATGAAAACAAAATGAGCAAGTAAGGTAGAATTGTGTTTGCTTTCATAAGAAAAGGTCCCATTGCTAGCCTGACCCTAACTCTAACATTAGCATCTTTAACTTTCACAAATTGGGCTGTAGTATGTGTTGCCAATTTGTAAGAGTGGGATTGGTGATGGTGTGCTGAATTGCAGTCAAATAAGTAGGGAATAAATTACTTGGGATGTACTGTTATAGGAAAATAATAAACAACAGGGGAAAATGCTCATAAATCTGCAACTGTGATCATGTGTTACTCAGTCTCACAAAGATTGTCATTAGGTCTTTAAAAGCCTTAGGCTGAAGAACACAAAACTGAGAAGGAGAAACTGAAAAGAAGAACTAAGCAAATTTCCATACAGCCAGAGAAGACACAAAATACACTGTACATTGCTTTACACACACACACACATATACACATATACAAAAAATGTGAGCAGTTAAAACCAGCTTAAATCTGAAGCCATTCATATAGTCTGAAATGTGTTTCAACACCATGCATGTATGTTCCAGAAAAAAAAAAAATGATGACCTCCAGATCAATGTGTACATTTAATTCCGAAATACCAAACTGTCTTCACCAGAGCCCAGAGATGATACTGTGTGTATACTGTGGTCATTAAAAAAAAAAAAAAATTCTTATTTACTGTATAACATGAAGTCATGGCTGAGTCAGTGGTATATGTACTGTATGCACTGTTAGTATTTCTCAATACACTGCTGTTGTCTGCTTTGTGTCTATTTACTTTTAGCCAACTGATGCATTGGCTAATTGACATGCTGAAATATTCATTTAGCATCCATGTGAAAGCCTTGGTCTATTTCATGCTCTGTAAGCACCCAGTTCCTGATGCTTCAGAACAGAAGTGTAAGATTTTATTTTTATTTTTTTATCATTAGTGAAACTTGCTTACTAGACGAGGATTTGGAGCCGGCTTCAACTAAAGAAATATTGCCGTTATGTGGCAATGTCCTGTGTGAAAGAAAATCTAGCATGGACTTTCCCACTTTAACCCTTTGGTTCCTTGCAGAAATATCATGGATCGTTTCTACTGAGCTCTGGTTAAAAATCTACGAGGGAAGCATTTTAAAGATTATTGTTACTTCTAAATAAATTCTCAGCGTGAGAGTCTGATAGGATTTTTATTACATGAGCAAATGTCCTCTGTGATCTTTTGTCTCCAACATTGTCCATTATCCCCCATGACCTGTGAATGATGCTAATGCAGCTGCTTTATGATCTGGCAGGATGGACATTAAATTAACTTCTCTCTGTAAGATTACCAACTCTACTTCTACTTCTACTAATGGACCAAATGACTCCTGAGCTGGAATTAAAAAGCTGAAGCATGGGCCTTCTGATATCTGATATGTTCTCTGATGAAAGATCATTTTAGTAGCCTACATACTTGATCTGTAATATCTAGATAGCCATAAGATGTTCTTATCCAGTGTTTTAAAGAAAATCATCTCAGATGCAAAGACAAAGATGATATGCTCCAACAAGACTTTGGATTATATTTTGAGTGTTCATAAAATATGGTGGTTGTGAGCTAATTACTCTATTAGCTATTGTGCTATCCATGATTCGGTTATGCCTTCATTTAGGCTATAACTAACAAGCCACAATAGTGAAAAGTCATAACACTATCATCTGTAAGACTAATTTTGATGACATAGAATTTATCTATACTCTTAGAAAAGAGGTTTTAAGTTGTCCCTCTGGGGTAACTTTGAAAGGTTCAGTGGAGAACTCAAAAACAGAGTGTTTCCCTGTTTGACAGTTCCAGGTAGAACACTTTTGGTAAGCTATGAACAATTACCTATCCAAGGATCCTTGAAGAACCACTGATGGACTTTATTTTCCCAAGAATATAATATTTTTCATGTTAACTCAAGTGTTTTTTTAAACATAAAACAGCTTTTGTGACAATCCCTTAGGTCAACATTGGAGAAACTCAAAACATAAATTTGGCTCTTCTTAGTTTTAGAATAGATTCAAAAGTTATTTTATATTTTTCGGACACTGAAATGGCTCATGTTTGTAAATGGGACATTTGGGAGGTTGGCTGAAATATTGTGAGGTTGGTGTCAAGTAAAATAAGCAGCCAGATCTTATTGCGAATTTTTGCCAGTTCAAACAAACAAAGGCAATGTGGTTGGATCTTGTTTGTTTTGATACAAATAAAGACGTACTTCAAATTATTTTCAAAATTAGCTTCTTACAGTAAATTCATCTCTGATTCATCTCTGATGAATTTACCACCGACTGCAAAAGAATCTGTTGTTTTTTTCAATGAAGAGATTTCTGAGTTCATTTTTTCTACCATTTTCTTCTGGCCAATTTGACTTGTTTTGAACTATGTTCAGTAGAGGCGATGACAACATTACCAAATTGCCAATTAGGTTTAGCCATCTACTTACATCAGCTTCTCTTTTATTCCAATCACATACATTAAAGTAGCTTCTTTAATGACGTCCGAGCGACGATGGCCAAAGCATCTAGTAAGAAATTTTAGCTTTGTTAGCATATACAGTACACAATACACAGTTTTAGTGTAATAATAGTGAGTAGTTCCATCTCACATTTTTCGAATGGTGAAATGAATAAGAATTAGCAAAATGGCTGCACTACCTATGGTTCCGATAATCATGATCTACACCTAGCATTTAAAAAAAAATGGTAGGAAAGCTGTGTTTTTATCCAATTATCCCATTTGTATAATACTCTTTATTTACCCTAGCAGAAGACAGTTTTTGACAATGACTTTCATGTTTCTATTTGATCTTGCCGAGCTTCGCTGGCAAAAATCAGGACCTAAATTGATTAATAATCCACTTGCCCACTGTATCATGGTAGACGGTTGCATGAGAGGACAGCAAAACTCATTTTTAAACCACTTCATTAAACCAGGTGTGATATACATACTGCATCTGCACTTTGCAATGCCATTTTCTGCTGTTCAGTGTAGTTTTTTAAATTAGCTGGAACAGCGGAAGTAGCACTGGAGCACATGCCGACTACAATCTTACATGATTTTGCCTTTTTCTATGAACAGTTTGCCTCTAAAATATATATATAAAATACACACCATGCAATAAAATTTATGAAAGAATTATGGAAGCACTGCTTTGTAATTTCTACCCCGCTTCTAGTTCTAGCAGTGTCCATGAGTTGTTTATTTTGGCAAGGAGATGCCGCTGTCAATCAGTATGCGATCGGACACGCCTAAACAATTTTCATCATTTTTGATCAGTCAGAAAATAAGACTTTTGATGGCATTTAGTCACAACTATATCGTTCTTATGGAAATGCACCGTATTTCTTGAGTCTACCCTTGGTAAATGCTTATTAAATTACAGCTCTTGAGTATCTTTAGTGAGATTTTTCTTTTAAACATTTGAAAATGTGTTGTCAGGGGCTTTAACCTTGACATTTGTAACGTTTTATACTAAGTGAGCCGATTAAATTAATAAACCAGAGATCATGTTAAGGAAAAGGCGCAATGATTGAACATTCCATATTTTAACTGAGCAGGTTATAAAAGCTTACCCAACTAGTGTAAGAGTGCTATGTAATGAGTACTGTGACCTTCATAAGTTATAAACCCGAACTGCAAAGGCAGAAAACATACTTGGAAAAAGGAAAGGAGGTAGAGGAATTTGTGGTGTTTGGGTGTTTAAGCACAAGTCCATCATAAACTGTATGGTGTGAAGGAAACTTTTGATTTTTGACTTCCTTTTTTTTCCACCCACCGCTGATTTTCAGTCCCTGAGCACTCTTTGTTTCCTGGTCCATAAAAGCCGACACCAATGAGTTCCCTCGCTAAGGCTAATTTCAAAAAGGCGTCATAACACAGAGTGAAAATGTCAAAGCTACACGAAGAAAGGTGTGGCATTGTTTTTACTCGGGAAATCATAAAGAATGGCAATGCCCTTGAACACATCAGCACTCATTGTGTGTGTTTGTGCGTACATCCCTGTTTCCTCAACGATCCACTCCCACAATGTACAATAACTGAACAGGAGCTGCGTCTGATCTCATTCCCTCTCAATGTAAAGCGCTCCTCTCCACTCTTATTGCCTTTGTTTCTCATTAATTTCTCCAATTACGCCGCTGTGTTTCACAACAAATATATTGGCATCTGTCACCTCTCGTCACATGTTGTGTATTAGCTAGCTTTCACACGTCTGAGCGGAAAGCATGTTGGATACGGGTCTCTGTGGTAGATGGAGATGTGGTTAATAAATATTATTTGCTGCTATTTTTCGTGTGGGGTCCCTCGTTTCCTTGATTGTTTTTTACAGTTGGATTGGGAATATTGATTTATTTTCTGCGACTACAATAATTGTGTACACGTGTTGACGGGGAAGCCGTGCACTTGCGTCCTATCAGCTGTGACGCAGTAATTAGATGTAGTAGATTAGGCACAGATTCAGACGGAAAGATTAGCATTTAAAGAGGAAAAGTTTGAGAGTCGAAATGGAGACTAATAGAGAAGTTAATCAGGGAGTAACTTACTTCATTGTCCTGATTACAGCAGTGGGTGAGTATGACATTACATGCTTAATTGCCATTTCGACGGATTATTAAAATTACTGGTGCTGCTTTGTACATTATTTTATTACATCTGTTTTTAAGCGCAAAGCAGGTTAAGGCCACGGGTTACACCTGCAAATCTGTTGAACTGATTCACACTGAAAGTGTCCTGTCTTCCTTTTCCAGCACTGCTATGTGCGTGTAGAATTTTAAATGCAATCTTGAACCCAAAGACCTTTTTCTCTCATATCTTTCCCTTGGTTTTCCACCACAGAATGGAGCGGGGAAGTATTTTAAAGTTCCATATGTTTTTTTTTTGTTTTTTGTTTTTTTTCCAGGGCAGAGGATGCATACTTCCTGCCTTTTGATATAAAATGGCCCTTAGGATTCAGAGGAAGTGACCACACACACCGTTCTTTGAAATAACCATTGTCTGTCTTGGAAAGCAACCAATAGTAAAACCTTTCCTTTTGTTCTTGTAAATAGATGACGAACCATTTCTTTCGCTAGAAGGAAACAAGATGTTTTTTTTTTCTTTTCTGTTAGAAACATGAGTAATCCTCGATCTTAAAAAGTAAAATCTAAAGCAACACGAGGAAGACTCAGACTCAGAGAAGATTCAGGCTCTTTGCTAAGTAGATATCACAATGATAAATAGGAGTGGAGTCTGATAAAATGAGGAGAATTAATTCTGATAGAAGACAAGAGTCGAGGAAATGGTTAGGATATTCTGTTCAGCAGGAGAAACTGTATGTTCAGCAGAACTCCATACAGACAGCATCAGATTTTAAATGTCTCCTTCACTATAACGACGTTATTCAGTGGCACGCCATTCGCTGCCACTGACATTTTCTTTGAAGTCATAAAGACTGGCACAGTCATAAAAGAGCTGAGGGTGACTATTTTCACCATGCCCCATGAATTATACCTCTTATTTAAGATCTCGATTAAATTGTGTCACTTTTTTTTCTCCTGAACTAATCCATTTTCTTGATAGAAGCCACATAAAATTCAGAGAAACCTTGCTTTCCTGTCACTGGGAGCCAGTCATAGGCGAGAGACCGTACTACTTTCCTACTCTGCCGTTTCCCGTATAGGTCCACAGGAAAATAAAATCCATGATATGTTTGACTTGGCATCATCTCAGGTGGTTATAGTCACAGGAAAGGACAAAGTCATATTGTTGCCTGATGGATCTTAAACTCCATAAAATATCCCAGATTTGACTTGTATTCAATATTAAAAAAGGATCCGTTTATAATACAGAAAATGAGATTTGTCTAAAATAATGAAACTCTACAGTACCGCAGGATGTTTTGCTATTTGAGAAAAACTTTTCTATTTAATATTATTATTTATCTTGAGGTTTTGTCTCATAATAAGATTTAAATAAATTAGAATTACAGTTTCACTGGAGGGAATATATATATATATATATATATTGTGTGTTAAATTAACTGATATTTCATTCAATCAACCTTTTTGGATCATTTTTTGCATCATCTACTATACGTTTGACTTTTGTGATCATATCTTCCACTGCCCAAGACACAACCATGTGGTTCTGAAATAAGGGTCAACGCTTTAATGATGCCATATTCACATATGTATTTAATTTTACTAAGAATGCCTATTGCCGAGGAATGGATTAAAATGGACCCCTTAAGCCTGTGAAATAAAGCAACTCTGAAATATATTTCTGCCTTAATAAGCCCGTTCTGGTAAAAGTTATGACGTCGTCTGATATGATCAACCATGAAGTACATTACAAAGGTAATGTGACTGTAGGAAACCGTTCCTGAGCAGAGTGTATATTTTCATTATCAAAAACATTGAGCCATTTATCTTGAGAAGTCGGAATAATCATTAATGGGCCGAAATTTATGATGCCGGATTCTCCGACTAATGTGAAAGACTCCAGGTGTTACTAATGGCCCTGCGGAAATGTGCCGGGGTTCGGCGCAGCGGCTAAATCGAAGGTAATAGTGGCTCACTTAATCTGTTCAGATGAAGAGCAATTTACCTGACACACTGATTGGATTCTGTAAGAAGTGCTTAATGGTGGACTTAAGGAAGCAGTGTTGAAATGGCAATGAATGAGGTGACTTAAAAGTCATCTGTTTGGATTCAGAAGGGCATGAAAGGTACTTTTTCTGACTTATTCCAAATGGTACTTGGGGCTTGAGGACTCGATATGTGGTATTTCTGAAATATTTAAGCAATTTAAGACTTTGACCTGCTGATCAGAAGGTTGTTATTTGAAAAGCCCGGACTGCCCAGGAGTCATTGTTGGATCCTGGAATGTGCATGTCGGTGGATGGATAAAAGTCTCTGCCAGATTAAAATATTACCAAAACAGAAGCACTTTACAATACAGTTCTATAATTAATGCTTAAATAGTCTCTAATATAGCAGTAAGTAATCAGTAAGTGTTACCATAGTAGTTTTGTTAATAATTACTAATCACTATAATAAACCAATGTAATTATTTAGAAACTATTATTAAATTACTAAGCTGACAAAAACATAAAGACTAGTTATCTAATTCTGAATCACTGACTTATCAATATACATCAGTGTAGTAATTATTGAAGCACTACTGTGGTAACATTTGATTATTGGTTACTGCTAAGTAAGTACTTAAGAGTTAATTAAGGAACCATATTGCAAAAAAGTGCAGGCTATTTGTTGGCACCTTGAATAATGAAGGCTACAGTGGGAGGCAGAGCTATCTCTTACAAAGTCCTACAGTTATGGAACAGTCTTCCAATTAGTGTTTGGGACTCAGACACAGTCTCAGTGTTTAAGTCTAGGCTGAAAACATATTTGTTTAATCAAGCCTTTTGTTAATAGATTTTTTCTTAGGTAAAGGACCGCTTGGAAGGTTGTGAGTTTAAATTCCACCGCTGCCAAGCTGCCACTTCTGGGTCCTTGAACAAGGCCTTTAACCCTCAACTGCTCAGTTGTATAAATGAGATAAATGTAAGTCGCTCTGGATAAGGGCATCTGCCAAATGCTGTAAATGTAAATCTGGAGGGTTCACGGGCATAGAGTGTTTTGGTGAACTGGGATGTTTGGATGCTGTCGCCCCCCCAACTCTCACCCATTCACTCAGGTTTGTTGACAGTGGAGTGGCTGGCTGCTTTATGTCCCAGGGCACCCTCATGTCTGTGTTACATTCTGGCTCTCCCTTTTAGTTATGCTGTCATAGCTAGTCTTGCCAGAGTCCCTGCTTGTACTCTGCACACAATGTATATAATCTTTAACCATTACACGACAATGAGCACAATAATAATAATAATAATAATAATAATAATAATAATAATAATAATAATAATCACTGTTTCTCTCTCTCTCTCTCTCTCTCTGTAGACCTACACATGCTACTCCTGAGATACCAGTGATCCTGACCCCTTCTGCTCTCTGGACCTGCCTGATCCATCCTGTTATCCTACTTCTGGTTGGAGTTCTCATCAGTTGTAAACCACTCACTGCTGCTGTGGATGACCCCCACACAAACAGCCAAAAGATACACTTAGAAACCATGAAGATGGTTTTGGACTGCAATTGATGCAAACCATATAGCACACAGTTATGGAAGGGAATTATTTATAATCGCACTATCTGGTGTCACCCAGATGAGGATGGGTTCCCTTTTGAGTCTGGTCCTTCTCAAGGTTTCTTCCTCATATCATCTCAGGGAGTTTTTCCTTGCCACCGTCACCTCTGGCTTGCTCATTAGGGATAAATTTATAAATTTAAAATTTAGATCCGTAATTTATATACTTCTGTAAAGCTGCTTTGTGACAATGTCCATTGTTAAAAGCGCTATACAAATAAAACTGAACTGAATTGAATTGAATTAAAATGTAGCCAACATAATTATACATTTGTCTAATCACTAAATATTTGACCACATTATAGTAAATATACAGATTCGCATGTATTTATGTGACTTCTAACCATTCAAATGTATGACAAACAAGGGAATACAATTGTCATCATTACTGTAGGTAAATAAACATATATAAAATAAAACATGCTAGCTGAAAAGCATTGAATAACTGTACTGTAGTTGAAGGTGGAGAATTTATCGATTTCAGACTCCTCTGTTACTTTGTTTACGTTAGCTTGCAAGCTTTTGCTTTAATCAATGTGGGTCGCCGGTTTTACTGTGGGACTGAAAAGCAGAACAGGATTTATTTACTAGATTATATTGATTATGGTAACCCTCACCTAGTTTGATTTACGGATCGTGGCAGATGGCTGCGCTTCATACTTGACTTCCCCTGCACTTGACCAAACCAGTCAGCACCATTTCTAAGGTCAAAGATCAGACAGCCAGCATGGACAAAAATTTGCCAGTCAGGAGATTGTTCTAACACCATAAACACTAGACTTAATTCGAAAGATACATGTTGGATAAAATGCACTTTTGAATTTCTGCATGATACAAAGTGAATAATCAGGATATGAAGACTTCCACTATGCAACACACATATATACTGAAATATTAAGGATGTGCTTAGCCATTGTTATGCTAGTTTGTTGTTTGATGCAGTAGTTTTGTTATTTCTGTTAGACCGTAGTGGCAGTCTGCCATGCAGCCATCACAGTAGGCCAATGCTAGCACAGTTACAATGTCGTTTAATAGGAGAAAACAATGTTGACAATCTCAATAAGAAGAAATACCAGTCAGGTTGTGCTCCTAAGAACAAAAGAAAAAGAGCTTCTATCCTCACTCACCATTGTTCAGTCATGTTCAATGTCATAGTAAAGAGAAATTCAACACAGAAACAGTAGTGGAGACAGCAAATGTTGAACTGAAAGTTTTCAGAATTCAATACAGCTATACCATGCACTGCTAGGCTCAGCACGGCTAGTTAGCGATCTACAAGATGACAAGCACAATGGCACTGATAGTTGTATTAGCATGAAAGTCGAAGCTTTGGAAGCTGATGTGTTTGAGCAGAGTGCACAGATGAAAAGGTGAGAAAGCTGAACAGACTAAAGGACTAAAATGTTGCTGCAGTGCTCTGTTTAGATAGAGATTAAGCAAGGGCTACTATCAGCATGCAGTCGGACAGCAATGTGCATAATGTAGAAAACCATAAAACCAAAATGAAAATACACAATGCTGATGAAGGAGTTTTTGAACTCAAAACTTCATTACAAAATCTTGGACGCCATTACAGATCACATACTCATTAGTTAAGATTAATGTGCAAGTTGTATAAGGGGGATTTTTTTTTTTTTTTTACTTTAATTCCAGTAACATAATGATAGAATACAGAGTGAAGGCATTTGCTTTTCAAACTTGTAATCTATCCTTCGGTATTGAGTGAAAGTCTGGGGGACAATTTTGCAGAACTCGGATTAGATGAAAGAGGACTCAGAAACACATGGAGGACAGGATCAAACACCCCTGTGCTCTACCTGTGCCTGTGTTTGCACTGAGAGAGTATGTATACTGCATATCATCTAGATTTGAACTCTTTGTAGAGGCAGAGCCTGCCAATGATGCCACCTTTATTATGCTTCAGCACAGCAACAAACCCGATTCCACTTCCCTTTCTCTCTCTTTCTCTCTAATCCTCAAAGGCAAGCTGAAGACCAAAGGTAATTTTAGATAAAAAAAACACAATGCTGTGTACCACTGCACACATTGTGTGTGTTCATAATGCATGTGTGTGTGTGTTCATTCACATAGAGCAAATATAAAGGGAATATGCATCATACGCATAAGGATGTTTCATAATGCGACTTTGGTTGCTCGCTCTTCACGCTGCTGACAAGCGGGTGTACTGGTATGAATAGGTGTAAATGGAGGGGGCGGGGATTCACACCTGGCTGAATAGCAAATGAGACACACCTTTTACACTGGATCACCAATCACATGATAGTAACATGACACTGAAAAATGCATATGCGCCTGATCTCATCTACCTCGTTTTGCTGAAGGATCTCTGTTCTTAGAGTGGATCTGCAAGCCAGGCTTGGAGGATTTCAGCTCTTTGTGGCGTGTTAAAGACCCGGCCGAGCGTGGCCGAATGCTGAAATAAATGGTCCTAGGGCTCACCTGTCGGGAAGAGTGATTCTGCGCGGCGGACTGTTTCAGCCGCTACACTGACAGGCAGCTATTTCTTGTAGAAGTAATAGGGTCAAGCAGCTGGATTGGGATTTTTGTGCACAGCAAGGCCAGAAGGCCTCGGCCCCCTTGCCGCCTGCGATGAATAGCCCAATGGAGTCGCCGCAACCTGTTTATTACGCCGTTTTTCTGCTCGGCTGCAAACCAGTAATGATCGGCACAGCGTTTGATTGACGGCCCTCGCCCTCTCTCTCTCTCTCTCTCTCTCTCTCTCTCTCTCTGCATTCACTGTAAAAGTGGGCGATGGCAGGAGAATTGTGCCCGCTGACCCATCACCGTGCCCCCACCAAGGGTTCAATTTACCTCCCCTGACAAGCAAATGATAAGTTGCAGCCCCTTCGAACCTCCCACCTCCTCCACACACACACACACACACACACACAGGAAAAACGTGCTAGCAGAGCATGCAGGGTTAAACCTGCGGCCTTTAATTAGTGAATGCGTTTTACTTCGCTGAACAAGTTCAAAAAGCTAATGATGTTTGCACACATGCTCTACATGTATAAACAACACTGATATTTTCAATTAACAGAAAACAAGTGCTTTTGCATTTACAACAATTTACATTTACAGCTAAGCAATTATTGAAAAAGCAAACAACTCGGAGCCTGGGCTATATTTTCCTCACGTTCTTTATCAGTCAGCAGATTTCCATGCAAAAAAGGAACAGTCAACATGCACCATTTCTTAAACCTCAGGGTTAAAGAACGATCATGCTTCTGTCTCCTACCTTTCCCAGCATGCAAGCTAATGCTGAAACAATATGCTTTTGGACTTTTGCACTTGGACTGAATCTCTGTTTTTTCCATAGCACAATTCTGTAATTAGCCAGTACCGTTTCACAGCAGATTTTTCAGAGCCTCTCTGAACAGGATGTAGCTGCAGTCCCATGTTTGGCAGAAAGTATGGGAAGCTATAATGGTTCATGGGAACTCGGCAGCGAACAGCATGGAAGCACATCACATTTCCAGATGGACTTCAAATAAAGTGTATTTAAATGCAAGATGTTTTTAAAATAGACCATGACTTACTGGAGGGGTTGATGGGGTCTGGCTATAACTCAAGGTGCACAGTCATTAGGAAAAGAAATCCCACTGCACCAGAGTGTGTGTTGGAACGACGTGGTAGAGTTCCAAGGTTTTGTCTTACACATTGTGCTCTGCCAGAGTTTTAATATTTAGGATACCCTGTACTTTCCTGCAGATGAGATTGACAAGTACAGGTCAGGCTGTTTTTATGCTTTAAGGAAGTGCTAAAAGATATTGGAATAGTGAAGTTAATATGTGCTGAACCATAACAGCCACATATGCTTACACATAAAACTTCATCGAATCAACCAGCTGCTCCTGACATTAGTCAATTAGAGAGTCTGGCCATGTAAATGTGACAGTAAAACCATAATGTTTTAGATAAACCATGTGGAGTCGGTCAACAGATGTTGAGAAGAGGTGAAATATGGAGTATGTGGAACAGGCAAAAGGCTGTTTTATTATTTAAGATAGGCATTTTAATTGCCCCACTCCATTTTACCCTGATTTGAGCACATGTAGAGTTTATATACTGTATATAAAGGAACAGCCCCATTCGCACAATCTCATTCTAAATGTACTACAAATAAGCAGTGTGACACAATTTGGCTAACATCTTGAGGACAGAGACCTAAAAATATTGATTTATTATATATTTAGTATATATGTTTATTTAATGTATTGATTTCTTATTATTACATTGATATGAGTTGATTTCCAAATTGTCCATAGTGTGTGAATGTGTGTGTGTGTGATTGTGCCCTGAGATGAGTTGGCACCCTGTCCAGGGTGACACCCACGTCATGCCCCGAGGTCCATGGGACTTCAGGCTTCCCCGTGACCCTGTGTAGGATAAGCGGTACAGAGAATGGATAGATGGATGGATGGATGGGTTGCCATTGTAGACACCTAAAAATAACTACTAACTAAATAAATAACTACACCTAAATAACTAAAAATAACTTTAGTACTTTATTCACAGACACACATGGCCAAATTTACACATGATGACCCAATGAATGACAAGTACACTGACTAAGAGAGAGCATAAAAGACTTTAAAATAGAGTTAGATATTTGATTGAACACAGATTTTTACATGCAGCTATTATCAACATGATCTCTCACTTGCAAATTCAATTATCATGAAGAGACATTGGTTGAGGTCGGGGTTAAAGACGTGGCTAGCATTCATACCTTTTCTACTACTTCATTTATATGAAATAAAATGAAATCCTATGGAATTGGCTTTGTTTTGTTGGAATTTGTAGAAATGTTTCATGAGCTCATCATACTTAATAGATTCTTAATAACATCTTGGAGAGCTTACTTCTAACACATCTCACTCTAACACTCAGATCCTCCTTAAAGCATTGATTAACAGTGATCAGGTGTGTTAAAGGCCTGGAACTTAACACTCCAGGAAGCTAGATCACCAGGAGCAGATTCTGGCACCCCTATTCTATAGACCATCATAAACTAACCTAAGAACTGATTCTCAACAAGTCAAACTAGGTTTTAGCTATCTTTCAACAGCTGATAACTTATTCCAATAAAGTTTACTTGAGATTGAAATTGTTACAGAACTATAGACAAGTTAAGTTTATCTACTAAAATCTACTAGATCTACTAAAAGTAAAAAAAAAAAAAGATAAGTTACTAAATTACTTAAACATCTAGACAGCATATAAATATTCTGCTAAACATCAAGAACCATAAAATGTTGACACATTGTTTAAAATGAGTTAATAGGCTGGTTCATGACAGTCAAATGATGATTCTTTTTTATCAGAAATGAAAAGATATTTCACAGTGTCCTGTGAGTAATATGAAGCTTACCAGATTGCCTGTTGTGCTAGAACTGAAGTTAAAATAATAATAATAATAATAATAATAATAATAATAATGATAATAATAATAATAATAAAGTGGAACATGGAAGTAGGAGCCAAAACACACATAGACAATTTTGGTACTTGGGCATGTGTCAGAAAAACAAGACAATGTGGATTTCTACTAGCAAATTTCTGGCAATTTAACTGATTCGTATAAAGTTCATATGAAAAGTGATGAAAGTTAGGGTTGGAGGCATGGTTAGCATTCATGCGTCTCCACCTCGTTCTAATTTTTCATAAGATTGGGTTGATTCGTAATGATTGTATTCATTAGCAAAGAGTATTTTTCACCTGAAAATGTGGATATAGTGTACCTTCCAAAATGAACATACATAATTGGACAATAATTGCCATTTAGAGTAAACTCTATAAGCACCTTTCTAGGTAAAAGATGCATACAAAAGGTACAAGAGTTGTATGCTTGAGAGTTCCAACCCAAGTGACAAAGAATCATACAGTTTAGTACTCTTTATATGAGAGATTATTGATATATTATAAACTGGTAGCTTAATCAAGATTATGTGCGTCGGAAATGTGCGTCATCAGCTTCTAAGTGCAATGTTAACCAAACTGCGATTTTCCAATGATCTAAAAACAGGAGAAATAGGATGCAGTGTCACTGAAGAGCTCATGATGTTCTATATGATGGAACTGGTTTCACTGAGAAATCTTTATTTTGTTTGCTCTATCGCTGCTGAGAGTGAAAGTGCATGAGAAGGTGCAGTAGAGAGAGGGAGACAGAGAGAGAGAGAGAGAGAGAAAGAGGGAGAAAGAGAGAAAACAGGGCACTGAGGCCAATGCAAATGCCTTTAAGATTTCCATGCCTGGCTGCATTCATTTCATTCTAATTCGCTGCAAATATTTCCACGCATCCATCACCACAACAGGTGAATGCTCTCACCCTGTTGCAAAGCGCTGTCACATGCTGCCAAATCCAGGTTGTTTACCTTCTCAGTGTGAGGGTAACATTGTAAAGATAAGTTAGCGTATCCATGTTCTGTGTTCCACCGTTCTCTAATACCTACAAAATAACCCCGTGGGGTATACTGTGGCACAAAGTTGTTTTGCGTGTACAAAAGCAAAGCTGTCCCCGAGGGCTCGGTGCCGTGGCGGCGCCTGTCTCACGCCTCGCGGGACACACTCCCAATCATCAGGGGTCTCCTACTCGACAGCCAATCACACACACGCCATTAGTAGACTACACCTCCCTCTTTCTTCCTCGCTGTCAGTCTCTCACTCTCTCTTTCTCTTTGAGTCTCTCTCTCGACTGTTTCTGCTGTCCTTCACACTCTCTTTCACTCCCTCTGTCTCTCTCATCTTTACCCTCCTCGCCTTTTGCCTTGTTTTATTTTTCTTTTTTTTTCCCCCATTAACTGAGAGGCTGACAGTTGAAGAGACTGTTAAAAGTGGAACGTTATTATCTATATTTTCAGACAGCTTTTAACTGGTGTTGAATTACAACTCAAACACAGCTTTAAGTCAAGCCAGAATCAACTGGTTTCTTGATTTACAACATAGCACTGTTGAATTCTCGATTCGGTTTGGTCAGAATGTGTTGATTCATTTTCTATAATAGCAGCTTTGACAACAGTGCTTGATGCAAGGTATATATTAATTCATTAACATTTCTCTAGTAACAATTTACAACGGGACGTGTATGGCAGATGTGCCACATAGACAGATTATATTAAAAAAAAACAAAAAAAACATGCACAATCAGTAACATGTGAGGCGATGTTTACATTTCTGGAAGGAGTCTCCAGTGTCAGTGTTATGTAACGGTCAGAGGTAAAACTGTAAATTTAAGTTTTCCCACAAAGGAAAGTCCCACAATCAGATTTCTTCAAAATGTAGGGGTGTGTGGTTTCTTGGTAACATGACAAGCTTTTTTTCTGCATTATCTTCAAAATAGGAGAAAAAAAAAAGTTGATGAAGGATCTACTGTTCATAGCTTCTACAATATAAGTAATAACAGGAACTAGCCTGTTTCATGGACATTCCACAACACTAATTATAACTATAATTTAATCAAATGTATGATATGTTGTACTTTAATAAAAAAAAAACATGCATTGTTAGCACAGACAAATGGGTATAAGAGGAATAAAACATGCTGTTATTGGATATTCTTTTTTATTTTGTATATGAACAGTGTTCTAAGAAAAGTTCTCAGACCATTCTTGGTGGGATTAAGGTAATTTGTATTATTTTCCATATTCTTCTTTCCAACATGGTTTAAGCCTACAGCATTACAGCATATTTATACTTTTTTTCTCCCTCCCTCTCTCAGTATGGTGGGTCTACCCGTGGGCCTAACCCCCCACTTCATCACCCTCTTTGGCAGATCGCTATGAGGGGTTATTAATAATTTTGTCTGTGTGCTACAGATGTTGCACAAATGAACAAGGCTTTTCTGGGGTCTCACAACACCGGGGCGCCTCAGGTGCTGAGCGCAGACCCAAATCTGTCTCTCTCCTCCTACCTCATCTCTCCATCAGCAAACGAAAAAGTGTGGAGGAAGAGAGGATAGTGTCTGAGCATGCACACTCCTCCAGTCTACAGAGATGGAGAAGGAGTTGTGTAGCTGAGTGATGACATTATGCAGCATGGTCTCAGGAGGAAAACTTATAAATGATACTACATACTGAAGGTTTTAAAAAGTATGGTTAAAATAATTATAGTATAAAAATAGTATTATATATATATATATATATATATATATATATATATACACTGTTCTCCCAGCCCTTACACTATATTCAAAGGTTTGGACAGATTTTTTTTTTTTTTTTTTTTTTGTAACAGAAAAACAAACTGCCTGATCATGTAATTATGAAGCCCTGCATGAACAGCTGGGGAAACGTTAAAAAACTGTCCCAGGTTAGCAAATAATTGTTACGTAAAAAAATGTTAAAATTTTGGAAAACACTATAAAACACTGTATTGTCCCACATGGATACAATTAATGGCCAAATCTATAGATTTGTACTTTCTGAATGCTGCTGTAATCATAAAGATTGTGCTCATCTCACGACTCTTATTCACTTATGAGTCTGGTTCCTCTCAGAGTTTTTTTTTTTCCTTGCCATTGCCGCCCCTGGCTTGCTAATTAGTGATCTACATCTGAATACATTTGAATTTCTGCAAAGCTGCTTTGTGAAACACTTCCCAAATGTTTTTGTGAAGATCTCTTTCCTAATTTCTTAATTGCAGCATGTGGTGGGTAGAGGCAGTGTGTGAATGAAAGTGTGAAAACTCATCTGCTTTATTTGCGTGAGCCCCAAAATCAAAACAAATATCAGTAGCAGGGGTCAAAACACATGCAGGCAATGTCAAATAAGGATAATCCATATCAAATTTCAGAACACACGCAAGATCGGAAAACCAGAGCAAACCAGGAAACCAAGCCTTGGACTTAGCAATATGAAATGCAGTGCTCCAAAAAATACAAAACAAAACAAAAAAAAAAAACAACAGGAACAGGTGAACACACTTGGGGAACAACCCAATGACAAGACAGAGGCAGAGACAGGAATAAAACAAAAATGAACATGAGGACATGGTATTCCTTGCCATGGGAACCATAACACAAAAGGAGAAACAATAATAAATTCCTGAACTTAGTGGTTCCACAAAGAAATTGAGATTCTATGGTTGTGTAAATTGGAAACACCACAAACTATACACATTCCCACCCCCTTCCCCTGGTAAAGTGGTGCTCTGTGTTTTCATATTGGCTGTTATATTTTGTGATGTAATAACACATGCCTGCCATGTGCTTACTAGAAATGATCAGTTTCCCATTTCTTACAACAATATCCACTTGTACTGTTTCACACATATGAAAACACATTCAGTAAAGTTTAGGGTGACATTAGAATGACGCCAGTTAAGAAGTTTGGGTGTGACTGGAGACTAGTCAATAGCTCTTATCCATCTGCTTACACGCAGTGAGCACTGATAAAGAGATAAAGTATGCACATTCTGAATGGGGTGTGAGAGAGAAAGGGCAGCAGTTAAAAAAAAAAAAAAGTGTGGAAAGACATAAAGTATGATTTTTCCATGATGTGTGGGCGTGTGTGTGTGTGTGTGTGTTAACACTGAGCGAACTTGGCTCAGCTGAGGAACACATGAGTGGCGGCGTCTATCCACAGCCTCATGTTTCACAGTGACCTCCACTTCCTGTGGCGAGCGCAGAGGCTCACGGTGAGTGGCAGCTCTGGTGAAATTCTCTTCCTTAAACGCCGGAGTTATGAAGAGGTGCTGCCGTGTTAAACATCTGCTCCATCCATTACTGCAGCCGAGAGAGAGAGAGAAAGAGGCAGAGAAAAAGAGATGTCGATAAATCTCAGGCCTCTGGTGGGGAGACATTTTCCAAAGCTCTCGTCCTCCACTGTTTTCTATCTCTCATTGCTTCCCTTCTTCATCATCGAGAGCAGGTTGTAGAAAACACACTGTTAATGACAGGACTGAGAATAACAAATTCACTTTTATGCACTTGGTACAGCAGCTGAATGAGAATGTAGCATCTCAATCTGTAAGGCTGAATGTGAACATTTCTAATCCATTATTGCTTTCCCTTAAATGCAAAGAACTTTTATATGTCGTGTGAAGCATTGTAATAAAATTCACTTCTTACATCAAAATGACCTTATTGAAAAGAAGCATGATAGTGGACAGAGTGGCAATGCATTAAAAGTATGAGACACTATGATAAGTCAGACATGCCTGCTAAAAGATACAAAGTCCAAAATTTGTTAAATATTTCATATTGACTAGATTATTCATTTACTAAAGGGCATTCATTTTCCTCCTGCATAATGATGCACTCCAATCCAAAATGGAGACTGCACTTTCCAACTTCTAAAAAATTCACATATTTGCATCAATGTTTAAGAAGGGGTTTATTTCTAATGAATTTAGATTTAATTTGGCATGGCATAAAATCCATTTGTACCACTTTTAATTAAGAATGCAATCCATGCAATTAGAATTATGAGCAGAGCCTTCATCAGGAGGTCCTGAGAGGACCCCAGTCGGAAAAATTATGTTAATGCTTTACACTGAAAACACTTTGCATGGAGCAGATTTTTCCCCCCTCTTTCTGTTTCTTCTCCAGACGAGAGGAAGGCCCTCTACAAAGGCTTGATTTTAAGCCGCTTTTCAGGAGCGTGTTTATTCTTTTGTTTGCAGGAGATGGTGTAAAGGAGCGTACGCCAGCTGTGTTTATGGACGCAGCATTGGTGAGTGACGATAATGCGACGGCTTTAAGTGTTGCTCCACAAAATGCAGCAATCTGCAGCGTGACATGGTGCTGTTTATAAATCACTAAACATCTTGTCAAGAGCTTGGATTTTTACATCAAGCTGGGTTGATGATAAATCTTTAAAGAGAGAGAGAGAGAGAAATGACGGTGCAGTTTATGTCATTATGACCCAGAACGTTCATTTGTAGTGCTCTATTTATATCCTAATTGGGCTTTCAGAGTTACTCTGGGGTTTTTGATACAAATGCTTGAATAAGCTAAATGTGTTTGTGGAAGAAAGATGCTTTGTTCAGCTTTAGCCAGCGGCCCAACTTAACCCTGTTCACGACCTCTAAGTTATTTGTAAAGATACAAACATAAACAGAGTGGGACACAAACAAATGTGGCTTATTGTGTGCTTCATGCTGATATTATAAAGAAACGAATGTTAAGGGCCTGGGAATCAGCGTCACACCTCAGTGCATTGTGGGATCAATTCTCCATTTTTGTTGTGTACGGATTTCGGTAACACTTTCTATGAAGGTCCTATGCATAACGACCTATATACAATCATATGTTTTGACACATTTATAAACTTTATAGCAATGATTATAATTAAGAACTGTTAACAAAACACATTGAAAGTAGTGTTTGTAACACATTATATTGCCAAAACTAAAGAAAATAGGTATTTATGTCCTCTGTGTATGATTAAAATTGAAACCTTATGATGCCTTTTTAATGTGAGAGGCAGACATACATTACTATTATTATTAATTTTTATGCTAACTAGCTAGTTATATTCTTGGGATATTCCATTACATGCACTGGGTTTTCTCTGTATTCTTTTTCAAGTGCTAATGGGAAATAATTTATGCCATTATTAGATCCAGCTGAAAAGGTCACATTCACACTACGAGCTATCTAGTTAGAGCGTTTTAAATTAGTTTAAATGACAACATAAAGGAGGAATTTTGTTTTTCCTTCACATTTGCATTAGTTAAGCCTTTTGTTTAGTTCTTGCAAACAAAGTAGTATGATTGCAGCAGGGTAGAATGACACTAAGGTGAACTAAACATTCAGAAAGAGCTGTGCCTGACACCATATGTTAAGAAGTGTGGATGGAACATTAATAAGAGGTTGTGGGAGCACACCTAGTGCTGATGAAGCACTTTCCTCTACCCTGCTAAGCTCATCTCCACCATAGGCTAATCCTCTCAGTATGACAACAGGCCATTTTTCCCTCCATTTCACCACTGCTCTGTAGGTGGCTTCCAACATTTGAGTCATTGCATTAATGGGAATGGCATCTGGATCCCCCTTCTGGTTCTGGCTCACTTTCAATGACCACACTAAACTAACACATGAAAAGTAATTCTATTTCCATTAGCATAGCTTCAGTAAGACACATGCAGAGATTTGAGACCACAGTGATCTTCTCTTAAACATACACTGTGGCGTCTTTTTCATCATGTGTTCGAAGCTGATTGAATAAACAGGCTATAGCTCAGCGTTGACACTGGTTTAATAAATAATTTATTGCACTGTATTAAACATGCAGTGGTTAAATTTGTAAAGCTGTAAGGATGCGTTGCGACAGTGTCTGCTGTTAACAGCACTATACAGATAAAATTGATTTGAACTGAATTACGCAAGTGTATTCTTACACATTCTCCTGGTACATATCCTGAGATCATCGCTAAGATATGACAATATGAGCATGTCCAAAGAGACAGTATTGTTTCTTTAAAATTACTAACATGAAAGGTTCTGCATATTGTAATAGCTCGTTTAATAAACATGTCTAGGTGTAAATTTGATTCGATGCAAAGAATTGATCTGAACATGTCCGTTTGTTCTCTGGAGCATTCTGGAGCTTTTCATGGTAAAATATTCATCAAAAGGATCTCAGATGACATCATCAGGAAAACCCATGGGTAACATTAGGAAGATATTACGAATGACCTACCTTAGGCATAAAACACAATAATCCACATGATTCCCCTTTGCATTCAGTGAAGTGAATGATACGTAGTAGGGGTGTAACACAATGACAGTATCTGTATCAGTATCTGTTTAGGGACCATTATGCTGCCAGAAACACTGGAAAACACTAGAAAAAAAAATCCAGAGGATTTTGTTTGTTTGTTTGTCTTTTTTTTAATCATTGTATTTTTATCTGTATCTGCCTGTGACATTTTCTTACAAAATTAGTTGTTTCTATTTCCCTAAATATACATTAAATATTAGCCTAATTTAAACCACCACAACCCTGACCAGGCAGTTACTAAGGACTGAATGAACGAATGCTGTAAATGCATCCTACAGCTAATCACGTTCATGTTAATGAATGTTTTTCCTTATTCCTGCTTCAAACTCACATGACTTTTCTGTTCTATCCCTCATTGGGACCCTGTCCCGACGTTGACCTTTATTTCAACCAAATTTCTAGCAAAAATAAATAAATAAATTTTTAAAAAATATACAGTGCACCACTTATCTGTTTAGAACACATAACACTTATACGTTCAATCTGAATAATATCTACATCTTTTGCTTGCTAAATAATAATTGGGGCAGATGGTCCTGTCCACATTTTGTGATTTCCTTAAATAAAATGTAATTAGAGAGTAATCAATTGCATTATTGTTTTCTATAGAACACTGTTATGAAAAAAAAGGAAAAAGAAAAAGAATAATCAGCCCTGGTCAAGTCAATAAGCATGAAAGACGTCAATAATCCGTTGGTGTTTCCTAACAAGGTTGTTGGGTTTGACCTGGATTGATAGCTATGATGCATAATTCAGATCTTAAAATCCCACTCCCTGCTTCCATATGATAAATGTCAACAAAAGGATTATGGGAGGGGGAAAAAGCCTACGTCTGTTCAGGAAGGCCATCACAAACACTGTCCCCATGAGAGTGATAATACTTTACAGACAAATGTAAAAGATTTACTGTGCGTGAACATCCAGCGCCATTTCCCCGCACTTCTCATTTGGATCCAATTGACACGTTTTGAATCCATTTTGCACTAATGGAAAGCTTTAGCTAGCTGTTACTTTATGAAATGACCTCACAATTTATTTCACTACTGTGTGTAATCGTGTGTGTGTGTGTGTGTGTTAGTGTGTGTGAGTGGGTGTGCGATTGTGTCTGTATTCTCGGGGTGTGTTAAAATGACTGTGGTGGCACTGCCACTTGGGAAACACAGTCCCATATTGATTGTGGACTGGACAAATAGTTCATTTTATCAAGCCTGACTATCCTCATCCCTCTACATGCTAAATAATGAATAAGCCCATCCGTCATTGCTTCAAAGTATTTATTGCTGCTGTCCCTTAGCCTACATAAACCTGCCCAGGCTTTGGATTCAGCTTGCCAGGAAAATTGCAGCTAGTGTCCCATGAAGATTAGTACTTAGAGGTAGCACGACGTCCAGTAAAGACGCTTAGTCATTGATTTCAGTGACGTTCAATCCCAGGTCCCTAGTGTTCCTACTTTGTTTTAGTCTGTTTATTGTTGTGTACAGAGGTTATTTAGTATAAAAGTTTAATAAACCATTTACATCTAATTTGAAATGAATGAAAATGAGCTACAGTATGTTGCAGTATGACTCATTTGATTCATTTTATGTATATACGTCTAGAATCAACTCATTTCTGTGTTCATGCGGTACCACAATACTTACAATGCACTAACAAATCCATTATTAATTCCCACTCAAATTTAATGGACCTGAAAGCATAAAGACATGGATCTTGGCTACAGAACTAAATTATTTCACTGACCAATACATTAGATAGTATGAGATCTAAAAACAAATTGGTTTCAACTTGAATATTTAATAGAAAGGACACTTTTCGGAAGATGTCTTCTTTGGATGTTTTAAAAGATTCCCCCACCATCACAACTGCCATATCCACCTCATTTCCTCTCCCCTCTTACTCCATTAGAATGACTAAATTATAGATTTCTCCCGGATTCTGAGCATTAGACCATGAGCATGAGCGAGCTGAAATGGCACCGCATACATTATAGAGGGGAAAAGAAAAGATTAATGGTGGCGTTTGCTGGTACCATTCCTGAGATACAAGTGTTTCTGGGCTATTGACATCTCTGTTTTTAAGCCACAAACCTCAGGTAGTACAAAGTTCAACAAACAAATATTACCAAATGTTCAGCAACAGTGGAAATATCTTAGGTAAATAATTATACACAATCCAAGAGCATAGTAATGCTGTCATTTTTAATGTTCTAGTTTGATATGCAGACATTTGAGTGCTTAAACTTTATGCATTAAGCGTCTCAAAGGGGAAAAAAATTGCTTGTAAAACAAAGGAATGTCTTGTAAACTGGTTTGAGAACAAGCAGAATTACGTTCAGTCCCATCTTAGTGATTCTCAAAAATTCCGTTTTTTAATTGCACCATTATGTGCAAAACAGATGTGTGTGTGTGTGTGTGTGAGAGAGAGAGTGTACGTGATCATCCGCCTCCTTCAACTTCTCGATTGTTTTCTATTATTTAATATATGAATAAATATGAAACCCATTTTAATAAGATGTAGACGCATGTGAATAAACAGTATTTATATAAAAACTACTTGTACCTGAAATCTGCAAAGTCTTGTTGTGAAGTAAGTCCAGTCGAGTCCAGTGAAAATTGTAGCTCTTACCAGTATCCTAGGTTTAAGTAGATGTTAATAGTAAACAAAATATCCACTGAGGGCAAAATAAAGGGAAAAATAAAACACTACTATGTATAGTAATGAAAAGTTGTTTATACATTTCTCAAAACATTATCTCACATCATGACAGAAACTGTGTGAGATACACTTCGGAAAACTATGATGCACACAGTATCATGAACAAGGCCAAATATATGGAGATGCTGCATTCTGGAAGCTGGGATTTTTTTTTTTTTTTTCCTCTAGCGTAATAATGGCAGCTGAACATGGCCAGGCATTTCTATGATGCTGGAAATGGCACAGAGTGAACCCAGACCCAGCCAAGGGAATTGGAAAGCAGGAGTGAGCTGGCGAGTCCACATCTTTCCTCCAGTTTGCAGAGTTTGTGTTGAAACGAGCTGAGGAAGTGAGCGGGTGAAAGTAGAGTCCATTAATTCTGGGCCAGAAAAAGTCAAGAGTGGAAGGTTTGCCACTGCCTACCAACTCCCAACTCTACTTTCTCTCTCTCTCTCTCTCTCTCTACCACCAGAATCTCATTCAGACATTCAGAAGGGCATTCATAACCACTCAGCTGGCTGATGGGCAGTGATTGAGTGTGTATATGTGTGTCTTACTATATGTGCATGTATAGGGGCAAATAAACAAGCACTCAACCCTTCCCCTTCTCTTGGGACCCTTGCTATATAATCTCAGAATTAATTCTATTTGGAAGAGTTAAAATTAGAAAGGTTAGGTGTCGGTGTAAGGGAGCTTCACTTCTTTGCTAATGAACACATACCTTGCCTTTCTCGCCGTGTCCTTGGACTGTCATCTCCAACCTTTTGAAGCTGTATCTGATTATCCAGGCAGCAATTAATCATAATTAAGCCAGACTTGCAGTCTTGGAGCAGTGGAGGGAAGGTAGCCATAGACCTGGCATGTGTTCTGATCAGCTCCTGGCATGTCTTTTTTTTTTTTTTTTTTTTTTTTTTTTTGTGGCTACCTCAACCACTTCCATTTAAACACTCGGGTGGAATGGGGTAGGGGGTAGGGTAGGGTAGGGGGTGAAGGTGATAGAATAAAAATGTACTGGCTGATGAGAATGCTCGGACAGGTCTGCGTTAACTCTGTGTCTTCTCACCACATCTTGGGGCCTCCCGTTTTGTTACAGAGTAAAATCTTGACTTATAAAATAAGCGTAGTTCATTTTCAACTCTGCATGAGTTAATCTTTTATGTTGCACCACTACCTAAGTGCTTGGATCCTCTTTGTTTTCCAACAGGAAACGCACCAAAAATCACATAGAGCTCTGCCAAGTTATATGAACATAATAAGTTGGCTGATGACTGAAGTTTGTTTTATGATTCCACTTTATGTATTGCATTTGGGTTTCGTGCTGCGTAAATGGAGGTCTAAATTGCTGAGGATTGTTTACAGTTATGAAAAATTATGTCGATCATAACAGACTGGAGGATTCAGCCAAGCCAAACAGCGCATAATCTAGCAGCCAAGATATGATAGTTAAATATTATAGCATGTAATACATCTCTGTAGAAGGCATGAGGTTAAGATGCGTGTATCTGTGCTCTTCCTCTTTGCAAGTTCTCTCATGTGATTTCCAGATGGTTTGTGTTTTCCTGGTCAAAAGGTTTCGGAGTGGAGTTCTGGCTGCCTGGCCCTTTGCTAATATATTTTTCTTTCCTTTTCGCAGGCAGTTTATTATTAGAATGTGCTTTCATTGCATCAGTAGGATGGAGAGTGATGTTTGTGCATGCATGTATGTGCATGCGTGTGTGTTGTTGAAGATGGTGCAGAGATTAATGTATAGGTCAGCTGTATCTGTGGTCCCTCTGGGCTGAGACTGAAACCCTGCCAGACCCTGACAGAGGTCAGTTGGGCTGTTATCCTTCTATCTTTCTCTTTTCTTCTCTCCACCTCCAGCAACGAAACATCACACTTTTCCGATTGCAATATTTTCCAAACAGTTTCCATTCAGCCTCCACTTGACTGGGGTCATGCTCAATGTTAATGTCTGTTCTTGAATGAAAAGTATACAGTACATAGTGTACGTTCAGTGACCACTTATTGGACATTTTAACATGTACACTAACTAAATGTGTGGTGGTCTGGAAAAAGTAACTTATTACATCAAAAATAAAATTTAGTTAAGTACATTTAAAGATTGTATTACAGTTCCAGTGAAAGATGCACTGCCTACCTCTAAATGTATGGCCTAATCTACTTATAGAAAAAGAAAATTACATATGACAAATTTTTAGGAATTATAAGTTTACACTGGGAAATGAGTTATCACTTTGATTATCAGCATCGTCCACATCAATCTCATCAAAATCCATTTAAATATTTACAATTTTGTCAGCTGTCATCGGTACAGAGTGTGCAATTGCTCTTCTCCGTTTTGATGATTATGTGATGGTGCAGGCTTAGGGTTCCCTGGTGGACTAGTGACTCTCTCTGCCATGACCCAGGTTCAATTCCCAGTCAGGGAAGCAACCCCAGCCACTGGATAGTTGCACTCTCAATGCTGATCCCAAGCCCAGAAAATGGGGAGAGTTGCATCGGGAAGGCCATCCGATGTAAAACTTGTGCCAGAATCAAAATATGCAGACAGGTGATCCGAAAGAGAAATTTGATAAAATTGTGAGAAAATCAGACTCACGTAGTGAGATTTAAGGCAGACTCACTGCATTTGCTGCTGTCTTTGTACAACTGGCTTGTTACCCAATGTAATCTTTCCAGCAGGACAGCCTAAGCAGCCTTAGATAGTAGCCTAAATAAAATCTTTTCTATACTGCTTTGGAAAAACACACTTATTTTCTCTTAAAATTAAACCATCAAAGTAGATTATTGGCTGAAAAACCAATTTTGCCCAAGGCCAGATTTGTCATAATTTTTGGCTATTTTCCAGAATTTAGCTGTAGCAATGTCCAAGGTTTTTTTTTTTTTGGATGGTGGATTATTCTCAACACAGTGTTAGTATGAGTGCATCAGGTGCAGCAGCACTGATGAGATTTTACCCACAATGAACCAATACACTAATAAACCATTTTATTACACACACACACACACACACACACTCCTTTTAGATTCGCTGGTGTCAAACGTATAACCTGTAGGCCGGGATTGGCTTGATTTTGGAACGTGGCTGTGGGGATTTGTGCCCATTCATCCACAAGAGCATTAGTGAGGTCAGGCACTGATGTCGGGCAAGAAGGCCTGGTGCAAAGTCAGCATTCCCATTCATCCCAAAGGTGTTCAGTGGGATTGAGGTCAGGGCTCTGTGCAGGCCACTCGAGTTCTTCTACACCAACCTTGGCCTAACCAAAGAGCTCACTTTGTGCACAGGAGCATTGTCATGCTGGAACATGTTTTGGGCCCTTAGTTCCAGTGAAGGGAAATTGTAATGCTACAGCATGCAAAGACATATACAATTGGGTGCTTCCAGGTTTGTGGCAACAGTTTGGGGAAGAACCACATAATAGTGTAAAGGTCAGATGTCCATAAACTTTAGGCCATAGAGTGCATGATGGTCCCTTTCCACTGATGGACGTGGTTGAGAAGGGCTAAAAAATAAGGTATAGCAGTGTAAGATGTTCTACAGTGAACATGACTCAATGGTCAGTGGGTGTAAATAAACAGTACATGTTAAAATGATTGTAGTACGTGTCTGTGTGACTCACACATTTTTTTACGAGTAGCAGAAACTTAATATGCACATAAGTAGGTAAATAAATTAACAATCCAATTCACTCTATTATTTATTGAGCAGTGGTGATTAAAGCAAATGAACAGCAGGCAGTAAGTGTTACAGACTAATGAGATTAATCAGACTTACAATTGTACTAGGGTCAATATTTAGATAGCACTGACTCTGAATCGAGAGGTTACTTATTACCAACATACAAGGTCAGCTTATATATTGTCTTGTAAATTATAAAGATGTGAGTATTGCTGTGATGTTTAAAATGGGCTGACTACAAGGAGTTAGCTCATTGTTGTTTCTGAGCATTAAAATTACACAGCCATTAACTTCACTGACTGGAACTATCATCTTAGTCTGTCAGTGCCATGTTCAGCAAGCAGGCAAGTAATCTTACATGAAGCATTGCACGACCTTGTCTCTCCTCCCCCAGTCTACTGACAGCTAATTGTGTTTCACTGTCTGTGCTAATTCCAGAAATACATGACTGTTGCTGTTATTTTTCATGATCATATAAAAATCTAAATATACTTAAAAAGCTTGGGCAGCTTATCATGGACTGATGGACTTTTGCATTCTGCTTTAGGTCTGTCCTGACACTCCTCCATCCCCTATTACTCCATTAATTCCTTTCTTCTGTCAGGCTCCTGATGTTAGAGGCCTGCAGGGACGGGTTCAGCACGCTGCTCTGGTTGGATCGTCCTCTGTCTAACCTGACCGGAGGACGACTTTGCTCTCACAACGAGGACACCAAATTAACAGTGAGCCGCGTCGCAGCCAGAGCTTCTGATCTTAATGAGGGATGACCTGGAGAAATAGACCATAATTATCCCTATTATTACAATCTTTTTAGCTAGAGAATATAAAAGGCTCATTATTGTTCTTTTTGAATTGTTCATTATGATTATTTTTGAGCCTGCAGCCCTTTTAGGCCAAAAGTGGAAGGTTGAGAATGGGAAGAATTAAAAAAAAAAAAAAAAAGATTGGTTAATACCCGGCAGTCGTGTGGACTCTTGGATCCTGAACTGGTTTTATTCATTCTTTCTCCACCTTCCCCCGCGTTTTTCCTCCATGAATATCCCTGGGCCTTTCTTTAATTTTTTAGTCGGGTAGGGACACTGGTCTATTAGCAGCTCAAGGTGGGGTGCAAAGCCTTTTCTAACTTATTCAAATATGTGTTTGTTAAAGTGAGCAAAGCTAATATGCTGAGTTCTGTGCTTTATTATACTGTACATCCATGGAGCTGATTAAAAATTGCGATTTCACTGGGGTCCACTTTGAAACATTTCATTTCCTTGCTCTCGGCTTCCACTATGATTCATTTCAAACAGCAATCTGTCATTATTTGAAAGCAGTAATTACTTCAAAATAAATATATCCTCGTGTTTCGGGGGCCCACCTGAATGGAAAGAAAATTATGTTTATATGTGTATGAATTGAGTGGAATGACCCCAGTGATTTTTTTTAAAAAGCAACTGCGAATGCTGCCAGAGCATTAATATGAAGTGTCAAAATTGGAACAGGCATGTTCTGCCCGTTGTTGGGTGCCTCCTTAATTTGGGCCACTGCAGAATGTGTGATATTTGTAATTGTGTCTGTCAATCCATCTCAATATGCTGTCAGCCATTTGACATTCCCCATAAACGGCAAGCTTCGTGTTTGAGTGATGTTTTTTATTTGACGCATTGAAAGGTTTATGAATTTCTGCCTGCCTCCTAATGGGCCCAATTCCACGTGAATATACAACATAACACAGCTGATATTATTACCCTAGAAAAAAAAATGTAGCTTGTATTCATGTTAGAATAACAGTGCTCATTTATTGTACCATACAGTATTTATTGTACCATATTATCAAATTGATATAGTATGAGGTAATTGAACTGACACTTATATTTAACTATTTCAGTCATGAATAATGTACATAAATATACCAGTTTTATTGCTATAAATCAACAAGCCATTTTAAGTGCTGGTTTATATACCTGTTAGTTATTACAGCTCTCCAAGATGTCAAAGCGTCTAAACTCCATATCTTGGCTGCATTTATTTTAGTGTGGTAGAGTGGCTTTGGACTAAACTTCCCTGGAAAGAGACAAAATGGGCTTCCCAGTGACTGTGCTGCATGCTAAGCTACACTGCTATTGAAATCCGCGGTAGCTGTTTGCCCAAGTGCCAAAATAATCAAGTTTTGCCTGCATGGCAGGCTATGAAAGAATATTAACTGTGGGAATAACCTGCTGTGACATGTGTCGCCAGCATACCAGATCAAATGAGAGCTCATTCAAAAGACTTTCTCCAGGTAGATATATTGGCTGGGGAAAAAGAGGCACGATGAGACCAACTCAATCATTATTACTTTGATGTAGGAGGGGTCCCTGCCATCATGGCTCTGGGTGTAAGTACAATGATTCTTTTCTATGTTTCCCCTCTCTCTCTCTCTCTCTCTCTCTCTCTCTCTCTCTCTCTCTCTTTCTCTCTCTCATTGCTCTCTAATGCATTTAGCATTCACATTCCATGATGGTTTAAACAGGTCTATGAGAATGCAAGCATTTTGTTCATACCAAAATGTATTCGAAATGCAACCTCAGAATATATGGAGTGTCACTCGAATCTTTTTTTTACCCTCCCATATTAAACTAATGGCCACATATGATGCACAGGCCTTCATTTGCATCTATACAACCTTTAAGCATCCATGAACATTATTGATTGAGCAGTATTGCTGTGAATATTGAACAAAATTCACAGCTAATTATTATCTGTAAATAAGCCTGTTTGCAGAAGTGCAACCAAATATTGCTAGAGCAGGATGTCCAAGTGATCCTAGTCAACAGCTTTTAATTATAAGTGAATTAAATTCTCCCTCCTCGAAAGCCGAGTTCATTATGCAAAAAGCACCCGCTCGATTCCTCACACGTCACCTTGGAGCCTGTCCGAGTTGCTACAGATCAATGCCATGTAAGTGGCAGTAGTTAACTTCCATGTCGCCTTGCTTCAAATAAAACCATAAAACTGACGCTAAACAAGGAACCCTGGTTCTCCCACTTCCCACCGCAAGTCTTCCAGGTGTCTTTCCTACTCGGACACTAATGGTTATCCCATCAGTCTGGCTGTAAAAAGAAAGGCTATGTAATGAAGCTTGCTCTAATAAGGTGCTTATGTTTTATTCCAATCTATTAGAGACCTCAGGCAAGTCACTGCAGTGTAGAATGACTTTTACAGCTTCTCTCACTCTCTCTTTTCCTCTCTCTCAGCTCTTGCTCTGGTTGTGGGTTTGGAAGCCTGCATCCAGGCCAACTGCTTTTGACAAGGTTAACACCCACAGCACTTTCGTGCTGGTCTGGAGAGATCAGGGGTGGGCTGCTGTGTATTACCCAACACCCACAAACCTCTGCCCCTACAATCACATGCACTGACTGAGCAATAATTGAGCAATAAAGATTGTGTGAACTGCAGATACATCGAAAGTGTTTTTTTTTTTTCTTTAGTATGCGATATCCATCAAGCCTGATATATATGTAATAGTTACTATTACAATGGTAACAGCATGTCCCAAAGTGTTTTATCTTTCTTATACAGCAATTTGTCAAGGCTAACAATTATTTTATTTGTTAAAGACATTATAAATTTAACCCACTTTTAGCTAAGAATGTCCACAAAACAAGCTGTTCCCTCACCAGCATCTTATTTTGTTTTCCTTCTCTCCTGAAGTTAATAAGAGCAAAAAATGCAGCTTATGCATGCTGGTGAGAAGCTACTGTGTTAGAAAACTTAATGAACAGCTTCACCTCTGACTGTTACAAGGCTTTGATACTGGAGACTCCTTTCAAACACCTTCCCATATCAATGATTACACACATTTCTGATCTGTTTTTTTGTGGAGAAGCCGTAACATACAGTATTAGATTGTACACATCAGTATAAACCTGTGATTTGCATTACAGCCAGCACTTCTGTCTGAGCTGCCGAGCTGCTAAATTAATCAACTAAATCAAAATTGATCATTCAACAGTGCTGTGATATAAACAGGTATAAAAAAAAATGACTAGAGTAAACTGAACATGTCAATCAGGAATTAATAATAACTTCAAATATGTTTGTTCAAGAACCTTTAAGTACATTATACGTAAAACTGCAATGGCTGCCAATATAATGGCTGATGATTTCCCCTTGAAGTGGCTATTTACATGTATGGAAAAAAATGACCCTACTTTCTATTCCACTCTAAGAGTGTCAGATTTCCTGAATGATTTATAAATATGCTAAAGTCTGTGTCTCGAGAGGTGACTGCATAACCAGTGTGATGGGAGGAAGGAGAGAGTGTCAGGGTACTTTAGGGTCTGGACCCTTAGCTCCAGCTCTTGTCTGAACACAGGGCAGAGCATCCGGGTCAAGCCACAAATGAAAAGCAGCCCTCACCCACACCCACACCCACACACACACACACACACACACACCACTGCAAAATGGAACTTACATACAATTGTATACTCTATGACTGTTTCAAATATATATGATTTATAATATATCTCTAATATCACCTCATACAAATGGTCTTAAGATTGCAAATTAAAATTGTCATGAGATAGCACATAGATTCTAATTCGTTCATCTTTTGTAAGTGTTTTATCCTGGTGTGACAAGGGGTGTGAGGCGGGAATACACCCTGGTCTGAATGCCAGCACATTGCAGGACACCATGAACACACACATTCCCACACTTATTGACACTTACAGGCAATTTAGAGTAGCTAGTCTTCCTGCCATTTTTTTTAAGAAGTGGGAGAAAACCAGAGAACCCAGAGGAAACCCATGCACACACAGGCGGAACTCCATTCAGACAGTATCTACATTATTGTTTCTACCGCATCCCACATTAACATTGTTCATATTTCTTTCTTTGGAATAAAATTTTAATATATGGTCCATACATAATGCTCAGCTTGCTAATAATTTTACCCTTTCAATATATAATGCACACCAAAAGAAGCAAACTAAGGTTATGTTCTCACTTCCATTTATTAATTTGGAAGATGTTCAAAGTGTCATTTGCATTTATTCGTTTAAAAGATGCTCTCATATCCAAAGCGTCTTTTAATTATGAAAGGATGCAATCCAAGCAAACAGCTAAGTAGATAAGGGGTTAAGGGTCTTGCCCAAGGGGCTAACCATTGCTCTCTAGCCGTTGTGGGGAAAAGTAGTTTCTACTGACTAGCGGAAATGGTGAAGCGCTTTTTACTTGAGCAGTCTGAATGTCTTGTTCTTATTCTTGTCCTGTTGTATTGAGTGTGTTTTGTGTATACTGTATTGTCCATTTGATTGTGTTATTTGTGAATACCAATGTTATCTCATGCAAATTCATAACAATTTGCATGTCTAAATAAAACAAGTTTAAAAGATTAAGATCAGGGTTAAGAACAGGATTAGTTTTTCTGACAACTTAATTTGTATGGAATCAAACAAAATCCAACCATGATAACATTTTATATATATATATTGGCTGTTTTCCTGAATTCAGCCACAACATCTGATGTGTTTTCCTGGACCACCACACATTATAATTCATGTAAAGGCAATTAATTTTTATTATTAGTCCATTATTAGCTTTTTTTTTTCTCCCTGAGACAGGATTGGTTAACATTTTTTGTTTGTTTGTTGTTGTTTAAATCTATATAGACTATTTTTAAATGCAAAGCTTTGGCAAAATCACTTCTGTACAGGTCAGTTTCTGCTACTCCACCTCTATAATGTTTTTCTCTATACATGCACCTCATTTGCCCTCCAACTGCTTCTGTGATTCAATGCTAAACAGAGGCTATGTGACTCAGGTGGCATTTGACTCAATACTACAGCTGTAGCACTGATCTCCTCTCTCGTTCTCTGTCTTCCCCGTGTGTCTTCAGCTTCCCTCCTGCTTTTAACAGGCTTTGAAATGCAGACTCAAAGTGAACTTGGAGCCCATTGGGGCCACAGAGCCATTCTCTCCATCCCCAGCAGATCAGTGGCTACCAGCCCCCGTGATGAAACCCAAACCTGTCCACTCTCTGTTCCTGGCAGGTGTTCTGCAATGATAAATATCTCATTTCTGTGCAAAACAAATAGTTCCATGGCGTTTCCTTGCTGGGCTTTGGGGTGAATTGCAGCATGGTGGGATGTGTGTGATGGTGTCGGCTGGACAGAAGGACAAGCGAGAGAGAGCAAGAAAACACAGCCTCATCATGTCATTGTTGGAGGGAACAGAGGAAAGAAAAAGCAAAGACCATGGAGGGGAAAAAAAGGAGCTTGTTGTGAACAAAGCTAACTCTGTGAGGGGCAGTGGGTAAATGAGCACAGTGCTGAGAGCTACATGGGTGTGATAGTAAAGCTCCTTTTACTCCCTATAAACAGCACATAATACAGAACAGAGTCATATAAAATCTGACCAAAGCTCATGGGGCTTGAGAAAACTCTGGGCAAAATCAGCCAATACCAAAAATTATGCAAAAAAACCTGCAGTACTGCAGCAGTGGAGTGAAATTAAGTATAGAAAGCAATAAGTAATGAAGTAGTAAAATCATTTATCAGTAGAAATAATTTACTGTAACTATGGTAAACATATAATAATTAAAATCATGTGATGTCACTTTGTAACTATGATATTATATTGGTCATTTTGACTTTTGCGTGTTCTCCCTGTCTTTTTGTGGTTTCCTCTGAGTTCTCCAGTTTCCTCCTACCTACCATGCCTACTCTAAATTGTCTCTAGCAGTGAATGATTGTGTGAATGTGTGAATGTGTGTGTGTGTGTACATGGTGGTTTGCAATGGGCTAGTGTTCCATCCAGGGTACATTGCCGCTTCACACCCGGTGTTCCTGGGAGAAGCTCTGTATCCACCACAAGCCTGGCCAGAATAGAGCGGTTAGTGAAGATAATGATTTGATTAAGACAAAGGTTTGGAGATTCATTTATTTGTTTATTGACCATTTAGCTAGTTTTTGGCTAAGTAAAAAAAAATGCCATTGTGATCCTTTTTTTTTCCACATAGACTGAACAATGCTGTAGCACTTTAGCAGACATGCTAGCATTTGAGTACTGATAATAAACTGTGTGTTTGATAATACTGCTGCAAAATGTCACAACCTTAACAAACTGAATGTATCTAAACTTAGCACACACACCAAATGTTAGCTTATCTTTGCTCTTTGCTAAACCATTTTTTTTCCCCTCATGGATGGTGTTATGTGGTTTATTTAGTTAATACTGTTGTGTTATGTGGTTTGTGGTCTAATACTGTTTTCCCCCATGTTAGTTATACAGAAACTTTATTACACAGACAAACTAAGTTAGCTGAACCGACTTAACATGATAATAATAGCATTTGGCCAAAGTTTTCTTTTTTTCTTTTTATTTTTTTTATTTTGCAATCAACAGTTAGTTGAATGAATTTAGTGTCAGTTATGCATATTTCCAATGCTGCCATCTTGTAGTTTACTGCAAAAACTAATCTACTAGTTCTTTTTTCTTTTGTGTGTGTGCGTGTGTGTGTGTGTGTGTGTGTGTGTGTGTGTGAGGTATATGCCCTCCTAAACCTGTCAGTTAATGAGCACCGCTCACACACTCCTGTGTCTGGGTCTAATCACAGGGACTGAGATAAGAGATCCCTGTAGTCTGCTACATGAGCATTAATTATTACATGGTTTCTTTTATCCTCTCTATCTGACTGATATTCTTCACTGATGCAGAGGAAAAACCTGGCAATTACATATCTCCTCCTTTTGCTTCTCAAGAATTTCCCTGCTAATTCTTCCCAAACCGACGGGGCCCCTGCTATTTCGCCTTTGAAGTCTTAAGCATTTTAAAATCCGCACACAATGGTGAAGAGGAATTATGCAAACACGTATAGAGAGAGAGAGAGATTGGGTTAGCGCTGTTTTAAAATACCATACCAGGATAATGCATTATTATTATTATTATTATTATTATTATTATTATTATTATTGTTAGTATTGTTTAGTGCATCACTGTTATTTTCTAACTACATCACTGCATTTGCCCGAGTATTTTTGGTTGTTTAATTTAAAAAAAAAAGCTAGCAATGCTTCTGTGTCTGATATACTAATATGTGCACAACACATAGTACCATTTCAGCATCACTGCTCTACTGAGAATAGTTCACTATCCAAATAATATCTGCTTGGTGGAGGTCCTAGGTCCTAGTGGTGATCCCATGGTACAGAGTAGTGATAAATTGTGCATAGCAAGAATAAAGCTGCAGAGAGCACGTTTATGGCAGGTGGACCTGATAAAATGGGCATGGAGTTATAATGATCATAGCACAGTTGAAACAGAACAGCACAGTTTGGAGAGTGGCGATTATTTATTTACTATAATTTTTCTCCCCAATTTGATCACCTCCAATTCTCACCAACCAGCCGGCTCTCCACATCATATGAGTTACCAGCTGGAAGGGTGAAGTTTAACACATGCTTCCTCTGAGACATGTGAAGCCAGCTAACCGCATCTCAAACTGCCACTCTTGCTGCGTCACAGGGCAGAGTAACATCCTCAGAGGAAAGCGCTATCCACCCTCTTCCACATACATGGCCTCAAAGATGCCCTCGACTGGCTAGTGTTGCCATGCCATGATTGGCTACTGATGCCATGTATGCCAGCCCTCAAACCCAGTGAGCATTTCCAATTTTGCTCCGTTAGCCATCCATGTTCAGGAGCCATCTCATCATCAGGACTTGCAATCTCCCGACAATAGGATAAACTCTGCAGCATAATCCTCTCATTCTAATATGTTATTGTTTCCAATAACCAAAAATCCACAGGGACTTGTATATATTATTTATACATATGTTTTTTTTGTTCTCATTTTAAGCATTCTTCAAATTAGCAGCCCAAGTATGAACAGTTACAGTGTTATTAATGATGATCACAATCATATCAGTGTAATTATCACTAAGATTTCCCCAGTACTAATGTTAGTAAATGTTACTATAATAGAGAGTAAGCAGCTGGGGTGTGTAATTTATAGCCACAGTTAGTCATTTTGAATCTGCAGGTCTGCAAGGGTTACGACACACAGCACCCATTTAACTGCAGAAGCTGGTCTGGCTCTAGTGCTTGTTAAAGTATGAATCTCCAACATCTGGATCTCTGATACAGGGTGCAGCTCCCTGATTCCAGCCCACATTGACCTTCTATTCTCAGCTTTAGAACAGCAGGAGAGCAGAATTTATGAGAGTAACACCAAACACTTGTTATATACACATATGTAGCTGTGCCTAGCTTGTGATAGGAACAGATGGAGAAAGATGTGACCTCTATCATAACAGACTCACTGGGTAAGCACAATTGCTTAACATTTTTAGTCTTTATATTTCTGTCACACATTCTCTCTCTCTCTCTCTCTCTCTCTCTCTCTATGCTTCAGGCAATTACAGCAATGTTGCATTTGTCAATCACATTCATTCGTGCATGGTTTCCTGAAATAATTATCAGGTGAGTGGCATCTTGTTGCCTGGAGTACCAGCCTGGCAAAGGCAAGCCCCAGAGTATTAATTACTGCGTACAGAAATTTGCAAAAAAAAAAAAAAAAAAAAAAAAAAAGCCAAGCCTTTTAATGGTACAACTGACGCAACATGATTGTTTTGATTTTTTTTTCTCCTAACATGACAATCATTGGCGTCCCTGTGGTCATCAGCATAGATTAGCTGCAATCGTCAGGGGAGGCCATTACCAAGCTGTGTACCATTTGATAAAACGAACACCAGTCTTTCTGTTTGTTGGTTTTCAAAAAAATATGGAAAAGGAGGGAGGGGGAAAGAAAGAACGGGGAGAAAGAGAGAACACCCTCAAGTCAACATGCCCAATAGAAATGGCCTTGTGCCAGAGCAGTACAAGTGCAGTTGAGTTGAGGGGGTATCAGTGGCAGAGGATACCTCAGGAAGAAACACTTTCTAGGAAGGCACCTTCAGCTGGCATAAAATATGCAGTTATTCTAAAGGGCGTTTTTTTGTTCGTTTTTCTTTTTTTCGGATGTCAGGATAATGTTTATGTGCGGTGAAAGCAAGCATCATTTGAGGGAGAGAACCAGAGAGAGACAGAAGGAAAGGGACAGACACTGAATGACTGTGCAAGTGACTTTTTTTTTTTTTACTAGATAGAGTGTTATTTTTAATTTAACGCTGTCACCCTGTATTGCCCCAGATTGTAAGTGAATCTACCATCATCCAACATTATATACATATA
>CM075014.1:18084387-18111233 GCA_037576675.1 Pangasius sanitwongsei
ATATATATATATATATATATATATATATATATATATATATATATATATATATATATATATATATATATTTTTTTTTTATAATTGCATTATTCATTCACTTTAACTACCATTTTATCACGATCAGGGTCATGGTGGATCAGGAACCTAGTCAAGGAACACTGCGTATAAGGTGGGGACACACCCTGGATGGGACTCCAGTCCATCACAAGGCACCATTCACACACTCACTCACACCTATGGGCAGTTTAGCATAAATAATTCACCTACTTGCATGTTTTATGGAGGTGCAAGGAAACTAGAAGAACATGAAAAGGATCAAAACCCTGGAACTGCAAAGTGGCAACACTACCTGCTGTCCATGGCACCCTTGATACCATTCATATATACAGTATATAAAAATATCCAACCAGATCACCACTATTTATTCAAATTTATGCAAATGTCTCATGAGATCAGCCTTGGCAATAAAAAGTTCTCAGTTTTGTAGGTTTGCTAATTACATGACTATACACATTATACTTCTGGTAATAGATTCAGATAAGCTACGTGTTATGAATGATTATAAAGTCCCTGTACTATACCTGTGCTATCACAGCTGTCAGAAAGTATAGATCATTTTACAAAATCTGGGGTACTGCTTATGGTCATACCACTCTGAGAATGCCCAAACCTTTCTGATGCTAAAACTTGTCTTGAAAGCTAAGCAAGGTTGAGCCTGATTAATACTTGGATGGGAGACCACTTGAGAATATTACATGCTGTAAGGTTTTCACCGAATAATTGCACCTGGATACTGTAGCTTTGTACATAAGAACTACTGTTGTAACCACAAAGAACCATTTCAACTCACCTGTACAGTATATTATTGAAAAGATTATTTATAATCTCACTATTATAGTTCCCTTTAAGTCTGGTTACTCTCAAGTTTTCTTCTTCATGACCTCTCAGGGAGTTTTTCCTTGGCATTTTTTTACCTCTGGCTAGTTCAATACAGATCTAAATCTACATCTGCATTTCTATAAAGCTCCTTTGTGATAATTTACTGCTAAAAGCACCATACAAATAACATTGAATTGGATTGACCTTGTTTTACTTCTTGTTGTTTAAAAGGTAGCTGTCATTCCTCTATACTGCCATTTGAGTAGTAATGGCTCTAGAAATTAGTACTCATCTATTATTAGAATTATATACATGAATTCCATTTTTATTTGTCAAAGTGTCAAACAGGCTTACACACTGTGTTACCTCAATACGTACTGTACCATAGCAAACCCTTTCCAGATACATACTCTCTGCTGATGTCACATACCCTGCAGCTGAAAAACACAAATCCAAACAGGCCCTTAGGTGAAATGTGTATGAAACTCTATCCATGGTCTGAGTGTTAGGACAAGCCTGACTGCTGCCAAAGGGCCTTCTCTTCCCATGTAGTTAACCCACCATTTGATGGGACAGACACCTCTCAGAAAGAATGCTATTGTAGTGTACTTTACATATATATAACAATACATGATTTGTGTCTTCAAGCTTCCAGCATATCTGCTGATGAGGGACAAAAGGAGGGATAATGGTATTAAATCATATATTTCTCTAGGTATAAAAATTCAACAGTCTAATTCAGTTGTTAGATTAAACATCACTGGTACAAAATGGTTACTGTGTATTTGCACTTAAGGCTAGGATAGACAAGGAGGATGAACATCAGAATCCACCAGAGCAGAAAAGAGATGTAGATGGGTCAGATGTATTATGCAAAATTTGTGCTTCGAGGAAATGTCCTCCAGTTTGATAGCACTACATAAACCCAACATGCTCACATAGCTGCAGGTAATCGCCCTGCATGAAATGCAATATTAAGACTGTGGAACTCACAAGGGGTAAAGTGAGAACATGTGCCATAATATGTACAGTATTACTTTGATATATATAGCATATTTGAAAATATACAAGTTGGCATGTTAAACGTAGTGTAGTCTAATCAGAGAATCTACACAGCGTTGCATCTTCGGAGTTCTGCAAGTCTCAATGAAATAACTCTTTCCTTCAGTTATGTGAGGAAAAAGTTATACTGTTATTTTAGAATGGCTGTTGTAAAATCCCTTTGGGCTGGATACTCTTTTCTAGTTTAATTCTAGACAAAATGTCCTCGCCAAGGAGAATTCTCATTAAAGTAATGTATTTACACATTCATGAAGTTGTCATTTCAGAGATGCGACTACTTTTTCAAAGGGAAGAATCTGTGGCTACTAACTTAGCACAAAGTTAATATAGAAGTACCTCATTTTTGGCCTTATTGCTCATGGATATCACAAACACTTTGGAAAAGAGTACAGTAGTGAAGTATCAATCCAGCAGTGAGTTAGATATTCGTGTTATATAGTCACATAGTTTGACAGAATTTAACTGCCCTTAGGCTTAAATTTTCTTGTCAAATGGTTTTCACAGTACAGGGAAACATGTCGAAATTCTTGTCCATGATAATCAGATGTGGTACATAGTGTTATTAAAAATTAATAAATAAATAAATAAATAAATAAATAGAGTATCTTTGCAGTATAAGACTAGGCTTAATATTTGTCCACAAAATCAACTGAAACTGAGGCTTTGGGGTCTTTACTAATAAATACTATCCTACAGTGTTAAATTTACACATATATATTTGGCTGTGATTGATTCCCTGGTACTGAGCTGAAATATTCATTCACATACACTTAATTGAATATGATTCATTTTCACTCTGTAGTCTCTGATGCAGTGTTAATGATTTACATGATCATGAATGAACCTTGAATTAGTGGATAAATGTCAAATTTGATGGCTAGATTATCTCACGTGGTTATTGCCTTGACTTGGATTATAAGTAGTATCAGAAAAGCACTGCACATCTTTGTTAAAAATTGTTGGTAGTGTACTTTTACTTGATGTTCAAACAATTTTGAACATTTTATGCGATTTCCTTATTTTGTCAAATGTGATTCATTCACTTGTACAAAGTTGAATATAATTACGTTTTCACTGATGCAGCACTACTGATTTCTCTTCATGATCTATGGATAAATGTCAAATTTTATGATTAGATTATGTCAAGTGAGTTATCCATTGCTGAAATGTTTGTTCGCGTAATGTCAGCGAACCTCTGCAACAAATGAGCCCTTCATATATTTCATCATTTCTGCAGACAAACTTGACTCTTGTTACAGTCATTAGTTATTTGTCTTTGCTATTGTGAGTAGCGCAGTTTACCATGTGAACTCTAGTGTAGTTAAACAGCACTAAGCCTTGTTTGCGGTCAGTCTGAGGAAGCATTAATCACTGTGTTTTCCTGCTTCTGATCTAAAACTGCAGCTGCTAACTGTTTGGTTCCCATGTGAAGTCAATAAATTAAATATTAGTGTACTACAATTTGAACTTCCCTCCCCAAGCTGTTTATCAGCTGTTTTGCTATTCTTGTACGCTATATTATTCACCAATCCATTTTAAAACTAATGGCTTGTTACAGCTTGCTTTTGCATTCTATTTGCTTTTATTCTGTATATTTCTCATAAATTAAATTGAAGTCATATCCTAAAGGGAGCAGAGGGGGGAAATGAAACTTTCAGAGTCACAAACCATTTTAGAATCACTCACACTAAAGTGGTTAGGGACACTGGAATAATTGGAGTATTTACTGAAACGATGGACTGTCATCAACTTCAAAATGCCAGTTCCACTTAAGTGATTAAGTCTTGGCCATAAAGGTTTTGTGTTCAATGCATATTCTAATTGTTTATAAATTAAAAAAAAAAAAAATCTTGATATAAGTATCATAGTTTCCAGGTATTAAGACTCATGCCAAATTATAGGAAAACCTGGTGCTGATATGCTGCAGGGGCATTTATTTTTGACCGAAGTGTCACTGCAAATCTATTGCTCACCTTCATCCAATGATGAATATCTTACTAAATCACCAGTATCTTACTAAAACACTTTCGATTAGTTTTTCCTTTAGGTTGCAACCCATACTACATAGTTTCCATACTACATATTCCAGACATAGGACATAAAGTAACTAAAACACATACATAATTTATGGATATAAATAAACTTCATCTGAAATTATATGCACTGAGATTAATTAAGAAATTGTTAATAACTTAACTTATTAATTCTAGATTTCTATAGGGTTTTAAACACATTAAAAACACTGACATTCATTATCTGTTATTAGGCTCTAAAATCTTTCTAGTTATTTTAAAATTTATTGGATTGGACTGGAACCATGGACGTCTGTGTGTCTTTCATCACAAGGCTGAATGCAGATGAGTGAACGTATCGGCAGTTCGGGGATTTACTGCTCCTCAGTGCATTTCTAAATCAATCCAATGCATTAGTTATCATGGCTGCTTCTGATAGAGTGTAGACTCCTGTTAACGAGCTGCTCTGTGCTACTGTCTGCTAAGCCAAGCCTCTCACGTTCAGATTCATCAGGCCAGAGGGAACGACACCTCAACATCTACAATGACTGCCCTTCAATATTCAGAAACTTCCAAGCCAGAACTGATTGGGGCATGAGAAAAGGCTAGATTGATAGATAGATAGATTGATTGATTGATTTATTATATTTATTACATTTATTTATAACTATTTTTTATCGGGCTTCATTTATCATTATACATCAATGCATAGATGTAGATTTCTAACTCATCCTGCATTGGTCTATTAAAAAAAAAAAAACGATAATCAGAATCAGGAGTCTGTTCTGGGAACACTGGGCATGAGGCAGGAAATACACCCTAGATGGGAAACTAGTCCATTGCAAGATACTATGCACACATATATTGATGTCTAGCAGAAATTTGGTATAACTAGTCTACCTACTGACATGTTTTTGGGAGGCGAGAGGAAATCGGAGAACCCAGCGGAAACTCATATGGACACACGGAGAACATGCAAAACTCGATAAAGACACTAACCCGAGCTTAGGATCGAACCAGAGACCCTGGCACTTTGAAATGCTACCCTTCTTCTTCTTCCTCTTCCTCTTCATATTATTATTATTATTATTATTATTATTATTATTATTATTATTATTATTATTAACACATCGAACATGCGCTTCACCAGATGACAGCAGAAGGCAACCCATTAACTAAGAGTGAGATATTCTGGAAGACGGCTGGCATTATCTTTCAGGATAGAAGGCCGCAAATTCCCTCTCTCAGGTGGATGATTAAAATCAATTAAATCACTCCTGCTATTCCAGCCTAGGGATTCTCCTGACGAATGAAATTATGCTTTAAAGAGAGAGAGAGACACACACAGAGGAGAGAGAGGAAATGTTCTCTCCCAAGCCCTGTCTCTCCCAAGCCCTGTCTCGGCATCACTCTCCCTCACAAATGAGATTAAAATGTGCAGCTTGGGGATTTCAAAGGGATATTTTCCATAAGAACATGAAAAGTCCTAAGAAGCCAGTGTAAGTAGACTTGAAAGCCTCTAGCGGGAGGCGCTGTCTGCTGCCAGCCCTGCCTTCGCCTCTTACACTGCCAGTGCCAAAAAAGTTATGCTGACACACAGACACAGACACACACATACACACAGCTCTCTCACTAGTGCACACACAAACATACCTACACACACCAACACACATAACAAGGCATGCTCTGCTTGTTAAGGTATAAATAAACACACACCTACTCGCCTCAGCAAGCATTACCATAACTCGTGCTGTGTGACTGAAGCAGCCATGACATGTAACCAAACAGGGCTTGTGTAGCGGTGTGCCTCACACCGTTTGGTGTTGACAGCGTGCTGATTTCCCGTGTCACTGTGTGCTGCTGTTCTTTTTTTCCTGAGTGCCTGTGTTTCTGTCACTTAAAGAACGTGTGGCGACGTGATTAAGCTGAAATACTATGTCAATGTGGAGTCTTTCTCACCATTCCTCCCTTGTACCTCGCAGACAAGCGGAGATTAAGTGTTTTCTCGTGGAGGGCCATGACATGCATGCTTGATTTACACTGTGTTGTGTGATTCTTCTGTGTAGCTCAAAGAACACACTTGTGCCATCTGAGGCAAATGCTTTCCCGGTTTGGTATTTCAGTGAAATGTGATCTGCGGATTCAGACACCAAAAGGCTTGTAGTCACAGTGTTTATTTTTACTCATTTTTTCTGTCTGTATTGGACCCATGGACCAACATCTAGTGCTCTAATACTGTAGGAATATGCCTAATTAATTGTAGAGGATTCAATAAATGGTGTACTATTTCTGTCTCACTGATATTACATTTACAAATATATACTTATCGGCCACTTTAATAGGAACAGGTACACCTGATACAGTTCTAAGTGTTTCAGAAACTGCTGATCTTCTGGGATTTTCAAACACAACAGTCTCTAGAGATTACACAGAATGGTGTGAAAAAAAAAAAAAAAAACATCTAGTAAGCGCATTTCTATGGGTGGAAGCACCTTGTTGATAAGAGAGGTCAGAGGAGAATGGCTAGACTGGTTTGAGCTGACAGGAAGGTTACAGTAACTCAAAGAATGACTCTTTACAACTGTGGTGAGCAGAAAAGCATTTCAGAATGCACAACACAACAGGCCTTGAGGTGTGTGAGCAACAACAATGGAAGACTACATCATGTTCCACTCCTGTCAGCCAAGAATAGTGTGCACAGGCTCACTGAAACTGGATAGCTGAACATTTGATAAACATCGCCTGGTCTTCGATCTTCAACTGTCCAGTTTCTGTGAACTTTTGCCCATGATTTTAATAGTTCTATTTTCAAGGGGGCAAAATGGCACTTCAATCAGGTATCACCCTTCATACATTACAATGGCATGTACCAAAGGGGAAAATTCAACAATTTTTATACATTTATATTACATTGCATCTGATATTGCAGATAATATGATTAGATACTAATCACAGAACTCATTTAAAAACCCAATCCACATATACTCAGAGCTGGAAATGTATTAGATATACCTAATAAACAGCCAATATCCCTTTAGAAAACGACATAAAACTCTCAGGTTTTGTATAAACTTTCTGGTTTCCGAGAGAACACTATTTGATCATCAGAGGTTTAAGAGTGTGTGGTGGGCTTCCGGTCTCAGACGATTAGTAAATCCGGGGAAGGAGAACTGCAGCGTTGATTCCATATCCTAATCTATAATGTGGACAATGTACAACAATCATGACTGGACATGTAAGGCTGAAAAAAAAAGCGTACTGAAAACATGTAAAACTGTCTGAACGGGATATTGTCAGGGATTTCAGTCTGTACAGCTGCCTTTATAACCACCAGGATCCCCTTTGAGCTGTTCAGACCTATTTAATACCTTATTAGATGAAATATATAGTGAGAGTATTGCTTTGGAATCTGGCAGTCCTTTGTCTCCTGACAAATTTACCTATTCTTCAATTCAGTGGACGTGTTTCAGCGATGAGCCTCTGTCAATCCTGGTTAAAGACAGCATCCCCCCACATCCAGCTTTCTAAAGCTTTTGATATAGAGCTTGACAGTAAAGGTTTAAAGCACAGAAATACATTCTGTTATCCGTGGCCATCTGCAGAAAGCCCATTTGAAAAACAGTGCATGGAAATGCCTAATTAACTGACAGTGTCCAGTCAATTTCGGTTTTCTAAACCTGTGGCTCACCTCGGACAGCAGAGAGGCAATCCCTTGGGTTAATTTGACATGCCCACGTTTTATGGCCCCTCAAGAACGATTTTGGCAGACATGGATTTCTGTTGGGTGGAATTTACCTAGTCAGAGTATCTCCTTTTATTACAGAATGAAGGAATAAGGAAAAACAATGATTTTTTTTTTCTTTTTTTAATTTTCATATGGACAGTGTAAAGCCCTGAAGGGATGATGGATAGAGCTGAAAGAAACCAGCACAAGCAAATGGATTCAGAAAACATAAATACAAGGGAAAGAAAAAAGAGCAGATAATTCAATGCTGCAGAAAGCTATTATAACTCTAAATCTGCTCCATGTCCATCTCCTCATACTGCTGCTTTAACAACCTCATACCACACGGCTACAACTTTCTTATTTTCCCAAATTTAGTGCCATGGGAGGGGGGAAAAGGATATTTGATTTTGACTCATTAACTTTCTATTACATGTTACAATATTTTGATTTAAGACTCTTAAAGCAAGCTTGGTTGGCTTCTTCTTTCCACCCCTTAATTGACATCTCTCATTGTATCAAGCAAGACATGAATCTGAATATCAGTTAAAGCTGCAACCTTAAATTATCATTTTAATCGTAACATTGGTATGGGTGGAGTATCACATTAGTCTTAAGAGCAAGGTGCCGGTTTGTTTCATATTGCCTTCATCTTAAGCGAGTCAACAGTGCGGCGCTCGCGTTGCCTCGATGATTATGTATCTAATGAAAACTATCTCAGTTGAATGTCCAAAGCAAATCTAATTTAAATATCCATTTATCTGTCTGTGAGAATGCCTTTTGGCTATTAGTCCAAGCGAACAGGTCTGGCCTGGTAATTTTCTCCCTCTCCTTGACTCCAGACCAAGGGAGAGACCCCATTCCCTCTTCACCACCACAGGCTCTTAGCGTTGGAAATGAATAATGCAGTAACACCCTCTCCTACCTACACTCAGCCACACACACAAACACACACACACACAGACGAAAGCCCGTCCCCCCACCCCCTGGGCTTGGAGCGGTTGGTTCAAGTATGCACACTTGAGGGGGCAGCGGCAGTATCAGCTAACAATTATCTGGTGAATTTGTACACTTTATTACTGAATCTCCACTGGGCAAACAGTGTCACCGCGGAGAATGCGGACCCCCTCGCCCACTTATTTATCTAATAAGAGCAAATTAATTAGACCCGAATGAGCTTAGCACTGCTGCTCTCTGGCTACTGTAGGATGACTCTGGCCATGTTCAACACGGCAGGACAGCACATATATGACAGAGCTGATTAAAAAAGAGAAAATGCCTAGAGACAGTGTCACTTCTTCATTTATTCTTTATATGAGGGACTGTGGATTAAACAGAGGAAGGTTCACAGCCTATTTAGGAACTGATAGTAGGATCAAGAGGGTCATTAATGTCATTATTTCATTATATAATATTTACTTATCCATACATACAAAGAAACTAAGAAATAAAAGTAAAACTAAAAATAGCATTTAGCAGAAACCCGGTGTCTGGGACACGGGAAACCCAGGTGTGCACAAACTTTTGGCCATATAGTGTACCTCCAAAACAGGCCATGCCTAAGTCATAATGCCTATTAATTACATCACAGGTTCCCAACCCTATTCCTGAAGTACCCCCTGTCCTCCACATTTTAGTGTTTTCACTGCTTTTAACATACCTTATTAGTTAAATCATCTAATTAACAGAGCTTCCTAGTTGAAGTGGGTGTGTTAGAGCAGGGAAAACACTAACGCGTGGGAGAGGGTTGGAAACCTGTATATTACATAACGCAAGTATTGCATTTGCACCTTACACTCTTACTTAGTTCTTAGTGTTTTAGTTGTTTATGACTTTTGCTTCCTGTTAGTCCTTAATTAGACCTTAATTAGTGTTTATCTATGAAATTTAACTCTGAAATTTTAATTTTAAGGCTAAATCATCAGTGTGTTCAGTTCCACTGCATCAGATTCAGTTCCATTGCAGATCCATTGCTCCTAATCCCAATCCAAATCCAGCCCAGATTTTACAATGCTTACACTCACCTGACTTACATTACACCTGCTTCCTATTTTCTCCCAATCACTCTTCCTATTTAAACTGCTTACACCCCCCCCCCCCCCCATCTTTTCTAGTTGCAATTCTGTGAATTATTTCATGAGGTCTTGAATAATTTTTTCTCTAGGTTCTTTACATTACTCTGTCTAATAGTTTGCCGCTTGCTTGCATTCTGCCTACTCTTATATCTAACTTTCTCTGACTCATGGTTTTAGCACTTTCTGAACAAGAGTGCAGAAATATAAGAAACTTATTTCATTTTCAGTTGGTGGAAATCATGAATATTTCATTATTTAAATCTTGTGCAAAAGATATGCAAATACATTGCCTTGTAACCAAACCAGGGGAGAACACTGTCACTACCTTCTGTAAACTTAAATTATTCTCCCCTTTGCTATGCAGCTTTATTTCCTTTATGATACTGAAGCACCAAAACACTAAAAACATATCCCGATGTGAGTACAATTTGGTCAGAGACTGAGAATACCATAAAGCTAAAACCCTGTTAGAGAGAAGGTTTAGTTTTAACAAATTAGCACAACAACAAAGTTTATTTATGTATGTATGTACGTTGTGATTGTTTAAATGATTAGTGAAGAGATAGACCTTAAGTCTTTGTTTGACGACAGCTAGGGGCAATTTGTTCCAATATGTCAAGGAAGGCAGATGCAAGTGCAGATTTTAGTTTCAGTGAAAACACAAACAATACAAATAACAAGGTTTAGAAACACAAAGCATGAACTAGGATAACTAGGCAAACACAAGCATGGACCAAAGAACATAATAAGAGTAACAAACAGTAACAGAAGACCAAAGCTAGACAATGAGTGCAGTGCAAGACAGGATTTAATACTAGTGCTGATTAATTCGATACATGAAATAGGTGCATGCAGTCATGTGACATGATCATGAGGTGCAGTGGTTGATGGGAAACATAGTTCACTGCCGATTTTGGCATATTCCTGACACAATAACTCAAGTCAAGTCAAGCTGTGCTACTGGCTCGAATGGAATGTGGTACAGAACAGAGTTTGATAAGTGGAAAGGTAGGCTTGACTTTACTGTAGGTGAGCATGAGTGTTTTAAATCTGATGTGCGTAGTACAGGAAGTCAACAGAGGGAACACAGCAATTTGGTGAAGTAGGCGAATACTGGAAAATTGAAAACACTCCATGCAACGGTATTCTGCCAGAGTTGCCAGAGTCTGGTGGCAATAGTCCTATCTCAAGATAACAAGGGACTGAACAAGCATCTGAGTGGCCTTGAGTTGTAAAGGAGAAACCTGCATGACTGAGTCAGATATGAGGACAGAATGATAGCTGGTTGTCCAGAACTACACCAAGGTTCTGTGCATTGTCAGATTGCACGATTTAAAAGTTCTCTATGGATATGATAAGATTTTGAAATAGGAATGCAGTTCTGCAGCAGCCAACCATGATGAGATTTATGGCAGACATGCTGAGTACAAGTATGTATGTGGTACCATTGTTGCTATTTTTCACTAAACAAGAAATTCTCTCTTTTTCGTAAAGACTGTAGAATTGCATACCATGGGACTTTTGCTCCAAAAGTACGAATGAAACAAAAATGTCAAGATTCACAAGCAAAATCTAAAAACAAATTCTTCCAAGTTTAATCAATAAGATATAAATCAGTCTCAGAATAGTCGGTACAATCTGGACTGAGTACTCAGCAGCAGATATTGCTATCCTAGTCCATAGCTCTCAAAGCTACTTCTTTACAGTCAGCTCCTAGCTTGTTTGTGGATACATAATACTATTTTGCTAAGTACTATCTTTACACCATCCAGCTGCAAGCACTACCAACTTGTTCACATACACTCTAACTAATCATCCAGATAGCTAAATCTACAGTGCTAGCTAACAAATGGTTACTGACATCAGAGAGTATTTACATCAGCTAATTACTAAATCCAGCTTGGTGACATGAATGGCTTATTGAGTTGGTGTGGATAAGATTCAGAGACTTTGTTGCTCCAAATTCCAACAGATTTGGTTAAAAATGTACATTTGATATAGATAATTTGTAAATAAACATTTATCTTTTTATGATAGTAATGCAATTATTTTTAGGGGGGGGATCTAGTGTAATTTTGCTAATAGTTTTACTACAAAATTAGCTCCATGTGTGCAGTATTATGTTCTTGGCAGTGGAATTTTGGGCTCTACAGTCCAGACTCAGATGACAACTTCAGTCATCTTGCTGTCTGTTTTATCATTAAGCCTTTATCTTAATTTATTATTGCCTCTGTTTACATAGTCTCTCCGCTAGGAGATGTTAAGTGCCTGCTGATGTTAGGCCTGCAGTTAACAGCTAACTCTCAACCTGACACAATTCTTTCCTTACAAAAGTACAGAAATCAGGGGAGTCCTAACAGTTTACTCCTGGCTCATGTATTATCATGTCAGAAAGGTCTGCTAAGCCTATCACGCACACCTACGTATCCGCTCCCCTTAAAGCCAGTGTTAAGTCAAAGCACAAACACAGGCCTTGTTGTTGATGAGCCAGGGCCCACTGTCCTTGCGCTAGTTCCCTAGTGTCTAATCACTTTGCTGTCCATGAGACACAGCTGCCGTCATATGCATGCCTAATGCTTCATCGTTACATAATGCAAGTGTAAGGTACACACTCATACTTACTTTGTGCATACTTTTAAAAAAGTCCATTCTGAAATTTTCATCTTAAGCCTAAATCATCACTGATTTTAGAATAAGAAACTAGTTTTGCATGGTAATTGGTGGAAATCATAGTTAATTCAGTATTTTAAATCATTTGCAATTATAGAGTAAGTTCTGTGCAACTGTGTTTCAGAATGAACAACTCTACTAGACTGATTCGTGTTGACGCTTGTTGCTTTGACATGTCAAATATGCAAATGTATTGCCTTTGTAACCAAACTGAGGGACAATATAATGTCACTGCCTTGTCTAAGCTTAAATTATTCAGATCCCCTTTGCCATGCAACTTTTATTTCCTTTATCACAGTGAAGCACTAAAACACTTTGTTTTTTTTCTCTGCATGCTCTTTCTTCATAGGAAACTTTCACTGAAACTTTAAATTAATTATGAATACAAAAGTATATTTTGCTGCTCTCTGAGAATGCTCTGAATCGTAACTCTGTCCTTGGTGTGCTGCCTTGTCACGATCAAAATGAAACAGAAATTTTAAACATGCTAAGAGGGAGCGTGAAGATATTCTCCATGTCTTTTTAACCTTCGGTGCAATGAGCAGCTCATAGAACAAAGGTTATTCAACTTGCTTTGTTTTCACAGGGACATTTTAGTGTGTATTAATGTACTTACCCTTCGGATGGTTCTTTTGCTCTCTCACATATACAGAGAATCTGTACAATACTATTATTTTCTCTTTTTTGTCAGCTGTATGGCGTGATCAGGTGTCAGAGTGCAGTCCGAAGGGACAAGTGGTGTGATGCATTTTTAATTGAGAACAGGATGGGACTAGTGCACTCATATGTCTCTTCTGTCTCAAAAGCTGACTGTCAACTGAAGTGACTTGGAAATCCCTTGCTATCATGAAGAAAACAAAGTGACATACTCCAGTTTCTTATACTATAGGATGTAGGTCTGCACAACCACACTGAATCTCTTTGATGGAAGTGTATGTGATGGATGCTCACCAGCCAACACAAAATTTTGTGTCTTCCATGCCAGGCATCTAGTATTTGATAGGGAATCTGGTACACTTCACCAATAAAAACAGCCAATAACTGACTGCTTTCCCTACTTGACATGGCAGATGACCAACCACTGACTTCCCACACCACACCTGACATTTACTAACTGCTTCAAACAAAACTCTTCAAACAAATCAAAAGACACGACTCCAGTAACCTTTTGTCAGTTCATCTTGCTCTGAAATGCTGTTTGTATCATTGGTTAAAGGTTGGTTTTCCTGCTCAAAACCAGTGCATTGGAGACAAGCCAGTAAGATTATAATCTTCAAGATCCTGAGGGTTGTGGCCAGAAAAATGTTAATTATATATATATATATATATATATATATATATATATATATATAGATAGATAGATAGATAGATAGATAGCAAGATGGCTATTTCCGTAGGTGAAAAAACCCTTACTCAAGTAAAAAATGCTTGCATGCTAATGATTAGCAATAACAATACAAACTGGCTAGATGCAAAATGCTGCTAATGGCATATGTGTAGCAATAGTTAGCAATAAGACACATGGTGTGTAACACCTGGATATTCCATTCAACAAATCCTATATAGACTTTCTACAACCAGACAACTGTCATCAGTAAATGCTGTAAATGTCTATGCACCCTGTATGGACTATCAACTTTGCTATTATTTTTTTTTTTCTACTTTATTTTGGATGGGCTGGTTTATGGTTGTTGCTGGTTTAAGACAGCATATATATGGTTTGCTGAGTGTCTAGAGAGGATTGCCCACATAATGTTACCACTTGCTGTTTTTCTATGTAAGGGAGAACTCTTAAATCACAAGAGCTCATATATGTTAGGAGATCATTCACCTTCTATTCTTGCTGTCATGTCTGTTTAGATTTTTTTTTAGGAAATTTTGTTTAATCAGCTGCTCCAGTGGCACAACAGCAAAGTGTTCACCCTATTGTCGGGAGATCGCAAGTGCAAATGGCATAGCTATCTATGGCTGGGAAAGAAGAGAGCAAAATTGGCCGTGTGCTCTGGATGGGAGGGATGGCATACTCTCACCCCTCTGTCAATCACAGTGATACTAGCCAATTGTGTACATCTGTGAGCTCATATATGTGGAAGAGGGTAGATAGTGCTTTCTTCAGAGTGTGTTATGCTGCCCTGTGAGCAGCAGTTCAGGAGGATTGGTGGGCTGGCTTCACGTGTCTTGGAGCTTCACCCTCCATGGTTGGTATGATAGCAGAGAGCTGGTTGGTGGGTGGGAATTTGCAGGTGAATAAATTCGGGGAGAAAATGGGGAAAAATAAAAAATAAGGTTTGTTTCTCAGTGTTTTTAAAATGTTGCTCTTACAACATTTGAAGTTCATTATGGTCATTAGTGTTAATGCTCCTACAACTTAAAATGTTGTAGCAACATTGGAGAAATGTTAATAAAAGTTCTGTAAAACAGTCTCAGAATACCCAAAAGGTCACATACCCAAAAAACTTGACAGACTGAACGTTCTTGGAATCAAAATTCTACAGAACCATAACTTTCAGAAAATATAGTGTACTATAACCTAAAATTGTTAGCTGAGATATTTATTTTTCTGTATGCTTTCCATATCTGTGCATTGAAGCCTCTAAGATAAGCTGCTTTTCCAGCCCAAGACAGCTTCAAATAATTAGCCTACAGAAATGTAGAGGTCTCGCTCTTCAGCAAGGAGCGACTTGAAAGTACAGTGCATGAATCATGTATAGCTTCATTTAAAACTGCTTTGTAGACAAACACAATTGCAAAGTCAGCTTGTGAAGGAGATGCAGATCCTGTTCTCCAGCCCTGAGCCCAGTTTTAATGTGCTCAAATTAACAAGGACAGGCTCTTTTAAACAGGCCTTTAAGTGTCGCTCAGGTAGGGTTGTTAAGGGTGAGGTTTTTATTTTTTTTATTTATTTATATACATATTTTTTTTTGCTGCTTGTTTTTCACCTTGGCCTTATTTTTTGTCATCCTGAAAAATAAATGAAACGTAGAATGATGGAGAATGTTTAAAGATTGAGGGCACTCAAGCAGCCATTAAATTTGACTCAGGGGGATATTAGCCAGTAAAATGGGACACGGCCATGACGTGTGGTCAAATGGCTTTTCCTTGTTCCTGTGTACTTCTACATCAGAATACAAGTACTTTTTTTTACTTTTGAAAGACCATGAATCTCTTTCTTTCTTCACACACACACATACACACACACACACACACTCTCTCTCTCTCTCTATACCACTTGCTGTGTGGCCCACCTGCTGGTAAATACAGAATTTACTGATGTATAATAAGTATAATCGATGAATGATGGTTGAACAGTCAGGGTTTCTGGATTTTCTGAGGTGCTCAGTGTGCAGATGGCAGCTCAGGGAACAGGGGAATTTAGAAAGGAGTGGATTGTTGCACACCACAGGATCTGCTTTTGTGCTTATAGCAAATGCACAGACTGCGATCACTTTTCCAGGTAAGCAGTTCTGTTGCATCAAATGAAGTCAGTCATTTTGTTTAATAGCACATTACATTAATCTTGCTAAACAACTTATAATACTGTTTTGCCACTTTGCCAAATTGGAGTTTTACATTAAAAATGCTTTATATTTCAAAAAAGATGTCATATGTGCACTCACGTAAATTTGCTTTATCAACAACTTGTGTCTCTGTGTACAATTCCATCAATAATCTCATGTATATTACAAATTGTATGTAGGTTTTCTTTTGTTTGACTTCATACGTATATTGCTAAGGGTGAGAAAAACAAGAGATATATTTTATATAGAGACCACTTATTAATATTATTTATCACCTATCATATATCTCAGCTAGTCTTAACAATATACAACATGACAGTGCAGAAATGTAGAAACTGGTCACAAGAAACTACAAAAAACTGTCATAATGTGTGATTGAATGTGCCATTGAGGAAGCTGAGGTGGAAATGGAACTTTTTTTTTTTTTAATATATCACCAAAATCATGATTAGGTTTTACAAAAGCTACCATGGTCCACTGTCATATCCAGAAATCTCCACAACTCACAATGAGTAAAGGGTGTAAGTAAATTAAAAATGGCACTTACCTTACCATCTACAGGATGTATTTGTCCATGACCTAGCTGCTTTCCAAGTTATGTAACAGTAGCTTGGGCAAACTTACACTTTGCCAAGTTTCAAAGTCAGAGAAGTGTATTCTGGAAAAAAAAAAAAAAAAACATCTGTAGAACATCTAAATGAGTGGGCCAATCCGTGGTGTAAATTACAATGTCATCTAAGCACGCACACCAATCTGGGACGCCTCTAAGTACAGGAGAATTTTTAAGTCCGAATGGCATAACTGTAGACTGTAAGAAAAATCAAAAGCTGAAATCTCGGATGCACAAGAAATCAGTGGCACTGGCCAATTACCCTCAAGCAAATCTTACTTTAAAACAAGCTGAACAAACATTGTCTATACAGTCTTCTTTCCTAGGTAAAGGGATTGTAACAGCATTAACATGTCTATAATCACGGTGTTGTTGATATACTGTATATAAACCATAAGCACTAAACATTTCAAAGCACTAAAACGTTTTCCCGCAAATAGAAACCTAGCAACTGATAATGAGAAATAACAATTATTATTCTTTTATTCATTATTAACTATAACTTTCTGTTGCTACCATTTCTACAGCCGCTACACACACTGCACACTGTAATACAGTTATTATGGTTAATAGTAGAAGGCTAAATTAAGTTTCCTTCATTGCTCTAGAATATCAATAACTGTGTGCATGCAAGAGTTTGTGCAGATTAGAGTGAGAGCTGTTTTTTATAATTGCTTTTTTCCCGCGGTGGCGAGGGCCCTCGGGGTCAGATCTGAGGAACCGGAGCGGCTTCTCCTGGGGAACCGCACGGGACCCGCAGACGCAGATTAATTGTGTGCAGTTCTGGGGCTTTAATTTGTAGGGAGGAAATGGCTGCCTAACCTAATTAAACACTGACTTGTTTCAAATATCTGTCCAGCTGCAAGTCGAACGTTTGCATCGCACTCCATCGCTGCCTCGTAATTGCCTCATAGGCAGTGGCAGTGGGCGGAGAAGAGGGCTTTGAGCTGGAGAGAGAGGGCAGGGCCTGTTTTTCCTCAAGTGATCAATTTAAGAGAAGGCTCTGCTGCCCCTTAATACCCCAAACCCTAACACCTGGAGAGAAATGGTGCTTCAATTAGCATCCGCAATTGTGAATGCACGATATTGGTATATATATATATATATAAAGGAATGAGTTTTGCTCATTTGATGCACACATGATGTAGGTATAGCATCTTGAATTTTTTTTATATTTAGTACCCTTAAATCTGATGTCCAAACATATTGGACTATAGTTGTTTATTCATTCAAATCTCAGAAGAATTCATAGAAATTAAAAACAATAATACAATACAATAAAGTTTTAAGAAAAGATACTCTAACCCTGCCATTATTCCTAATATCAACCATACCCCTTAATTTCAATTGAGTTCTGCACATTGTAGTTTGCAAATTAAGGTCATGATAATTCACTGTGTCAATAAATATTGAAAAAAAAAAGCTTTAAAACTTTTTTTTCGAGATGAAAATATTAAAGGGAAGATGCTGTGGAATGGGATTGAAGCTATTTTTTTTCCTACAAATGATTATGTAGTGTTCCAGCCTCTCTATATTTGGTTGGAGCTGTTTTGATTACACTCTGTGCTTTCCTCTTCAAAATATTTCCATAATAATTTCTCTTCATTTAATGGCTTTTTTTCCCCCAAACATTTGGATTGAGACATGTCTTATAAGAAATATCACTGCAGTAAGGCAATCTACATGCAGCCCCTGCAGTCCTCTGCACCGTTTGGAACATTGGGTGTGTTTGTGCTCTCCATATGTGACCAAAGGGTCCATGAGGGAGGAGTGAGAGTCTCTTTACTCGTCCTGCTCCCTCGCTCGGGGCTTGCCCCCCAGCAGGAGGCTGCCCACTGTTCCCCCGAGAGCCACCCAGGTCTCTGTTCCACACCACATCGATCCGGGAAAGTGATGAAAGAGCAGGCGGCTCACCTTCAGTCTTACGTATCCTGCGGCAATAGTGTTCCAGCGCCAGTGCACCTCCCTCTGTGTCACTTTAGTCCGTCCTAGAGAAGCTTCAGGCCACTGGAGAGAGAGAGAGAGAGAGAGAGAGAGAGAGAGGGGTAGGTGAGGTGGGCCATGGAGAGATTAATGATATGGGGTGGGGTATCTGAGATATTTGTTGAGGTGTTTGAGATGAATTTTTAATGCTGCGTTTTGCAACAATGAAAGCAAACTGCTTAAAATATTATTAACATAAACCTCTTTTAAACCCATTTCTATTGCTTGTTGTGGGACAATTTAAAAGCCCTGCTCGCATATGACCACTGATTGAAAAATATTAATGGCTCCAACCACATGTGTGTCTCTTCAAAGCGCCCTTATCATACACTATGCTGTGGTGCTCTGCTGGGAATTTAATTACCTTTTATACCAGTGACAGGTGGTTTCTTGGGCTTAAACATAGGTGTTGGGAGAGATTTAGTTTGATTGATCATCAATGCGACTCTACTTCTGCAGATCAGAGAAAAGAAACTGGAGAGTTAAGTAGGACACCGTTGGACAATCCCAAAACACTTGGAGGGTTAAGGAGAGAGAGAAAAAATGTGCAAATGAAAATGAAAAAAGAAAGTAGGAGAAGGCTTGGGAATTAAGTAAAATATAATTAATCAGTGAAATCTAGAACTTGTGTTTTAAGGTGCACTTTTGGGTAATCAGATGGCCCAGGGCTAGTGGAGTATTAACTACCGGTACACAAGTGCACTTTTAATCTCGGCATTCCTCCATGGCTTGCTGACTTTGGGAGTTTGTTGTTCTCAGCCTTGTGGGAATCTGGCAGGAAGGAGAGCGCATTAACACACCTCAGATTCTCAGCTACAGTCAGGCTTTAAAAGACGAAGAGATACAAGCAGTGATCTGAGGAGCACAGCATGGAATTCAGGTAAGGGAATCTGCAGCAGCCGATCGGACAGCTGGGCTGAGCTCCATCGAGATCACAGACCATATTGAGCAGGAATAAACTCGCCTCTCCGTGCTTTATCACTTTCAGGACCTTGTCCCACAACCTTGAACACACACTCCCATGGCGAACTCACCTGGGGAACATTTACACAGGAAAAAAAAAACTGAGAGAGAGGGTTTATTCTCTGGTCCTCTTTATGTTGGGCTTGAGTTTTAATCTACTGCCTGATTTCAAGGCCTCATTTTCAATGCCCCCTTGAGTACTCTAGAATATAAAAGACTTCCCAAAATGCAGCATTCTTCAGTGTGCTCCAGCTGAAATGAAATGGAAATATTTCTGATTTCTTTCCCATAATATACTAGATGGAATGATGAATAGAACTGTCTGTATAGATTTGGCTCTATATAGACTCAGTTCATTTTAGAGTAAAGACTAGTATGCACAAAAAGTGTCCCGATATGAGGAAATAATGGATGCAAACTCCCAATGTAAGCCTTTATGGCAATCAATCAGTAGGGAGGCTTTCCCATGCCCATGGTATAATAAATATTAAATATTGTGCTTTACACAATTCCTGGGATCTCTGTAGCACTGTATTGTGGTCCGTGTGTTGGTGCTGGTGTGGGGTTTTTGATTAACAGAGCTGAGAGATGTGTCAAGCTCCTGTGGAAATAAGGGCACTTGGCCAGGAGATGAGCCGTCTGGAGCGGATGAGAAGAGCAGCTCCAAGCGCTACAAATCCCCTCCACCGCTAACCGCTATCTTGCTGGCACTTGGAGACGGAGGCCCAGCTGGGACTGTACCCAGGATCACTTCTCTTTCATGGGCAAACATAACTTCACCTGGCCTTCCCCCAACAAATCTCTTCTATCCGCCCCCCACGGTCACCCTCGTATCCCTCCCACCCCCAGCCTCTTCTCACCCTCCCAGCTGAGCTATGCTAATCATTTCGGGGATGGGAGACATGGCTCGGTTAATTCGGCCAATTAGGCCCAAGCATTGTTTGTGGCCAGCGACATTTTGTATTCCTGCAAATGTGTGGAGGGCAAAATGTGCCCTGGAGCTACAGCGTGAGAGGAGCTCTCCACTGGCCGCATGTCAACAAAACACGCTCGGGGGGCTGACGGCCGTGCTCGCCTTGCTGCATATGTTTATGAGAGCTGTGTGTGTATCCGTGTGTGTGCTATCCTGGCCATGATTGTGTCTATGCCCACCCAGTCTCTCTCTCTCTCTCTCTCTCTCTCTCTCTCTCTCCTTTATTGTATGGCAGAGTTAGGAGATGAGGTCTTGGTGGCAGATGGGCGAGAGTAGCAGGGATTGGCTAATCCCAAATCTGCCGTCTCCTTGCCACACCACAACCGAGGGAGAAGCAGGAGCCAGCTGTCACCGAGAAGCCTTTCATGCTCCCCTGCACACAACAGCTGCATCAGGCCTGCCTGCTTGCTTCTAAATTATTAAACATCTTTTTAGTTTGTTCCAGATGCAGCTCCCATCGTGCTTATGCGAGCCTTTGTGCATTTTACATATGATTCCTCTCTCTCTCTCTCTCTCTCTCTCTCTCTCCTTTCCCCTCCTCTCATCAAAATGCTGTTTGTAAAAGTCATTATCCCATCTGTGCCCCAGTTTGGACAAAACAGCCCTAGACAAATCCGAGCACGTTGCTCCTTCCAGGACAATTTGGGAGATGAGGATGATTGTGGAGGCTAAGTGCTGGAGGGCTTCGGTGCTGTCGCTCCTGAACAGAAGCCCACCTATGAGGCACAGAAGCCTTGCTACGGCTGCTGCAGGGCCCCGGAGTGAGCGGCTAATAAGGAGTTTTGCAAGTAAGATCATGGCCTTGGAAACGTGGCTGAAAAGGCGGAGGCTGTTCAGTCCTTTCACTCAAGGGTTTAAATGATCTGCCGCTGATGGTGGGATTTTCCCCCTGAAGACTGGCCTACAGTGATGGGGCAATAATAGCCATGAAAAGATGTGTGTGGTGAATATTCAGTGTGTGTATGTGTATGTGTGTTCCAGTGCTTCTAAGTAGGATCCTAAATCCTTTCTCTAGAATGATTACTTTCACAGTACCAGTTAATTGAGTTAAATTAAATCGGAACTTTTTCATACACAGATGCAGCAGATTATGGAAATTTAGAAACAGTTATATTGCTACAATTAGCATGGGCTCACACTCACAGATTTTACTATTCATGTTTAATGTAAAATTATAAACATTAAGGTCATTTGTACCCTTTCAGTAAGACTTCAATTGTATGAAACCAAAATAAACCCAATCACACTGCCCTCACTTGTTTGATTTTTGTACCAATTTCTCATAACATCAGATTGACTAATAAGACAAACCATTACTACAATGAGAAAATATTTAGAATTACAATGGCTCTTTTTAATCATTTTGATCATTTTATTTTATTTTTTTTCTGAAAAAAAAGAGTAATTCACTGTTTGTTCTTACAAAAAACTATTTTAAAAAATTGATAAAAATATTATTGCACTGCTCCACACTACTGAGTTTGAACAATAATTTCTAGCTAGCAGTGCGTCCACCCAAATATCACAACAGTAGCCCAACAAAAAAAAAATATTCTCTCAAAGGAGATGAACAGGAAATCAGATGAAAAAGAAAAAGAAGGCACTCTCTGAGTGATTTGGCACGAGTTAGCTGCACCAGCGCTGCTGGCACTGAGTTAATAAGCGTTGTGTGGGCCTGGGGAGAGATCCATGACTGATTCCAGCAGAAGTCCCAGTCCGACAAGACTCTCCAGATGAGTTCTGCACAGCCCGAACACCAGAGACCACTCCACATCCTCCACTGGAGCCGTCACACCTGTTGTTTTTAGGCACCTTAGACAAAAATATGGAAGAAAATAGGCAGTGTGTGGTTCAGTGGTGAGAAATTATGTGAAAGGATTGCAGAATGGTGTTGTGTTGTATAAAATATAGTAGCTTAAAGATTTCCTAAGGGAGCTGATACCTGAGATTTAATGTAAGTTAAGTGGCTTAGAGCGGTCTTCCTCAACTTTTGTCCTCCAGGGCCACCATCTTGCCCAAGTTAATGTTTTCTCTGCAAAAACACAACTGATTCAAGACACCAGCTAATTACCAGGCAATTCCTGAGGTGAATTGGGTGTCATATAGTTGGAAAAACACTGAACTGTGAGCTGTCTTGACCCTGCAGGACTGGCTCTGAGCGATGCTGGCTGAGGGACAGAATTAACACACTGGCTTATTGCTCTGTGCCATCACTGCTGTCAATGCCCATGGTCATGCCAGTCACTGAGACTGCAAGCTGCATTTGGCTGTTTCTCGTTTGAGAATGCACCAGCATAGTTAGTTATTTTATATCACTTCTTTATGGCAAACACTTCACATAAAGGCTGCTTTAACTAACATTATTTAGTGTATTATGTAAGGAAGAAAATACTTGGGGGCATGCTGTTATAGGAAAATAAACATGACGGGATGGTGTGATGATTCCAGATGTAAAGCAAAGCTACAGTTACTACCCAGAAGTTGATTATTTTCCCATAGTTACATGTCCATTATGTTAGTCCTCTTATACCACAGCAATTTGCCAAAAATTATTTATTCTTTAATATTTTATATTATAAAGAATGACACATCACACATTTTTCCCATTACGTTGAATTTTATGGAACAACAGCGAAACATAGTTTTTGTTATCAGTTATGTTTTATAAGTTAAAAAAAAAACAAAGAAATGCAGCTTGTCATGTTACCAAGAAACCACAAAGTGCAAATCCCTCCACCCTGAAGTCTTTCAGGCAGAAACCCTGTTGTTACAGCTTTACCTCTGCCAGTTACAAAGTGCTGACACTGAAGACTCCTTCTGAAAATGCTAAATAAACATCTCTCCACAAGAAACATCTTCATATTTGTTTGATCCGTTTATGTGAAGTGTCAAAAGAGTGCTTTAATATAAACCATGTGGCCTGGGCTACAGTCTGAACCGCTATTACAGAAAACAAATAAAGACCTTCTGACCAATCTGAATGGAGAATTCAATAACACTGCGGTATAACATTACCAAACAATGAACTTCAGAATTAACAAACCATAAATTAGTATGTTCAGAAAGTAAGTTAAGTAATTAAGTAAATTAGCATGTAATACTTGCTGTTTATTTAAATATTGACTTAATAGAACTGACGTATATTAAATCCATGACTAAAAAGAATCCATATAAATGAGAAAAAAAAATTAATTACAGCAGGTACCTAAATGTTGCTAACTTACTTAACTCTGTTCAGTAATTCTGAATTTAACCATTTAACAACCACAAACATGTTCATTAAGGTATTGTGGGCTTCATTTAACTCATGGTATGAACATTGGTTTACGTTTATTAGATTACATCATTTGGCAAATTATAGTTAGCAAATTATTTTTTTTTTTAAAAAAGCATCAATTAATACAAATTAACTCAAGCATTACTTACTTTGTTTAATGTTAAGTGGTGCATTAATGCTGAAGATCAATGTTTTGTTAATGTTAACTATTATGTTAAATATGGTCAGGTAAGGGAACCTTAATGAAAAGCATTACTGTGTTTTATGTAACATTAGAGGATACAAATAAGCTCTAAAGGTCATATGATGCTTCTGCTTTTCTAGATTGGTGTTTCTTCTCTAAAACGAATTTGCTTTATCACTTCCCAACAAGAATACAGCAGGAAGCAAGTGTGTGTGAGTGCAGCAGTGGCTGCATCTTGAACACCGGTCTGGGACATATTCATTGGCCTCTCAGTGAGCCTTGCATCATCAGCTCCTACCCACAGATGGTGCCATCACCATCAGCACTAATATTCTGCTCCAACTCTGCCTGGCATGGACAGCTCACAGTTCCTAATCAGAGCTGTTTGAAAGGGAAAATAGGTCATTGGAAAAGAGGGATGGGAACTCCTTTGTAGTTGTAGTCATATGCAGTGTTACAATGAATGTGTGTCATCAGCAAACTTGATTCAATCTAAGACAATAACTGGCTATTTACTCATGTTTTACTGTTAATCTCATATGGAGGTTATAAATTAAAGTATAAATTATGGAGCCCTTTGATGGAGTGAAAACATACAGACTTTGTGCTTTTAACTACACATGCACTGACCTTTATAGAGGCAAATGCACATTCTCCCAAAATAAAACACATGCCACCACATGTGCATACCCATCCTAGCTGCCCTTTTAGCAACCCAGATCTTTGCATATTCATCGGGGTGACAACAATCCAATCAGAGCCACACCCCCCCAGTCTGCCTGTTTTATCCACACTGAGAGACCTCCGCTGGCTTTTATTTGTCTTTTCGCTCTCGGCTGAATTAAACCTGGCGGATCCATCAATATTGTGGTCAATTAAAAATAAACCAATTGGTTTAGTCAATTGGAAAGATAAATTAAGCATATCCAAGTACCACTTGATATTAAAAATTGTTACAATTTTTCCACTTCCTTTTTTTTAAATTTGTTTTTGATAAATATTCAAGAGGGTGCACATTCTGTGAACAGCGGATGGTACATTGAAATTATAACTTTACACATTTTCCCTAAGTGCCACTTAGTTGCAACTTTGTATGATATTATCCTGCTGAAAGAAGCCACTGCCATTAGGGAATACCTTTGCCATGAGGGGGAGTCCTTGCCTTGGTCTGCAACAATGTTTAGGTAGGTGGAACGTGTCAATGTAGCATCCACATGAATGCCAGGACCCAAGGTTTCCCAGCAGAACATTGCCCAGAGCATCACACTGCCTCCGCCAGCTTGTCTTCTTCCCATAGTGCATCCTGGTGCCACCTCTTCCCCAGGTAAGTGATATACATGCACTCGGCCATTCACATGATGTAAAAGAAATGTGATTCATTAGACCAGGCCCCCTTCTTCCATTGCTCCATGGTCTAGTACTGATGCTCACGTGCCCGTTGTAGGCACTTTCAGCGGTGGACAGGGGTCAGCATGGGCACTCTGACTGGTCTGCAGCTACACAGCCCCATACACAGCCAACTGCAAACACCTTTCTATCATAGTCAGCATTAACTTTTTTCGGCAATTTGTGCTTCAGTAGCTCTTCTTTGCTGTCCACGCGTATCAATGAGTCTTGGGCGCCCATGACCCTGTCACCGGTTCACCAGTTCTCCTTCCTTGCACCACTTTTGGTAGGTATTAACCTCTGTATACCGGGAACACCCCCCAAGACCTGACATTTTGGAGATGTTCTGACCCAGTCATCTAGCCAGCACAATTTGGCCCTTGTCAACGTCACTCAGATCCTTATGCTTGCCCATTTTACCTGCTTCTAACACATCAACTTAGAGAACTGATTGATCACTTGCTGCCTAATATATCCCACCCTTTGACAGGTGCCACTGTAACGAGATTATCAATGTTATTCACTTCACTTGTTAGTGGTTTTAATGTTGGCTGATCAGTGAATTTTTGTGTGCGTGTGTGTGTGGGTGTGTGTGAGTGAGAGAGAGAGAGAATAAAATTTATGGATTGTATTTGACAGTAAAGGTCATTTTTCCTAATCTGATCTCATTAAAAATCTGTATCTGTTTTCAGTTTTACTTAACCTCCATGACTTTTCACACAAATTGAGTCATGAATATTGTTATAAATTTGAGAGCACACTGATTATTCCAAATTTACAAAATAAGCAAAATAAACATGACCTTAAAAAATGAGATGACATCTGGGTGTGCATGTTCAAATCTGTATACATAAAATATAAATTTTAAAATTTTTCTTAGTGGTCTTTTTAACATTTAAGGCTTCTTAGCCTCTGAAAGGGACCCTTTCTGATAGGAAACCCCTTAGAACCCTTTTCTAAAATACAAGTTACTGTATTTGTGAAGTAGCAATGAAATTCCTGTTGACCATTATTGGATCTAATTTCTTGTACAACTTTCACTTTAAAACGATATTATAAGCTATTAAAGTAATGCAACGATTTTTTTTTTTTTGGAAGACTGATCAACCTAGAATTACCTTCAGCTTCCATGTGACAGTGTTGTGCTCCATTATTATTTCAGTCAGTGTTGTGTACAGCAGGTCCAATCTAGATAATGCAATAGGATTCAGACACACATTAATTAGCTGAGCATAACCCAAGAGAGCACAGCTAGATATGCTATTACTGTGGAAAACACAGAAACACTCAACCACAAATTATACATCGCTTGATAAATGAACTAATGCCTCCCTGATTAAATGTCTGAAATGCAATCTACTTTTTGGTCCTTAAATTACCAATTTGTCAGAACAATTGAATCCATTTTTTTTTTTTTTTTTTGGCTGAACTCATTTTTACGTCCAGTTCCTTTTATATATATATATATATATATATATATATATATATAGAGAGAGAGAGAGAGAGAGAGAGAGAGAGAGAGAGAGAGAG
>CM075014.1:18111333-18135199 GCA_037576675.1 Pangasius sanitwongsei
CTCTCTCACCCCTTTTTGGTATAAAAAACTTTTTTTTTTTTTTTTTTTTTATTTGTTTTAAATTTTTTTTTTTATATATATATATATATATATATATATATATATAGAGAGAGAGAGAGAGAGAGAGAGAGAGAGAGAGAGAGATAAATAGTATTTTATTATATATATTTGTTTGTTTGTTTGCAACTTTTTTACATGTCAACAAATGTATGGCACAGTTTGCACTTACACAGTCACAATTTACCCCTCCAACTTGCTTTTTATTTTTAATAAATAACACATTTCCACATCTTATGCCTAATATGTCTGATGAAGGAAATGTATAGTTGTAAGGTTCAGCTCATATATTGGAACATATATGCAACACATTTTGTACATGGTACATGCATAACAATGCAGCATCAGGTCTGAATTTTCAATCTTCACCTCTGACATGGATTAATTAAACAGCCCACACTGGCACTACATCTGTCCTGAACCTAGTTAATTGAAGTGTGACTTTACATATTAGGGTGTGAACTTCTCCAATCTCTTTATTTCTCTCTTTCTTTATTCTTTCCTTATTTGTTCTTCCCAAAAGCCCCCTTAGTATAAAGTGAGCCAGCTTGCTGAAGCAGCAGCCAAGGGTAATATGGGTGTGTGTGTGGGTGTGTGTCTGTGTGTGTGTGTGTGTGTGCTCCCATATGTGTGGCTTCGCACGGTGCCAGTTGCACGTTAGAGATGTGAAAATTTACTGCAAATGAGACAACGGCAGTAAATTCATTTTTATTCGGATTACTGTCAGCGTACATTACCGCTCCACCTGTAAACATTTTGCTGGAGACGGTGTTGACAGGCTGTGATTATTATTTGGCAGATTGCACTATTAAGTCATTAACATGTCACCTCATGTTTGAGATAATACATGGGGTTCACCGCTGCACGAACACCCAGCTCAAACCTCACTCGGAGCAGACAGAGAGCTGAGAAATGAAGGAAGCTGGCTGAAATGCTAAAGCGGGAAAGGTTAATGTGGTTAGCAGGGAAAAACAAGACATGACAAGCTGAGATGCCTGTTAGTTTATGCATATAATTATACACCAAAGTATTGTTTATTTTTAAATCTTATTCTTTAAAAAAAATATGTTGAATTCTTCATTCTGATTGGTCAGAAGATGGTGGTTAATTTTCTATAACAGCAGCTCTGACGATAGTTTTCGTTGCATGCTTTACAGAAGGTTCTAAATGTTAACAAGTTATCGTAACGTTGTAAATAGGGACTTGCATGGTGCATAACAAATGGGTAAAAAAATGTGTATAATTGTTAATTGTTACAATGGTGAAGTTTTCTGCATGGAGATGTTCATTTAACATTTTTGGAAGGAGTTTCGAGTGTCAGCGCTTTGTAAGAGTCAGATGTAAAGCTGTAACTCCTGGCACAGGAAAGTCTTCAGGACCTAGATGACAATCTACATTTGTTGTTGTTGTTGTTGTTGTTGTTGTTGGTGTATTAATGTCAGGAGAGAAAAAAGAGAGGCTGGTGATAACGGGAATTACGCTGTTATGCAGATGTGCTACAACATTAAATGTAAATATAAATGGATAAAACGTATGTCATTCTTTAATAAATTTTTATTTTATTTTTTTTTTTTTGCCAAGGTATAAAAGGAATAAATCGCACCTTCCCATTGTTGATGATCTTCCTATAACAGCACACTCCATCGTGTTTTTTTGCATACTTGTAATGCCAGTTTTACTGATTGAGCTTTTTGGATCCAACAGTTCTTAGAGAGACTTTAGATTTCCGGATTTGCAATGGCAAAGAACATATGTGCTGACACATATTAGTTCATTCATAGCTAATAAATGTGCATAAAAGTAGTCAATGTAGCAGCTCTTTAGCTTATAGGTGTTACCTGCTAGTCCTGTCTCTGTAATTGCAATATTATTATTTGTTGAAAGATACTTATATGAAATTAAATCACACCATTTGCTCTAATGTATTTTTACAGCCAGTACCATGGTATTAAACCATGGTATTATCAAATTTTAATTTATATATACACACACACATAAAGTGTATGTCTGGGTCTCTGTGTACAAGCCTCTGTGCACTGAGGGGCAGGGCATTGGTTGATGATGTGGAAATGATGCCGTGGTTGGCACTGCCCATTTAGCCATGCAATGGGATTCCCCAGAATCCTTTGCACATGTGTTTGGCATACAAGCTCATAGTCCAGTCCCTATTGCTCTCCCTTGTTCAGCAGCATCCCTAAATAAATCCAGCTTATGGTGTCTTAATAAGCACTCTCAACACCTATAAACCTGCCAACCTCCCTCTGTCTCTGTCCCAGCTCCCTAAGTATGCTTGGACCATGCCTAGGCATGTAGAGACATATTTTCTTCTGCCTCGCGTAAGGCCTTTGATGCTGTTTAATTCAAATGACACAATTTTTTTTATTATTATTATTTCTAGAGCATTGGGGCATGGAGGGCCTACATGTCCATCTTTAATCCTGATCAGATGTGCTTGACTCAGACTCCAGAGCCGGGCCCACTGGTACTGTATGGGATTGCTGATAAAGGCTAATTCCGACTTGGCTCGAGTAGGACACATGGAGTGCTCTCCTCCTCATCCTGATTGGGACTCACTATAGATGCTTTCTCAGGCCGAAGAGAAGCCAGCAACAACTGTGAATAGACTTAAATCAGCACGTTTCCACACACACACGCACACACGCACGCCCTGACACAGTCCATTGCTTTCATACCAGCATGCATGTGCAAGGCTCTTCTAGTGCCCCTCTTGAGAGATTGGTGGAAACAATATTGTTTTAGTCAGGATTTGAGACTAATCCCATTTACACCATATCAAGACCCTTGGTATTATTTTTTTTAAAATGTAATAAATTCAAAACAGCTGCAATAAATAGACCAAAATAGACTATATTTACCATCACTTTTTACTACTTTAAAATGTATCTCACTAATTAAGGAATAAAACATAACAGAGTGGTGTGATTATTTTCCTTTAACAGCATGTTCAAAATTTTTTATTATTATTCTTATACCACAGCAATTTGTCAATAATTAAATTTTTCATTAATTCAAAAAATGGCATGTCATATTTTTGTCAGTTTATCGTCACATTTAGTTAATTTCTTCTATTACTCTAGTAGCAATAAACACTCATTCCATCACCAGCCTCTTTTTTTCTCATGAAGGTAATAAGACAACTTTTTTCTGATAAACTCGTCCCATGGTGGAAAACTTTCTGACCATGACAAAGTGCTGTCACCAGAGACTCCTTCAACAATAGTATATTTTAGCACATTTTTTAAATCTGTTTTTTTTTATTTTATTTAGTTTATATGTAAATGATCTGTTACTATAGAAATGATAATGTACTAAATTGAGTGCACTGATATAACAACTGTCCAAGCTGCTGTTATAGAGCACCTTCTGACCAATCAGAATTGAGAATTCAACAGTGCTGTGATTAAAAACATTAATGAAAAGTGTAGGCATGTCACCTTTAATGGCCATGTATCATGCAAAGTCATGATAAAATCATGCTGTGACACTATATATACATTTTACATATTTGCACTGATGTGTCCTGGTATTGCTGAGCAAAAGCAGATCCCTGCTGTGTGTGCTTTAGTTCCCTTGGTATACAATGTTCTTTCCCTGGCTGTGGACATAATGACAGGTGAAGGCAGTCAAACACAGCAGGTCACTGCATCCCAAAGACTCTTCATACCTGTCAAGCTAAGTTTTACATCAGGGTGTCTGAAAGTTGACTGTTTTTTTTTTTTTTTCAACCTCCTATCTTTTGTCTTCTTCCCTCCTCAAACCTCCAATATTTTGTCCAAATACTAACTAAATAAATACCGAAAGATTTTCATTGTGATCTTGGAGCAGGAGTTTGGGACCTTAGGAGTTTAGCAGAGTTCGGGACAGATCAGACGATCATCCTTAGAGAGTTTAAGTTTTAGTCCGTGTGCCTCCCTGCTGTGTTAACGGATCTCCTGTGCTAACTTTTTTTCAGGCTTCTTGCAGCTCCTCCGTGCTGTGTGGAGCCCTTTAGCTCACCAGTGCTGCCCGCTCTCATCTGCTCAGTGCTAATTAAGCGGCCGTGGCTGCTGTGATCTTGCCTGAACACACACTGACACGGGACCTCGCCGCACAAGAGATAAACGCCCTTTAAAAGAAATGCCAAAGAAGAAAGAATGGGAGAAAAAGAGGGAGGGAGAAAGCAATAGTTATAAATCAAAATAGGAAATAAATTAAGGAGATTTTAATTAATTTCTTCTAATAAACATTGATTATATTATTATATATTATTGTTGCTTTAAATACACAAAATAAATAATTTTGTATTATTGTTTGTTTGCATAATTAATACAGGTTTTGTTATGATATTAAGAATGTATTTAAACATTTAGTTCTAACTGAGTAACTAACTAACTGAATCAGCTTTTTTTTTATTATATAATATTATATTTATTGTATATTAATTATAATTATTAAAACCATTCTTGAAAAGAAAGACAGTTTGTACCATAAGGACTGAAATTTGTATATTCTCATGCGTGAGATTAGCTAGCTTGAGGAATAAAAACAATAGAATATTTGTATAAACATGCAGAAATTACTCTGTATTAAATCTGATGTTCTTTACATCCCAAAAAAAATCCTCTGGCACATTTCATTTTTGTGTGATATACAATGAATTGATTGTTGTTCCAGCTCAAACAACAGGCAGCAAGAAGAATGAAAAAAGAAAAAAAAAAAAAGATGAAAATGTGTAAGACTGTGTTATTGTTATTTGCTTAGAGGGTGAGAAAGACAGCATCAGAGACAGGAAGTGTTGGAGACGTGACAGTGTGTGTGCAGGGTGGTTAATGTTTTTGACAGTCTAGAGCCCTGCTCTTTGGCTTCTTCAGTCGAAGCCATTGATTTACATAGGTAAATACCTCCGAGTTACCCAGGTTGTGACCCCTGACCCCTGACCTCAGCTGTCAGTGCCGGAGTGTGTTTCTCCACTCAAAACCTCTCCGGCTCTGTCAGACACTTCAAAAGCCCGCTACAGCATCCTCCTCAGTAACCCTAACACCAACCACATCCACACATCCACATCTACACAAAGAAACTCACAGAGGGAGAGAGAGAGAGACAGAGAGAGAGAGAGAGAGAGAGAGAGAGAGAGAGAGAGAATGAGTAAAGGCAGTGACCTTACTGATCTGTGACAGTAGTGCAATCCCAAGAGTAGCAAAGGCATCTTCTGATATTTGGAAAAGTGTCATTTTTTTCTTTCGTTTTTCTTCTTCTTCTTCCTCTCTCTCTCTCTCTCTCTCTCACTCTCTCTTTTTCACCTTCAATACACTCAACTGTTATATTGTTTTTTGACTGAAGTGTAACACTTCTCGAAGTTATGATTTGCTTGTTTTTGTGGTGAATGGAAAAGTGTGACCTGTACAGCTGACAAGTTTTTCTTCTTCTTCTTCTTCTTCTTCTTCTTCTTCATCATGTCCTGAGTGCTTAAGACACTTGGCTAACTCTGTCAGAGCAAGGTGTTGAGACTTTGGAGAGTGGTGTTGTCATTCTGTAGTTTGCTTTTCTAGTGCCAGCTTTAACACCCGCGTCTCCTGCAGCCCGTCTCGTGTACATTTACAAGCTCTGGGCTCACGCAAGTGGAGCTGCTTGCAGGAGCATTCAGCCGTACTTTTGTTTCCTACTGATTTAAACACAGACTGGTGGAGTTTACCCCAAACCCTCCCTCCCCTTTCTCTCTCCTCTGCCTTCTTCTCATCACCTGCTTAGCTTCTTATCAACAAATCCATACAATGATTTAGTGTCAAATATAAGCTCTTCATGCTCACTGTCCATGCATATCTAAATATAATGTGAATCCCAATATTAACATATTATAATTATTATATTTTAATAATGTATTAGCAAAAAGGACTGCAAATTTATCAGATAATATACTAATTACACATTTTTAAAATGGTGATCTAAGGGTTCTGTTAATAGTTGCTGCTATTTTAGCTTCCTAAAATGACAGACAGAAGAATATTTCAGTAACCTTCTACTAACTTTTTTAATGAGACTGTATATTTTTATTAATAATTTTTCTTTTTTTTTTTACATTTTAAGTGTAAATATGAGCAATCATTCAATTTATAAATGAACATTAAAAAAAACCCTTAATCTTAAAATTGTAATATTGTAGTAAAAGCTACCCAAACTCTAGTGATTTCCATCCTGAATATCAGAGTGTAGTAAAATAAATAAGTAAAATAAATAAATGCCCATAGAATATTTAAAGTGATTTTACTACAGAACAGAGTGTGTTTATGAGGAGAACGGCCCATGATGTAAAGTAAGTCAGTAAATATAGTCAGCTTTAAGTCATGGCCAGTGGGAGGTACTGAGAAACCACATCGGAGTATCCCCGAGTAATGATGATGAAGATACTACAGAGAGAGAGAGAGAGAGAGAGAGAGAGATTGCAATGTGAGCAGTTAAAGAATTAAGCAGCTGGATAAATAATGTATATTGGAAATATATGCTACTTTAACACAGACATTTGTGCTCTGACAACAAAAAAGTCACTGTTCATTTCTATTATTATATATACACCTTATCATACAAATTTAAGAACCCATGAAATAAATCTATGGTGTTAGGCAAAATGCTTCTATATTGGTTGAACTAGGAGAAAAAAAACAATGTATCCTGTAGCTGAAAGACAGCGGAGACGATGTAAAATCTATTATTTTTTTTTTAACTATAAACCGAGAAAATGTGCTCTGTGACCTGCTTTATTTTGACCGACTATGTGTGTGCTAAAAGAATTACATTTTGATACATTAACCATTCATTCTGCCTTAAAAATGCAGCCTTTAAGTGCAATCTACCATCCTTTTAAATCTGTAACGGAAAGGATAGTCAACACTGTCGCTTTTTGTCACTTTTCATCTCCCTTTTTTGCTTCTTTCTTCCAACTCTCCTTAGATTGCAAATGTCAAGCAATGTCCCATCTCATACAGAAATCATGCTCCATCTCTCTCTCTCTCTCTCTCTCTCTTTCTCTTTCTCTCTCACGCTCTCATCCCTGCCTTTTAACCAGCTCTAAAAGCAGTAAAAAAAAATGTTTTGTGGTAAGGTTTAACGATAGCTAATATTCATTTTCTTCTCCGCTGCCATTCAGCTACTGAAGTTTGGATTAAACAAAATATCTTCCACACATGTATTTCCATGACAATGCAGAAGAATAAAACATTACAGAAGGAAAGTAAAAAGAAGGGATGAAAGAGAGAGAGAGAGAGAGGCAGGGAGGACGTGTTACAAACGGGAGTATGCACACAGACACCAGTTTTTCTCCCTCTAACGGTAGGATATGCTGAACTTTTTACTGCACATACTGTATGTAAAGCAAAAGTCAGGGGAAATTTTTCATCCTGCAGAGGAAGGAACACACACACGACGTGTGTGTGTGTGTGTGTGTGTGTGTGGATGTGTTCTTTATTATTGTTCAGATTTTCACCACTTTGTGTGTTTTTATTGTAACCATTATAGCTTTTATATTTCAAGAGAAAACACACTGTAGGCTTTTATTTAAAAAGATGTGAAAATATGACTGAGTTCTAAATGTTAATAATATTGTGTGTATTTAAGGGGGGGAAAATATTAAGGGTAAAAGTAAAATAAGAAGCATTGCTACTACAAAATTATGGAAATGTACAACTTTGAGAAACCTGAGCTAAAATGAAATTAATTACACCCGATTAGTTCTAAGGCATCAAACTTACAGTTTCTCAGAAAGGATTGGCATTTTACATTTTCCCAGTGTGCACTTTAAAAGTGATGCACAGAACTGAGAGGTAACATAACATGTACCATTCTGCACTGAAAGGTGTTTTGCTAGGATATACAGTACAATGTGCATGTAGTTTCCATGTAGTTTCACCTCAGAGTCTTTGTCCAACGTGCAGCTGAAGGCATCTCTGGCCTTCCAGCGCCACCACCTGGCCTTCAGGGGCACTGCACCAGCTGCCTGACCTTTTCCTTCTCACCGAAGGTTACGCACTGATTATTGACTCTATTTACTTTGCAAAGTAAGCACTATGTGTAAAGCATTGACTGCTGTTCCGCAGGATATGGATGAAGGTTAGGAAAGAGACGGATGGCGGAGTGAGAAAAACAATGAGCACCACTTTTTCCCGTCGTCACCTCTCGTTTGAAACACTCAAGGTTCGGATGCCACCGTATCCATCATAATGTGAGTTTAATAACGGAGGGTCGTGGCGCAGTAATCATGGCCCCGTTGCTGGAGGCTAAAAGGCGCAAATGAGGAACGGGGTGGGAAGGCGCGCGCGCCGCGGCCCGGCATTGGCCATGCGCGCGCGCCAAGCGCGCCAATCGATCGCCGCGGTAGGTTGATGGGCACGCGTCGTTTTGATGGATCTGACTGTACGGGACGGAGGGATGCAAGCATTGAAGGAGGGGGAGTCCAGATTGGTCGACAGTGGACCTGAAAGCATGTCAGCTAAAAAAGCGGTGAAAGTGGCAGCTGGGGCCAGGCCCGTGCAGGGGCGGCCGCCGCTGCCGTGATTTATTGTTCCATCTGCTCGCTCAGTGAGGACACACATCCTCCCCCCAAACACCCCCAGCAACCCCTCACACCCCCCACATTTGGTTAAAATGAAAAGGACCTTTGAGATCCGTAGCCTACTGCACATTTCCTGAAAATGGAAAACTTTATTTAAACGACTTTTCTCTCTAGTGTGTGGTGAAGTGTGGAGGGGTGATGTAAAAAAGCTGATGCATAATACAACAACAACAACAACAATAATAATAATAATAATAATAATAATAATAATAATAATAATAATAATAGTTGACATTATAATATTATGCTTTACTTGCATTTTATATTAGTAATATACTATATCTGTTGATTTTCTTTCTATAGATAGATAGATAGATAGATAGATAGATAGATAGGAAAGTGCCAGCTGTAAATAGTTATAAAATCATATAATTACATTGTAGATCAAAAGCAATATATTGCAACCACTTTTTATTGTTCTTATATACACAGCTGGAAGAAAATATGACCTTCTACAATAAAACATTGAGACATAAAATCAGCTATTTCCCATGGAATTAGATGAAGGCTGGGAACTGAATTCCCTCTTTTGCTTTAACTCTCTGGACTGCCACCCGCTGACCCCCAGCCTTGACCTCTGATTCCAACCCCTTACAAACGCTTCCTGTAGTGGGACTGGGCCAGGAGAAACTGTTCCTGTCTCCTCCTCTCCACTCTCCTCTCATCTCTGACTCACTTGCAGGATGTTGCCCTAGCCTCTCGAGTGTTTCCTGAATTTGGGAAAATCCCTTTTTGTGCCTAATTTCTGATCACATATTATTCTTATTATTGTTATCATTAATAATAACAATAATAATAATAATAATAATAATAATGTTGCTGCTTGCTTTTGTTCACTTATGTTCATTAAAACGGAAAAGCACTCTACCTGTACCTACCTTTCTCTCTCACAAATGAGAAAAAAGGAAACAGTAGAATGTTTGAACTATGCAGAAACACATCCCCTCCAATCCTTACACTCTGCATAATTTACAATGATTCACTTATAAAAAAGTGTGTGTGTGTGTGTGTGTGTGGGGGGGGGGGGGGGTGTCAGAAGATGTGGATGCCACAGTGCCTTTGCAGTATCCATCTTTCAAAAAAGCCCTCACATCAATCACAAATTATGCAACTGGAAATCCATATGGATGTGGTCTCTCCCTGCCTTATTTAATGATAGAAACATGTTTTGGACTTGTCCACAGCCTCTTTCTCCGCTCTGCTGCTGACTGTATTAACCCGAGAGGTGGTGTTATTCTGCATGGCCACCCTAACAGAGTCACAAAGCGCATTGATTAAGGCTTGGCACTCGCCAGCGCTCCCGATGATTGTCTAATGAGGAGTGATAAGCGTGCCGACGCACAGGCTGAATACTGAAGCTGGCAGAGTCTGTTTTAATAAGCCTGCACCTAAAGTGCAGCAGGGGCCTCCTGCATGTGTGTGTGTGTGTGTGTGTACGTGTGCGTGTGTGTGGGTGTGCGTGTGTGTGGGTGTATGATGATTGAGTATGTGTGTATGCACATGTGTGATGATTGAGTGTGTGTATGTGTGTGTGTGAGGGTAAAGCACTCTGGACTTGCCCTCTGCTGCTCGGCGCAGAAGGAAAATTCAGCAGGAAAGTGTGATCTCCTGTGAGGCTGGTGCAATAAAGAGACAGCAGTTTGCATTTCGGCCTGAGTTTAGCCAGACGATGGCTCACTGCAATTCCTCCGAGCCCCTGAACACGACTGATAGATTCTCATCACTCCGTGGGAAGAGTGAGATCTTCTGTAATGGACTATTTACCACACAGCATATTGATAAATCAAACACTTTTGCATCTAGATATTACACTTGAAATATTGCTATTGCTCATGTGCAGTCATATCAAACAGAAGTGAGGATGGAAGTGAAAAACAATCTTGATATATTGTACATTTACTTCTGTGGCTGTACATTGAAACATATAAAAGGAACACCAATAAATAAACCCTAAATATATATCTTTTTGAGGTTAAATATTAAAAAGCTCTCTGTGCACCTTTATCTACGTCTCTCATGAAGGCAGGAGGAAGTGTCGACAAATTAACATGGAAAGAAAATAAACGGCAGCAGCGTTTAACAGACACACATTACTATAGCAGGGATTTGTCTTGGAGGAACTCCAGTCCTCATTCACAAAAGCCGTGCAGTTCGGGGTGCAAGCATTTGGCTAATATTTACACGAGCCCAAGGCCTGAGTGACAAACGCCCCATGCTGCCTGAACCCAGGAGCTGAAGGTCACGGAGAAAAAAAAAAAAAAAAAAAGTCTTTCTGAGGAATAGCTTTGAAGGGGAAAAACAAAACACACTTTGTAAAATGCAGCATGTCACATCTCTGTTCAGCAGCTACAAAATAATAAAAAATACAAAATACAAAATTTAAGAGAAGATTAGCCTTTTGCATTAATGCTTATTTTAGTTTATATATTAACAGCTTTCACTTAATTCATATTCCATAATTTTATACATTTCATATGATTTACATTCCACTGATATTATGTGAATTTTTGAAATTATATTATTTAAAAATTAAAGCTTTTTGTTATTTATAGGAATTTGTCATGTAAATTTCACAATTTGAGGCACAAAAAAACCAGCTTAGTGCTTATTTTGAGTGTTCTGAACTTTCTCTGATGCGTTGAACAGACAAAGCTGTGTTTTGTGTTCTGAATCAGTCCGATGCCTTCAGTGAGAGAGTGTGTGTCCTAAGAGAGCAGGGCAAACGTGTGCGGTGAGATGCAGTGTTTTTGGCAAAGAGATCTCCGCACACTTGATTACGTCTATTCTACAGAGAGCCTTTCTCTCTCTCTCTCTCTCTCTCTCTCTCTCAATGCTTGTGCTTCTTCTTTTTGCTTTCTCTCAATGCAAAAGAAAACAGACCACTGAAGGGAGCATTCAACATGCTTGTGCATCAAGGCTTCGCACTCTTTCCATCTTATAAAATGGAAATAATAATATATTTCTTTTAAATTCTTTTCAGATTTACATTATCATTAAACTTTAATATTTTGTGAAATCTGTGAATAAAATGTAAATATATCATGTATGGTATTGTATAGCATATACTGTATAATATCGTGCAATGTTACAGTTGCAAAGCTGTTGTTAAAAAGCTCCAAATTGAATAGTATCTATATGCCGGAGTCTTTTAATTTGTATTTTTTATTTCAGTTGTGTAGTTCTACTCCCGAGGAGAGAAGCCGTCTTTCCACACATCGGCGCGCTGGCTCAAACCTGCAGACCTGTATTCCCCAGCTCCTCTTCCTCTCTATGCCTGGATGTAAAAATAGGAGCCCTGTCATTTCACATTCATTAAGTGTGAAACTCAGAAATTAATAATGTAAAAATATGCTTTTTAATTAGTCTTGCATTCAGCCCGGTGTGCTGCTATAACAGGATTCTACTTTCCCTGTAGACTATATCTTAATAAAGTATTAGTCTTTGATGTGCTGACTTTGACAGGTATGATAAACTTTTTGGAGGTATATGAACGGTTCATAAATGGTCCTTTTGCACTTAGATGTAATTAACACTTGATATTTGATATTCAATAAATAAATGTAATTTATGTCAACTATACTATACAGTGAGTTTTTATTAGACCGTTATACCTACTAAGTAAGTGTATATGCATATATACTACATGTATACACTGAGTTGCCTGAGTTTCCTTCATTAAGAGTACTGAGTACTACCAACTGATACACATGTATGCTCTCTGCCAATTCAACTTCAATATTCGATGCTACTGTATGTACATATGCAGGTCTTTTAATTACACCAGCATGTTATGAATAATAGATTGAAACTGATGATCCAGCTGGTATTACGTCAGACATTGCACAAAGGTCTTTAGATTAATAAGAAGGTGATGCACACTTTAGTAATGTAATAAAGAAAGTATTTTATTGACTTTTATAGTAAGACTTAATATTAGAAAACAATTAAGAAATGCATAAAAGCTATTAAACTTGGTGTGAGCTAATGCACAACTTTTATGGTTTGCTTATTAAAGTTGAATAAGATATTACAGACTACAAATCACAAGTGTATTAAATTCGCAAACTGCTTTGCACTGACAAATTATTATGATTGTGTTATATTGAATTCCATTTATTTGAAAAAAACATTGACATTTTTCTTTCATCAAAGCTGTCCAGAAAGGATATGCAGGTACACACGGTAAAATTGTGTGTGTGTGTGTGTCCAGTGCACTGTGGGGAGTTAGTTTCGATATGGCTGTGGAAATGGAATGTGGACTTCGTGTGTGTTGAAGAGCCATGCTGAGTTCAAGACCCCCTGGAGTACTTCAAACATCCTACTCTTAAAACATACACCTCTGCACAAAAGAGCTCGCCATACAGACACGATCCTTGAATAAAACTTACATTAAAAATTCCAAAACAGCGCTCAACAACACCTTGTTACTTATGTTAACCTACACAGCCCTGCAAAAATAATGGAAAAAACATAATCCTAAAAAGTCTGATGTGCTGAGGACAAAAACAGAGAGAACAAAGGAGCTACAGTTCTGTCACAGAGTCTATAATCAGTGTGCATCAAGCAAATGCAAACCAGGTCTGTGAATTAATGACCTGTCCTTTGCCTAAACCACAACTAACACACCTCCTCACTGACAAAAAGTGATTTTGATCACCATTACAATCTCCTCTTTTCGTAGCGCTGCACATTTGCCCTTGTTCTTGCTTTCCAGCACAAGCGAGGTGGGTCGTTAGGGCCAAATCACGCGGCACCTCCTAATTTGAAATAATTAAATCTTTCCTCCTGCCCTCAGAATCCCCTTGAAATATTCATGTGCAGGTTAGAGTTGGTGGGGTGAACAGGAGGCTATCACACACACTGACACTTCCTGTGCCACAGCTTGCAGATGCAGCACTGTTCACAAGCAGATTAAAACTGACACTAATTATAATCTGACTAGTGTTATATAACTTAGATGCTCAGGTGAATCCCCGGCCTGTTCGCCCGCGTTGACAGATCCTGTCACTTTTGTTTAGAGGCTGAATTGCAGAAAGAAAAGAGGCTGTGCCGTGCTGCATTCAAGGCCCGCTGCCAAATTGGCTCTGGATTCAGACGTGGCTCTGTCCCTTTTTTATTTAATTGAAGTGCTAATGAGTGGTGGGTCTGCGAGTGCCACTCTCTCATGCAAAAACAGGGGAAAAAACACAAAAAAACCACAATGCTCAGACCTTTGAGTGCAACACAGGCCTGGGTTTGGAGAGATAGCAGGTTAACTGCGTGTGCTTTTCTCCTTAACTGAACATAAACAGCACACCTCAACCAGTACACACATACACACACACCACCTTGTGCACACTCCTCACTCAGTAGTGCATATTTGCATCTATTTTATTCTTCCTCCTGCCATTGAGCCACTGGGAGCAGCCTGACAAAGTGCACTAATGTCCAAAATCTGGAGCTGAGTCTGCCGCACATTAAGGCCTGAAAGTACATGATATTAACCTTGTCAATCTGGCTGCATGGCCACACACACACACACACACACACACACCCATACATAAACAGATACAAAGAGAATTCTGCCATTTCCAAACACAATATAAACCTGATTTAAGACTCAATAATTATTTAGTAAATCTCCAGCTGTTATATTAATGTGATTGGCACTGCATTTAGTAAACTGGGAAAGATTTTTTAAAAATAATCTGTTAAGAGTGTGTGTATATATATATATATAAATAATTATTTCTCTCTATTGTATATATATAAGCAAACCTCTGTCACCTTTACAGATGTCTGGATTATTTGTTGCTGTCATGCCCTTATGTCTGGTCCTGTGCCTGGATTTAACCTAGTTTAACCTGTATTAACCCAGGTCAGAACCCATATGTGAGAACATGCTGCTTTGCAATGTCGCTTACAGGGCAAAGTAATGAACCCGACATTTACTGTACGAGTATAAACAGAAACCCAAAGAGATGGATGAAGTAATTTAAGTACTATTAGTCATAGAGAGTGGAACGAAGCTGAGGAAGAATTTGGAGCTGAAAATGGAGAACTTTACATTATCATTACGCTTTAAGCTCTCTTTAGCTTCTGATTTAAAGGTGAGCTTCTCCTAATCGACACTGCAGCAATTACAGGGAAATTGAAGGCATAAAACAAACACCTCCCTTGATATCAGAGACCTTAATTGCAGGACAATTACTGTGTGTCAAACACACATTGAGCAGTTCCCACAATGCAGTAAAGAGGAGCGACTAAAGTAGTGATTACAGTAATGCTCTTAATGCTGACAGGGTAACAGCTCGAGTGAGTCGACTCCCTTGATTTACTTTAAATACTTTAGAAAAAGCAATGTATGCAAAACAGTCGACTGGAGCTCTTTTATTTGACATAAGCCTTTTATTTTTCAGATTAACTCAAGTTAATCTATTAATCTACTCAAGTAATATCTACCTGCAAAGTTTTGAAATGCTTGATTACTTTATTGTTTGATTATGTTATGCAAGAAATTACATAAAATAATATTTATACTTTTAATAGTTTTAACCACAGCTGTTTTCAACCAATGTTCCCATTTTACATCATCCAATTTACAGAATAGGCCATATTACATACTGGAACGTGTTTTAAAGCCCAGTGGATCTATTTGTCGATAAAAGCCATGTAAATTCTTAAAAATAAAGTGCAGTGTCATTCAGGATTCCATGTCAAGACCAGTTTTGTTCGCATTTTACAGTACATAAATTCTACTGATTTTTAGGCATCATGTATAGTTAATTGTACATTAACATGTTCGTCATCTCCATTTAAACATCAGGCTTTATATATTCCAGAAACTTTAAATTAAGTTCAGCTGGGAGTATATTTTATATAAACTTCCATATTTTACATTTATATGGCCACTCATATTGAGATGCAGGTCATTTCCTTGTAAGCTTTAAATTTATGACAACTCACATTTTCATTATTCGCAGCTTCAAGCACATTTCCACTGTCACTACTTTGATAAGAAGTAATGAATTGCAATATATCATCAAATGAATGGAATGTATGATGAATAAAGGGTTCACCACAGCGGCTGTTGATTGACAAGTACAGTAACCGGAATCATCTGTGATGGATTCCTAAATAGGCTCTCATCACTCTCCCACAGTTTGAGTGGAAACACTGGGGCAACACTTTGGGAATGAAAGTTAAGTTCAAGCTTAACAGACACTCAGGACTCTGTGGGTTTCAGAAAGATGATGAGATAGACCAGCCATGTCAGTTCCTCTACAGCAAGGTCATTATTTATTTATACTTATACACCCTGCTTCTATATTGCTAAAGTAAAACATCTGAGATTGTCAGTATAGCATTGATGAGTTTTCATCGTGGAGTTCAGGCCTCCTCAGTGGACATCTACAGAGAGGGCAAATTTTCAAAAGTTACACAGTTGGGTTTCATAATCCTACAAACAATGTACTGTACTGTCTTGCAAAAGTAAAGCTGCTGGATGACTGGGATGTGTGTGAGGATGTTAGCATCTGCTCAGCATGCAGGATAGTGTTCTGCTTTTGTGTTTTAGTAAGTCTGGAATGCCAAATGTAGAGTCAAATTGCAGAAACGCACGTATAAAGTATGTCATTAGTATAATCATGCCTTTAGCATGTGGTTAATATTTAGAACTGGTAAATTACAGGAAAGTGTGAAAAAAAGAAACTATATAGTACCAGAAGTTTAGGCACCAGGAAATTATAACTGTGTTTTTCTCCCTAGCAGGCCAACAGTTCCTGCCTTTTTTTTTTTTTTTTTTGCTACCTGCTCAAGGAAACTAATCTAATTCACTGGCGAAGCTAGCAGCACTGTGCTCTGTACTATGTAACTGATTGCATCATATCAGACACCAATTACACAAACAGGGGAAAAAAAGAAAATCTGGTTTGACTGTGATGTTGATAATACTAGTGTGTCCCATCAAAAGGAGTTTGAGTTTTCAACCTAAGCAAATATATAATTTCATTATAACAGATGAAAAAAAATAATTTTTTTGTAAAATACTTTTAAGTCACAAGTGCAACATGAAAGTAAGAATTTCAACAGCAGTCGGTAGGATTAGTAGTAGTAGTAGTAGTAGTAGTAAATAAAAGTGCAGTATCATTTACCATTGATAACGTTCCAGTTCTCACTCCAGCTGGTGGAAAACCAAATAAACCCCAAGTTCATTTAGGCCAAGTTTGGTCAAGTTCTTATTTTTTAATATCCAGTAGAATAATGCACAGCGATTTAGGCCATTTTCCAAAACTATATATTATATAAAGTGCAGACTGTGCTTCAGTATTATTTGTGTGTGTCACCTAAATTAAAGGTTTAATTGATGTGTATTGTTTGAAATGAAATGAGTCTATATTAAAGCTCTGACTCTCTCAGTCACCTGCTGCATTGAGTGATCAGCTGTTGCACCCACTCCATCTTTTCTTGCTTTATCTCCGCTTTAAGCCTCTAGTACAATGGATGGGGTTACAGGTCAAGTCAGTGTCCATGTCCATACTTGATTACAGGGCAGTGCTGAGTGTGCTTGTGTGTGTGTTTGGAGGAAGGAAGATTTCAGCTGTTTGTGCTGCACACTTTCTCAAACACTCATGGGACTGTGTGGTGAGCGCATGGAATCAGCCCACTCGAGACCAGCACAGCTGTCAGATAAAAATCAATTGAATTTTAAAGTGCTTTAAAGTAAATATTTAATTCTTGCCTTGGGAACCAATTAAGTGAAGTATGTGAACTTGGAGGCTCTGGTTGAACTGGAGATACACTGGAACCAGCTGGTGAGCCACAGGGATCAAATGAGGAGGGGGGGCTTATAGAAAAAAAAAAAGATGCAAATCTTTGGTGCGAAGTCTCGGTCTCAATTACGTATTGATGTTTTAAAGATGTGCTAAAGTTGGAGTGGCACTGAGAAATTGGAGCACATCCAGGAAGGTGTGTAGCACAGCAAGCTGCCTGCTAGCTTGTTTACGCTGTGTGTTTGTTGCTATTTGCTTTGTTGCTGATGTAATTCCCCAAACTCCGAACAGGCATGCTGGAGCATGTTCAGGGTGCAGGGCCCAAACGCATGTGTGTGTGTGTGTGTGTGTGTGTGTGTGTGTGTGTGTGTGAGTGTGTTATTTAGTACAGCTAAGGTGACCTTTGCATTTGCTCACCTGATGTTTTGGAAGCATGTTCACAACAGCAAATTAAAATAGGAGTCCTACAATTAAAACATTTTCCTAGCTCTCCCACTTTACTGCATGGATTATTGTGCAGATTATTCAAACAGGCAAAAGATATAACAATGAAAGCTATGGTTCCTTAGCGCTGATGCTGTAATATACACTCTTGTATGCAGGTTTCTTTGTTTCCAGCAGTGGAACCATCTGAAAAAAGGAAACTCTCCAAACCAAAAAAAAAACCTTTTAGTGTGCTAGATAGAAGCTTTTTTTTTTCTACAAGAGGGTGCATGAATCATATTTTCAGAAATCAGAGAACTCCTTTGGGTGCCTTTTTTTTTCTTTTGTGTGTATGTATGTATGTCTATCTGTCTGTTTTAGTGAATTGTCAGGACCAAAGTGGCTTTGGCTTGACCAAAGTAAAACCAGAAAGAGCCAGAGATAATAAACCATGTCAGAATCAGCAAGATAATCATGACAGCAAGAGCTTCTTATAAAAAGCGATGTGCTTTTTTTAAACCTGATTAGGGTTGAGATGGATCAGGGTTGAGGCCCATCCCTGTAAACTGGGTGGAAAGAGGGAGGATTTCTGCAGTAGACTGGCATCCTATCAGAGGGTACCACTCACAAACATTCACACACTCATTCACACCTAGGGGCAGTTTAGCATAGCCAAGCCGCCTATCTGCATGTTTTTTGGACAGTAGAACCTGGAGGAAACCCAGGCAAACACAGAAGAACATGTACAAAATCACACAGACTTTAACATGAGCTCTGGATCGAACCAGGGAACCTGGAGCTGTGCCACCCACTGCTTAGATTGAGGAATAGGTGTAGAAAATTCTTATTACATATACAGTAGTTTGTTTTATATATATATGTGTGTCTTGTACCAAAAAAGATGAAGATTTTTCTAGTAAATATCCACATAAACTCTTATCATTCTATGAGGGTTGTTTAGACAGTTAATAATTCTAGTATTTTTAAGAAGTTGTAGATAGAAGCTTAGAAGACATAATGAGACTAAAAAAAAACACTTGCTAGATTTTTCTTACATGGACATGCATAGGCAAGTATTATGATAGGAAAAGATGATTATGTTTAACACTTCAGGTGCTATTTCATGTAAAACAACTATGACACTTTTAATGTAAATTATTATATGTGACTTTCTGTGACAGCATGAGACATAATGAGAGTTTCTAGTGATGTCACCACCTTTTGGGCCTGTGTGAGTACCTCTTCATCTTATCTTGACAGTCTACCACATTATCATTGTCTTTCTATGTCAGTCTACATGTGTGTGTGTGTGTGTGTGTGTGTGTGTGTGTAAGTGTGTGTGTGATTAATAATTAGATCAGCAGTAGTCATTTCTCTATCCCTCACTCTCTCTGGACCTGAGGTCGTGAGACTTTGCTCCAGCAGGATGTCCGTCAGACAAAAGCAGCTCCCCAAAGACTGGCCAGCATTTTTTACTTCCTCATGCAGAAGCATTTCCTGTGCCTGTGCCCAGGCCCCTGGTACCTGTTTAACATGAGCAGGAAAAGGAGGAACTGATTGCACCACCACACCAGACACTTGTCTTCCAGTTCCCATTCTCAGTGGAGAGCCAGGTGCTTCAATAAGCATTATTGCAATTAGATTACAACTGACTGACTTTTCACTGTACATCAGCATTACCAACATCTGTGCTCAAGTTTATAACGCTTTTAACCAGGGGCGGCTGGTTTACCGTAAGTTGGTTAACAGGGCTAAGCCTTGCCAGTCAGTATAAGGTTTCTTATTTTTTTCCCATTTTTCTCCACAGTTTTGTTCCAATTCGTATGCCCTAACCAGCTCAGAGGAAAGCGCTGCCTGCCCTATTCCTCATACATTAGCTCACAGAGGCCCACGATTGGCTAGTGTCTCTGTGACGGGGAGGAGATAATACCTTCTCTCCCACCTAGACATGGCCTGTATTGCTTTCTTGACTCCCGGCCATGGATGACTGTGGCATCATCTGGATTCAAACTCACGATCTTCAGATGATAGGGCGAACGTATTCTGTTGCGCCACTCAGAACATAAGGTTCCATCTTTGTCATCCAAATCAAATTATTTCCTGCTAAAGTTGGATTATTTTGGACTTTTGCGGAACCAAGTGCAACACCAGAAAATATAGAAAAGAGAAATACACAGAATGTTATGAAGAAGTCTAGAATTTCTTTCTAGACTCCCTGTATTTTTCTGATCAGGTCGTCAATGAGACTTTGTACTATAATGCATTGTTCCACTCTACTATTTTCATTATTGAGCTGTTGACTTTAGATTTTAGCCTCCCATTTAATATCACGATCAGTGCTCCTAACATTTCTAAATCTCTCACAGATTCTGATTCATGCCACTCATACTATATGCATATACTGTACACTATCGAGGACTTGCTTGTTATACTTGTTATACATGAGCTGACATCCACTACAAAGCATCTTCATGCACATTCTAGACCACAAGAAGAGACCTCTTGTGGTATAGACAACAAAATACAGCAGGTACAACAGAGCAAAAGTTTCAACTTTTCACTTAACAATACCATCAGCATGTCTCAGTATGCCTTTTCACACTTAAACTGCTTCTTGATCAGCACTTACAGTTGCCGCCAGGATTATTTCTTCCTCGCAGGAAGAAAAAAAGACGGAATTTAAAAATCGCCTACTAAAACGTCTGTGCCTCTCTTTATGTGGTTGTCAGGCCGAACTTTGCATCAGGCATTTTCTGTCTGTTCATGAAAGAAGGAGGATGAATAAGAGAACGAGAAAGCGGGGGAGAGAGAGAGTGAGCAAGTCTCTCATACAGAGAAGTGTAATGTCAGTGCGAGGAGATGGAGGAGTGTAAGAGGAGGCCTCAAAGACATGAAAGCACCTCAGGCGCTGGCTGCAAGTTGCTTAAGTGACTGACAATGGCTAGACATGGGCATTAATCTGTGTGCCAGCTTGCGTGTGTGTGTGTCTGTGTAGATGTTCTGTAGTGACAAAACTAGGAAGAACAATAAATCCAGGAAGGCACTGCTTTGTGGAAAGCAGTGTAACTGTCACTGAGACTGCATGAAGCTTTCTGATAATATAGACAGAGACAAGTGCTCTAAACCTCCCAGTTCTACCACAAAGAATGAAATATCAAAGTGGAAATAATACAAACGGCAACAATAAAATGCAAGAAAGAAATAACACCAACAGCCAGAGTTGGAAAATTGTTGCTAGTGTATTCAGGGTGTCCTAAAATTTCCATACATAGGGGAAATTAACACTTTTTAATAAAAATGTAACTTTATTTACAAAACAGCCTCTACATGATTGCCATTTCTTTGTAACCACACATGGACACATCTCTCGCACTCGTGATGAACTCGTGTTAACACATCAGTGTATCTCCACATCTGTAATTGCATGTCCATCGTCCAGCTTCCCGATCCAGCCATGAGAATGATTTCAATACGTTCTTCTTAAAGGCTATATATAAATTAAGTATGAAAAATTTTGGAAGACATTTTGCTAAAAAGTGTTAATTTCCACTATGTATGGAGACTTTTGGGACACCCTGTATACACTATGTAGTGCTATTATGATAATGAGTCGGAACTGGGTCTGTTGAAGTGTCACAGCACATGACAACAAAATTCTACTAATTTGACAACCGTCTTATTATTTTTATTACACCTTAAAGACATTGTGAGGTGTCTTGAATAAGGAATTAGCATCATCAGCCTGTCATTTGGATGGTGAATTTGTAATTTACCTTCAGGCTAATGATCTGTTTTCTTTTTTTTTCTCTCTGTAAGTGATGCCCTGTTAACAAGATCAACACTCATTATCATTTCTGGGTTTCAGGGAGGAAAAAAAAAAAAAAAGACACATGAATTCTCTTTTTTTCCAGTGATGATTTTGATGTGAGACCTGTGGAGATGAATGTGTTTATAAAACACGTTGATTAATTATAAACTAAAACTCTTCTGTGATAAAGCTTCCTGGTGTCAAATGATGTAGAGTTAATATTCATAATACAGAAACTACAAGAAAGCCTTTGTATTACTGGTAAGATTTAGCATGTGGTTCATGTGGTTAAATTTTAAGATAAAATTTTAAGATAAAAAGAATAATAATCAGAAGTGTTAAAACTCAAGTCAGATTAAAGGTTTTGAGATAATTCTTCAGTATTGAGATATGTACTGTATTTAAGTATCATTTTAAAATATTTATTTATTTTTATATTTTAATATATTGCTACTGCTGAGTGGACTATCTTTATAAAACCACTATTTGGTTATTTTAAGTTAATTTGAACCTTTATCCTACCTTTATAAAATCAAGTGTACTTGTTTGGACAAACATCATTTATATAGATTCAATAAATGTAAAAAAAAATAAATAAATAAATATTGAATACTATATCTCCAATGCATTTGTAATTACTAGTCTAAAATCATTAAACAAAAGACTAAAATTATATTAAATCATTTTTTTATTCTTACTCAGCTTGTGTACATCTTCCCTCAAAATAAACTAAGACAAAATAAAGCTGTATTAAAATTTGTGTTAATATGCATGAGGTATAAAATCAGGACGACCTTCTTTGGGTGTAAACAGGGCTCTTCATGGCAGGCCTTGTTAGCTAATATCAGATGGCTGGGTTCTGCCTTATGACAAATTCATTAAACTCCTCCACAGCTCGGCAATATCAGCCGAGACATCTGATAAATATTCCGCAGCCGTGTATTTTTCCTGCATCCGTAATTATCAGCCCACGCTTTTTCACACCGAATCAATTATCGCGTTTTGAAGAGCATTTTTGATCCAAAACATTTATTGACATGATCTCCGCAAACTGTGAAACAAACACAACATATCTCTCATCGGAGGATCTGTCAGGCGCTTTGCTTGGGCTTGAAGTCGCACATTAGCGAGCTCCCACACACACACACACAGACACACATACACACACATCATTTGTTCGTGTTGCATCGCATTCTCGCCACAACAGATGTTGGCTCCCACAAGCTCTCATAATTCCTTCCCCTGATGCAGACAGATTGGACGCCTGCTTCTTTGTTTTCAGCCACCTCATCTGGCTTGAGGCTGTTATCACAACGAGTCCCTCACCATTTAAAATGATAAAGCCTCCACTAACTTCTGTGACATATGGAGCTCTGAATGCCTAAATATTTCCACTTAATAAACTCAAAAAAAAAATAAAAAGAACATGCGAGAGATGGATGCAGAAGTCTTGATGACCAAAGTCATGTCAAAAATAGCACGGATTGCACGTTTTTGTTATAAATCTGGTTGAGAGTGATGGTTTCCCAGGGTGACATGCCAGATGCAGGAAAGAACCAGTGCTGCTCACAACACAGCTGGCAAATGAGAGAAAGAGACAAAGAGAGATTAAAACTAATAATTAGGCCAGCTAAGTGTATAGGAACATTTCATTCTGCCTTAGAACAAACAAACTCACACTTATTTATTATATGCAAAGATTTCTTTTCTAAAAGCTACCCTTGGTGATCAGATTTGGTGATTTATGTCCAAAATTTACATCAGTATTTACATAGGGAAAGTTACTCATATTCAGAGTTGGGTTATGCACATTTTTTACAGGGTTTTTAACATCTTGTCTAGACCACCGCCTTTAAACACAAGCACATAAAATAATCAGGGATAAAAATTCCAGACTGAAGACATTTTTTCTTTGCTGTGAAATATCATATAATTTAATGTAATAGCAATTTAAAAATGAAATATACATACATACATACATATATATATATATATATATATATATATATATATATTCAAATAAAAATTAAATAGAAGTTAAGTATATAACAATATATTCTTATTAATAATTATTCTTCTAATTAATTAATTATCATATTAATCACTGCAAATCTGGTCTAATTTAAAATAGCACTTGATCCAGCATATCCTTATTTTGTTATATATATATATATATATATATATATATATATATATATATATATATATATATATATAAAATCATTT
>CM075014.1:18135299-18146543 GCA_037576675.1 Pangasius sanitwongsei
TATATATATATATATATATATATATATAAAATCATGTACCAGCAGTTGATTGTGGGCACAAGTTATACAAAATTGAGGTAATTAAATTGGAATGTGTGCAGGGGATGTAGATACTCCACGTGTTTCACACATTTTTTAACATGAAGTGAATCCATTTTTATTTCACATGTGATTTTTACAATACATGATTCATTTCTTTTCACCTAAATTATTCGAATTCGGGGCATGTGGATTAATTCAAACGTGATTTTCTCACATAAATAATTATTTTTCATACAGTATGTGATCACGTGTTTATTTGAGTTCCCATGTGCAATTTCATGGCATACCATGATGAAATGCACCTTCACATGTTTATCCACATGTTTACATATTACTCACATGATTACATGTGAAATGTATGTATCTTTTCCATAAGAGTTTTTATATGCAAAAAATATGTTTTCCTTATTTTCTAGAAGCAACATTTCAGTACGCTGACCTTCAACTGCATACGAAACTTAAAAAGCACAGTGTGTTTTTCTCCCTTTCACACTCCTGCCTGTCTTAAGCGGTGGGTTATCTGGCAGCGGCGGTGTTTAGTTTACTGGGAGCTGGCCTCAGTGTCGACAGACTGTTACCTGTGTGGGGGGTCTCCATTGTGGCTACATTAGCCCATATGGCCTGAGTTAGTTTCCATTGAAGCCATGGCCTAATTACGAGGCAGCGAGAGAATGTTCGCCGATGACGAGCAGCTCGCCGCGGTGTTTGCGCCTCATCCAACCCCTACGGTGAGTCGCACCTGTTCCCACTCTTTAAAAGCCCTCTTTCAGTTTAGCTCTTGGCTACAGCCACCAAATGACCTATCCAGGGGGCAATAACGCCTTTGCTGTTTAGCCCCGTCGTCAAGCTACGGAGTCAGCAGGCGCACCCTAATGCTAGACTGGGCCAGAGAATACAGCTGCTTGGCTTTATAGCTTTGAGCACATGCAAAGGAATTACTAACTTCACTATGGCTCTAGGAAAATTACATATTACACAAGCTTTGCATAGATAAAGATTTATCAGGGCCTAATACCCAAAGCTCCTTTTACCCAAACTTTACTAATAAGAGTAAAAATTTGTCTCTGGAACATATCATTAAATTAAAAGGTTTGAGGTTTGTCCTGTTAAGAACATTTTTTTTAATCATTTGTTTAGCTGGTTCTGTGTAGTTCCTCACATTCCTGTGTGATGTAGCATGACTTGATGAAAACATTATTCCAACACTAAGCCTTAAAAAATTTCCTCTGCTTTTGGACGTCATTGTTCCTTGTTACGACGAGAGCAAGGTGACGTTACATTTCCGACCACAGTTAACATGTTCATCAAAGGCCTGTTCGCGCTTTCTTTTTGGTGTCAGCACTTGTAAGGAAGATCAGTATGGAAATCTCGGTCGGCTGCCATGTCAGAAAACAAACACGCCATAATTCGAAGGGGCTCCTGTCGTCCTCGCTCTCTTGTCCCCCCACCCTTATTACGTGGGGTGCGAGAGTGATGGTGGCAGCGTTCTGTGTTTTATCTGTCAGCTCCCTTCCACGGCGCATCTTCATAGCTCACATGGCGGTTGCTAACATCAAAGGCAGCGTACAGAGGTTGCTCCTGAAATGTGACAACTGTTTTCCTTTTTCTTCTTTTGCATGGTGTGTAAATGTGCAGTGAGAATAGACTTTGACTCACTTTGCTTGTGGGCCATACCGTGACAGTGATGTGTGAAAAGTGAGAGAGAAAGAGTTGTTTGTTTCTTTTTGTTAATAAACAGCATGTTCCTGATAGCAGGTTTTTATAGTAAAATTAAGTCATGTGATCCCTTTAGGATTTCAGAAAACGGAAATAAAGTCATAAACTAAATGAAGTTTTCATAGTATAATACACCTTTAGATGATTGCACAAAACAAAAAAAGTTGCATGATTATCTTTAAAAGTATGCAGCCAAAGGAAGGGAATTTTGGTATAATAGTTTATATGTTCTCAGACGTATCCCACATTGCCCTGCACTACATCCGTGGGATGCTGAACCTCCATTCAAACGTTCAAAAGCTACGTGAAATTAGCCAACATCAGTGTGTGTGTGTGTGTGTGTGTGTGTGTGTGTGTGTGTGCGCGCAGATGAAGTGATGTGGATATAAATGGTTGCGTGGGTGAGTTGCCCAAACATTTCCTGCTGCCAAGCATCAGCACACGTGGCTTCTCCCACTGCATTCTGGGAGCACAACAAAAGCTATTGATTGTCTGGGAGGAAGACAACTTTACAAAAAGGCCTCCTGTCGAGGGCCCCCAATGAAATAACGCCAAGGGTATACCACCATTCACATGATCTTAAACGTTCCCCAGAAAGTCAACTCAGCCTTCTGATTAGGCCAAGAACATGGCAGCGCTGGCTATTGATGTGGGCTAAAAGAAACATACTCAATGGTAGCATTTATAAGAGTTAGAAAATCACTTGAATAACAAACACAGAATGCCCTGCAACCAAGTTCAAATCATTGAAACAACAAGGAAAAAATGTGTATTGTGCTCATTATATTTATTATTGCATATTTTGGTATTAGCCTACTTAACTGATCATCTGAACTCGATTCATTTAAACTCACAGACCAGTATGCCTATAAACAACATCAATTTGGACCTAATGTGTTCTTGCTGATGGAAATTTCAGATGTAAAATCCACCAGGGCTCCAATTAAGAGCCAGGATATTATTGTACAAATTTAAATATTGAGCTGAGTATAAAAATATTTGGTTTATGTTTATAAAATAAATATGTGTTAAGGGGTCTGTGGGATTGTGTAAAGGTAACAGGTAAAAGGGTCCTGGGCTACACAAAACTTTTAGCTAAGCTAGTTAGATAGCTGTCAACTAGCTTAACTGCTATTACAGTAGCTCACATTTGTCATTAATAGACATAAGAAGGATTTCCATATCTGAGTTTCAATTTGCATTTTATTTAATATAAGCTAAACTTGATAGAATATACCACAACAGTCAAATGTTTAGCTTAGCTAGTTAGAAAGTCGTTAATTAGCTTAGCAACTATTAAACCAGCTAACATTTGTGACAGGTAGACACGTGTAGGATTTCCATACTGAGTTTCATTTTGCATTTTATTTAACAGAAGCTAAACCTGGCAAAATATACCACAACAATCAAAATAGTTAGATCGCTAGCTTAGCATGCAAGTTCAGCTGCTAAAGTTTTCATCTTCAACTTTGATTTGAACATTGTTTTCAAAGTTGTGATAGGGTGATAGGTTCATGCGATTGAATGACATTCTTCCTGAATCTTTTTTTAAGGACTCTGTTTTAAGTGGAAAAACAAATTATATATATATATATATGTACACATATGACCATGCTGTGTTAGCAAATTTGACCAAAACACAAATGGACATATTAGGAATTAGCTGGCCAAAAGAGTGAAAAATCACATTGTTATGATTCAGAGATTCAGACACACTTTAATAATTTAGTCAGTATGTCCTCTCTGAGCTGTCATTATTTATACTGTACAGTCCAGCAAATGTTACAGTATGTGCTACAGCAAAAATTAGACAGGAATTCCCACTGCCAGAAGCTAGATGATGCAGTATAGTGGGCTTCTTTCAGATTCAGGGCTTTGTCCCCCCCATACACACACACACACACACAAACACACAAACTGCCTTGGGCAGAGACCCATCTGTGTGAGGGCGCTGGCCTTGCTACATCTGCAAAGGCCTAGAGAAGGTGAGGGGCCGAGAGAGACAGAAAGAGAGAGAGAGGGAGCAAATTAAAGCTCACGGTGGGAAGCTTGAGCCCCTGGCACTCTTCTTATGCAACAGCTGCACCTACAACAACCATCATTTCACATCCTGACATATACGGCCAGCCGGGTGAGCGTACAGGCCAATGCCAGTGCAGACAGAGGGCGCACAGCGTGCCAGCCTTAAGCAAAACAGGTGTATGACATCCTGTTGCTAGTCTACAGGGGAAGCAGGGGTATGAGGCCGGATTGAGCCCACCGATCCTACTGAGGCCACTGCTGAAAATAACAAAAGGAGGTTAGGGCCGGGTTTGACAAGCTCATTGATAATATTTTAGATGAAGCAGGTTTGCGTGTTGACTGCAAATTGCCTCTAATGTCTTATGGCACGGGCTGCAGGCCACAGCCGAGAACAAAACGGGGCCATTATTTATTATTTCTCAGGGCGGGTGAAGATGCTGGCTCTCGCCACAGAGATGTAAGCCAGCATGGCACACATGGCACCATCACCTCTGCCTGTCTTCCAAAATCATCCATATTAAAAAAGTCATCCATATGACATAAAAGTCATCCATATGACATTTGTTGTGAATTGCTAAGATTTTCTTTATACATAAATGCTATATTTAAGTTAGAGTAATGCTATACTTTTTAAAATATGAAAATAGAAACCTATGTGTCCTGAAATGACAGGTCTAAATGCTCAGGGTGAAATAAACCGACAAACCTTCAGTGCTGCAGGTATAGATCCATTTTCTATTTTTCTAGCTTACTTTTTTGATAAATTAGCATGATAGCAAGATGTGTGTTTTCAAAAATGTCAAAAAAATTATCCATTCAATGACACATCCCACATATCCTTAAGATTGGATAGATAGATAAATAGATAGATAGATAGATAATGTTGATATTAACATAAATATTATTATAAAATGCAAAGTAACATGTAAATCTATAATGCCTAATTTAGATAGATCTGTGAAGTCATAAATATTACAATTAAAGGTAAAATAATTTTCATTTCTTACTGGTACAAATAATAGAGAATTATGCAATTATTAAAAAAAATAATAGTTTAAGCCATTGTCTCAGACCAAATGTATAATGTAGCTGAAAAAAACAGTTTGGAAACCTGCCTTCCTGTCCGGAATGCATGTTTGTATTTTGATTGGCCTCTTGTTAGTCTTTTAGCTAAATCTATTTGAACCACAGTAAATTTTGGGGGTGGAGCTTTGTGTCATTCAAAAAGTCATTCAAATCTTATTCAACTCCAGCTGTTTAACCGTTAGAGACCATTTTTCCACAAATCTTACCTAAAGCACCTTTAATTTAACAAATATGGAAGTAGATACTCAATAAGTAGATACTTCTCAAAATATGCGAACTGAAAGTTGTCTTTGCTGTCTATTGGATTATGGATTATGGGCCATAAATCCTACTTTCCATTTCAAAAAAAGGTGTGTCCAGCTTAACATTGTTGAACAAGGTATTAAAATGGTAAACAATGCTCGCTTTCTTCACATAGTAAGGAAGCTGAATGTCTTTCTGTTACTCCCGGGATGCTCACAACATCATGGCTCTTATTTTATCTGACTATTCAGACGCTGCCATGGTGTGAGAGTGTTACTCGCTGTTCTGGGTGTGTGACAGTTGGGAGTATGAGGAGATGGCGGAGGCACAGCGGTGATGAGGGGGTGTACGGAGGGTAAGCTGATGATGATAATTTAGGTGGCAGACGCCAGTTTTTCATCATTAGGCAGCACAGTCCTGCTGCTCAGGTTACGACACGTCCAGAACACATGCTGGCTGTGTCAAATGAGGCAGTTCAAGCCCACCTGATGCACACACATACTCACGTACACACACACACACACATACACACACAATTACATGACACACTGCGTCCCTAAGGCCACACCGCCACACACGTGCACACCTGGCCCTCTTTTAGCACCTAAACTTCACTTATTAGATTAATAACAAAAGTGGAAGTCGTGGCAGTTTAAGGCACCGTGGGCTCTCATAGCTGTGCCAGCTCTCTCTGCGTAATGACAGCACTTTATAGATGAGAGCTTCACTGCATTTTAGACTCCTACTTAAATTACCACTTAACCTTAAACTAAACTAAATGAGGAGTCCAAATATAGATAAGGATAAAGTGACCCTCATTTTTCTTTCATAAGCTGGAGCATTTTAAAGCCAGTTTCTCAACTTAAAATTGCAAATCTTCATTTGCTCTGGATACTGGAAAAAGCCATGCAATTTAACCGTATCACATTCACACGCATGAAGCAAAGTGGGTTGCATGATAAATCACAAATGTCTAAAGCGTGGTTTGGGATTCGGTATCTGTTACATACATGTAATGTTGATCAGACCATAGACCTCAGATGGATTTGACACTTCTTTATAATGTAAAATATAACTCCAATCCAAAATAAAGAATAATTGCTTCTCATTTTAGAGAAGGAACTGCCAGTAAGATCTGTTTTCAGGCTGATGCATCTGCATCTCCCACGCAGACACAATGAAAGTATATAATAGCATTACAGTTTGCACAAGCAACTTTTTCTCCAACATAAAAGTGAATAAAATGAGAACATACCAACAGATTACGGTATCAGGTATTTTCTAGCTCAAGTAGAAAGGCTTATTACTTCACAATATCAAAGTAAGGCTTAGTGCATTAGCACTTAAGGGACACTGGAGCAGCAGGCAGTAGCATAGGACTGCTTTGTTTAAGAGGACACAAGGTAACTTTAACTTTACAATGCCTTGTTTTGCAAAGATAAGGGGAAATAACAGACTTTTTAATTCACTGTCCACCTTCCAAAACCACATGCAACTCTCCCTTTAGCCCACAAAACTCCCCATCTGCATATTGGAACAAAGTAACAAAGCCAGCCCTGGAAGGCAAACTGATGGTCCATCTACTCTACACAACTGTTTTGGTCACTGTGTCATTCACCTATAGGCCCGATAGGACCAATGCATTTGTAGCGAGATTGGCAGAAAAGTACCATCTCTTGTGGCAAAATCAAGTCTGCAAAAATGCACACAAGTGGAAAAAGTCATCCAACGTGAAAGCCCAAACTGCCGATTCAGACATGCCAGGCTCGGGCGCTTTTAATACCCCATCACCCAGAGAGAGATGGACATCTACTCCACTTGGCAAAATGTAGGTATTTTTCCATTTTTTTTGTTGTTTACTGCTGGAAAGAGGGACGCAGAGGAGTGGGCAGATGCAGGTGCCAGCAGTTAGTATTAGCATTAGCAGTTTGTACAAGTCAGCCTTGAATGATGGGAGATTAGAAGCACTGGCAGAGGCTGCAAAGATCCCTGATGTACTCTGACTAATACACACAGGTTGGTCACTCGAAGAGAGAGAGAGACAGAGAGAGAGAGAGAGAGAGAGAGAGAGAAAGTGTTGAGCCAGACATTGTTTTAGGCCCAAATGTACTCCACTTGAAAATGCTAGATGTTATTTATTCTATTTCATAACTGAACAATATGACAGGCTCTTATTTACAGTCTGTGACTTAAGGTAAGATAAGATTTCCATCAATATTTTCTTGGGGAAAGTTCCTTGTATTCAACTTGGATTTTTTTTCAGTATCAACTCCTCAGTTCAACTTTAAATAATGTGTAAAACACTGGTGACCTTCCTGCCTTGTGCCCAGTGTTCTTGGGATAGGTTCCAGATCCATCATCTGATGTGGATAAATGTGAATGAATAATGAACTATGACAACCTCCTTTATGTTCTCCTCATGAAACAGATCAGGTTGTTGTCTTTTGTAATGATTTGTAATTCTTATTAATGCTGTGTTTTTTTTTTCCCATATGGGTTGATATTACAATGAAAAGGGTAATAACTGTAACAGCGGATCTTGTTTTTGTTCTAGACACATTTGAGGTTGTGTTTTGGTGTTTTCTGATGAAATTTTGTTCATTTGTGGTTATAAGCTGTGGTTTCATCATGGGTCCATGGCCCTAAATGACTTCTGTGGTATTCATTTCTGTGTTCATCACAGACTTCAGATTATCTGAAAATCACACTAAAAATAATTCACCAGAGCCATGAAAATGGGTTCAATGAAAGTTTCAACATATATGACATACCAAATTCTTATTCTGATCAAGCATAACTTGACTAAAGGCGAATTTTGTCTTGTAGCTAGCTAACATTATTGCGTTCTATGTGTTCCAAGTCATTCCATATTCAATTGCTGGCTTATAAAAATAATGTGCTATACATTTTAATTTATAGTGATTTCTTAGCTATATAGCTTTGTTTTTTTCTGTAAACAGTAGTGTAGTTGTGTTTAGAATATACAATGCGATATACAAGCAAGGGAAAGCAAGAAAACCCATACATTTACCAATACATTCACATTCTTAAGAAGAGATTTGTTATACAAGTAGAGTTCATACACACACTCTCCCTTTTTCTCTTCCCCTGCCACACACACACACACACACACACATACACAAATGTGAGCCAGGTTGTGCTGCTGTACAGAACAGTGGGATCATGGACAGGGAACAAAGAACAGGCTGGGATAAATTATCACCTTCTGAGTTCGTCGGTAAACAAGTAAATTGCCATGGAACAGGTGTTGGCGAGGGAGCAGGCCCTTGACAATAATCACCTTTTAGGAAGGCATCTGCCTCTCTTTTAGAGCACTAAAGTACTGCGTCGGAAAATAAAAGATTAAAGTAATCAAATAAAACACACGAAAGAGATATTTCACAAGGCGGAACCACGTAGCACCGGCCCACAGGTGAGCTCTTAAGAAATGCAGACGGGTTAATGGTCAAATAAAAGAAAGATATGACACCATTAAGGGCTGGAAATGACAGAGCCAAAATGCAGATGAAGACGAGGATGATGGGAGTTTTATTACCAACAGACTTTGCTCTAGATTAGCTCTTTATGAATTTTCTCTCTAGGTCCAACCCCTGCACAGAGAACTGCATGACTGTGTATACTTGTACATTTTGAGATGTCAGTACTTTGTGTGTATACTGTATATATCCCAGCTCGGATCCACCACCACCATCTCATCTCATCTTTCTCTTCCTTTCTTTGTCTCTGTCTGTCTCTCTTGCTCTCTGTATGATTACCCAGAATGCCCCAGGTGTTTTCTTTCCTTCCTGTCCACATGGCCGTTGTGGATTAGTAAATGTCCAGGTGCGCACTCATGTTCTGCCTCTCTCTCATCCCCAGGTGCTTCCATTTACATGTGTGCACATTTGTGTGGTAATGAATGTGTGTGTGTGCGTGCGTGTGTGTGTGTTTGTGAGAGAGAGTGTGTGTATGTGTGTGTATGTCTTCTGGCCCATCCATATGGTCATCTGGGGCATCAGGCTTGCCCAGGTGCAGCTCATGACTCATGTACAGCAACAACTCGTGTGTGTGTGTGTGTGTTATGGTCAGTAGCTTTAGCTTCATATCTAAGTCCATAAAAGCTAAAAATAGTTCAATATTTAAAAAGTGAGTTATTTTTTGTTAGCTATTTGTTTGTTATTTGTTTAATGGGTACTAGAAAGTTTTTATTATTATTATTATTTCTAGTTCTTATTACGATTTAAATGGAGGGGACCGTTTTATAGCACACAGAAACTCATTGTGCAATTTTGGCAATTATGGGGCATTTTGGTTTATTTATTTATTTATTTATAATTTTCTGAAGTCTTACTAAAAATGGAGCGGTAATAAGATACATACATATATATATATATATATATATATATATATATATATATATACATATATATATATATATATATATATAGAGAGAGAGAGAGAGAGAGATAGATAGAGATTGTGCCTTGAGGGTAGCAAACTCAAATAAAAGTAAAAATGAAAAATAAAGATTTTCACATATAGGAGGATGCCCAAACATCTGATGCCCTGTTTCCATCAGTACTGTTTATATTATGCATTGAAATAGTGATTTTTAAAGTTCTGAATTTGTATTATGGTCAATGGGACGACCACTGATAAGCACACTCTTAAAAGAAAGGTCAAATCTAGAAGAGTCCTTAAGGGTTTTTCAGTTGTCCCTTGGTTGTTTGATGTAGAACCATACAACGTAGTCTTTCCCTATCCTAGAACCCCTTTTAAGAGCCTAAGAACCTTTTGAAGAAATCTGCAGTGTAATGATCAGAACATCTATCCATGCATCCATTTTCCACATCACTTATCCTACACAGGGTCACGGGGAGCCTTTAGCCTATCCCAGGGAACTCGGGGCACAAGGCGGGGGGCCCCCTGGATGGGGTGCCAGTCCATCACAGGGCACAATCACACACACTCTCACACACCACGGACAATTTGGAAATGCCAATCAGCCTACAGCGCATGTCTTTGGACTGGGGGAGGAAACCGGAGTACCCGGAGGAAACGCTTGAAGCACAGGAAGAATATGCCAACTCTGTGCACACAGGGAGGAGGCGGGATTCAAACCCTCCAACCCCGGAGATGCAAGGCATAATATAGAACGTGAAGTGTATTTGCTGGGAGATTTTCCTGCATAATTGTGAAACCTTTTTCTTATGGTCTAAGGTCCATATGATTATAATTACGTTTGTTAACCATTTTATCCTATAATCCGAGATAAGATATGATCTAAAATTAACGTTATGTTGGACTGAATTGTAAAAGTAAACAAAACAAAAGCAAGCTAATAAAAATGTTAGTCACACTTTATTTTAAGGAACACATATAAGAGGTTAACTACGGTCCTGTTATATGCTCAGTAAAGCTCCAATTAGACACTTGTAAAAGATTTATTCACTATGTATTAGTCTTTATTCATAATGACCTGTATTGCTGCGTAACTAGACATTTTTTAGGTGCAATTATTTCATTATTAGTTGTGATAATGCACGATAAAATGTTATTAAAACCTCGTTAAACAAATTATTGAGCAAGAATTAATAACCTAAATGTCCATGTTAGTCTTTTAGGTTATTGCCTCAAGTGACTGCAAAATATAGCTTTAAGAGCTAGTAAAAGCTGAATAAGTCACTAATAATTTAATATGTGTTCCATATTCTATAGCTGAATTTTAGTTCCTAAAAAGTAATAAATTCTTAAGTAATAATATACTGTAGTCACTTGGTTATTATTTCATGCTCAAAAGTTTATATAACAAGGTTGTGTTTATAAAGTATTATCACAGCTAATAATTATTAGACATTTTTACATAGCAGATTGCTAGTGATATACAGTAGCAGTACAAGTCATTATGAATAAAGACTAGTACATAGTGAATAAACGTTATATACAGTTGGGGTCATAGGTTTACACACACCTTGCAGAATCTGCAAAATGTTTTTTTTTTTAAAAAAAAATAAATAAATAAATAACAGGGATCTTTTTTTTTTTTTTTTTTTTTGGGGGGGGGGGGGGGGGGGTTTTTTTTATAAAAAAAAATAATTATTTAAAAAAACAAATGTTTAAAAAACAAATATTAAA
>CM075014.1:18152339-18191853 GCA_037576675.1 Pangasius sanitwongsei
TATTATTATTATTATTATTATTATTATTATTATTATTAATAATAATAATAATAATAATAATAATAATAATAATAATAGTGTTATGAAGTTTCATTAAATCTAATAAGTCATATATGTTATAGCCATAGTGTACTATATTATATTATGAGATTTAATATTCAAAATAATCATTATAATGAAGATTCTTGTAAAAGAATAAAAGTAAATACAATTCATATCACTCAAGATTGGTCATGTAATTGTTGTTGCACATGCACCCATTGACTTAAAATCACAAAGCTGCATTTCATTGTTGCATACTTAAAAGGATTATTTTTTTATCCTACAGTTGTTCTTTTGAGTTGTAGTCTTCTTCCAGCCAGGCTCATGTCAAACACTAGTCAACAACACCAAAGCCTGGTTGGAAATGACAAAAGGATGAAAAATGCAATGTCTTGTGTCTGAACCTTGTGTCTCTGATGGAAATCATGGGGGGAGATCTCATTCATAATGCAGGTAGGCAGCGCCTGGCTCCAACGCACTGGAGGATATCATGGCGAGAGTGACATCGAACAGGCAGTGCCCTCTCTGCCACGCTTGACTGGAGATTCCAGAGGGCCACACCACCCTGCGTCCTCTTACCGCCTGGCCTCAGAGGCCAAACCGAGACCTGGATGACCTCCAGGGGAGGGCTGGAGAGACAAGGGTAGGGAGGAGTACAAAGTGTGTGTGTGGTTATGTGTGTGTGTAAGAAGGGGACAGGTCTGGGCATCTGCCCGTGAGAGCCAGGGGCTTTTCTGGCAGTGACTGCAGGCTGCGGCACATTCTGACAGAACAAGTGTTGCATGAGATGCGACGCTGGGTCTCAGAGATCCAGGAGCAGGTGTTGTTCATCGGCAGCCGCGCTGGAGCGGAGACCCCTGAGCACACCGAACGCCAGGCCAGGACCACTTCGCCATACACACACGCGCTCATACATGCACATGCACACGTACCTGCATACTAAGACACCCTAATGATAATGGATTCAAGGCGATTAGGCAGTGAGATACTAATGAATCAGAACACACGAGCACACAGGGAATCACTGAACTGCTGGCTAGAAAACAACACTGAAGGTGGAAATGTAGCTTTGTGTTAAAGTTTTTCAGGATATCTGACTGGTTAAATGCAAATGGAGTGAATTTGTATTCATTTATTGTGGTTTACACAGCATACAATGGTATACAACTATAAAGCACTAAAATGCATATTCTTCTTAAAATCCCGATACACATTCCCCTCATTCGGCAGCCCTCGCTGGACAAATCTCTTTGGTATGGGAGAAATCTTGGCATCCTCGGATCAGTCATGGCAGCGATACATGGCAGAGGGAGACAGTCCAAAGCCCACAGCACCATCCACTAGCCAAAGAATCTGCTAACCTGTGGTTAACCAAACTGTGGTGACAACAACTGTTTCTAACTAGGCTACTTTTCTCACTAATGAACACCCACAGGGTGTAAAACTTGTATTTCTCTATATCGTAATTATTGTCTTCCTTATGTTAAGTTTTACTTAGGATGGAAAACTGCACATTAGTAAGTGACCATGATATTTGTTCATTACAAGTAAATTTCAGTTTCCTTAGTAAAAAAAAATGTTTGCTTTGATTAGACCCACAGATCTGTAGAGTAAAAAAGTTTCCATTCCCCATGATTTTTTTATAATTTGTCTACAATTTATGTATCTTTTACATTTATATATGTAAGTATGTATGTATGTATGTAAGTAAGTATATATGTACTGTATGTAAGTACCTTGCAACAGGATGAGTCAAAAAAAAATAAGGCAAAACAGATTGCCATGACCCTCTCTGGCTCCAGACCTGATTTGAAGAAGGCAGTGTATGACAGCTTGCAGAGTGAGAACAGATCTGTCAGAAAGAATGTGGAGTGTGTGTGGGGGCTTTGATGGGGCCAAATAATAAACTGAAAGGATTCAAAAGCTTCTCTGAGGATATAAAAGAGATTGGACGCAGTTATAATAGCAAAGGTTAGGCATACAAGTTGTTAGAGATTATTATTATTATTATTATTATTATTATTATTATTATTATTATTATTATTATTATTATCAGTAGTACTAGTAGTGGTAATAGTAGTATAGTAATAATAAACATTTGAATGAATAATTCATATTAAACATTTGAATTAATTTTTTCCCCACTCTTAATATCTTAATATATATTATTTGACCATTTTTGTTACTAGGGATAATGAAGACACATCTGTGAAACTGTAAATCAAACGTCATGTTGCTTTACTTACTTTTTTTTCTGTAAGTTATGCAAACTTTTACAACCAAATAGCAGAGCTAAAGAGAATCAACACTGACTTCTAATCCAGGACATAATGTATAATTTTTTACTTCTGGTTATAAACCCTAATAACAATCCAGATTTTGGCTAACTAGTAAAATCGTGTACATTTCTCCCCTTAAAACGTATGGACCACCATGGCTAAAAAATCAACTAAAAAAACACAACAATCACTCCCATAATTTTTCATGTTATATGTGAAAAAGCTCTATTATAATAAAGGAGGAAAAGTCCAGTTCCATGCATTCATAACACTAACATATTGCTTACACTGAGACTTAATGGATGACATAGAGGTGACATTTATTTAATAGGTGCAATTAAAAGTCAAGGTTGTTAGTGTTCAATCATAAAATATACCATAACACTGTCATTCCAGATCTATGCTGTGTGCAGGCATTGTACAGATCATACATTTAAAGACCTGTCAATGTCCAGCAAAACCCGAGTCTGAGCTGGTGCCTGTAAGCGAACCTTTACCTAGCCAGAATCTGATCCGGTGGCTGGATTTACAATAGTTCACTATGTTAAGCTAAAGCAAACTTTCTGGTCAGCCATCATTAGTGTGTGCGGTATTGGCAGCCTCGTTATATTTTATAGTAGTACTCTGTAAAAACTATCAGGACCATAGCTGGACTATATGTCAGAGTAATGGCCAGAAAACCAGGTCTCTCTCTCTCTCTCTCTCTCTCTCTCTCTCGCTCCCTCTCTCATTCCACCTCTCAGTCTTTCTCTCCTGAGTTTCAGCCTAACCTTCCGGCCCATTACAGCTCATTGTAGGATGGGGGTGAAGAATAATTGCATGGCTGGGTGACAGGCCATCTATCCATGTAGACCCATGCCGTTTCCTTCAGGAGCGCTGCCCAGTAATAGCAACATGCCCTGGAACACAAGCTGGAAAATGTACCTCATACCTGCCTGGATGTTTTTAGGCCATTAAGAATATCCTGCCATCTATATAAACCTGGAGACTGGGGGGGGGGGGGTCTCACTCACCTTTGCTGTACTCTAAGTGGCCAACATTTTGATAGATCCATGACTAGTCCTCTAAATGCCTGTTTTCTTTCTTTTCCATTTCCAGTCCCTCTCACTTTGTCTCTGTCTCTCCACCATTTTCTTCTGATATATATATATATATATATATATATATATATATATATATATATGGAAAGAGGAAGACATCTTTTAAATTGCCTGTGGAGATGTAGAGAGGAGAAGATCCGTCACCTGCAGATAAAATGACTATATATCATTAGGCCTGCTGTCAATTTTACTGTGACTACTGGATTTTTAATTCACATTTTTAAAAAAATGCAACAAAATATATAGTATATTAAATTGAATCTCTTTATAAGAGAATGTTAGGTTCTATTGTCTATAGTATGTGTGCATTTTATATGTGCAATATAAAATATTAAACTGTTTTTCTTGCCTTTTGATTGTATACTTTCAGCGTTATGATCTGGCCTATAAGCTCTTAATTTGTCATCGTCATTATTTCAGTGATTTTTCTACCGCGAGATAATTCTAACATTTAACAGTAAATCTGATTGAAGCCCGGCTCAGTCAACACTGACTCATAGGAGAGGTGTGTCTATTATCAAACGGCTTATCGAGGATGTGTGAGTCAGACACATGGAGAAAACCTGCAAAGCTCATTAATAAAGCCACAAATACAACATTATTAACCACTGCATGAAGCAAATGTTTAATAGTAATATTTATAATATCAGCAATGACAGTCTATAGCCTGATTTATCTCAAGTGGCATAAGCTAGAACATATGTGTGCATTGGCCTTTCTACCTGAAGACGCTTTCTCTTCCTCTGGTGGTCTGGGATAGAAAGGAGGAGAGGAGGAGAGGAAATAATAACGCAGTCGCCGCAGGTGGAGAGAGTGGGAATCCCGTGGGAATCTCCACCGTGACAACCAATGTTCCCGGGAAAGGGAGGCTTGCTGGAACTTTTCCCTCTAATAGACACAAATGGGCTCACTTTCCTCCTCTTTTATGAGACATTTTGTCTTGAGAGTGGCTGGCTGAATCCTCTGTGACAGCCTCTATTGGAATCTGCAGGAGTGCTATAGATATAGTTTTCTGCACTGCGCAGCCAATCCTGCAGACAGCTGATGCATACATATTTGCCTATAATATGGTCTGAAATAGACATCCTGTCTCTCTCTATCAATGTATGATTGTCTGATTGTATAAAGATGGGTATGAATGAATAAGGTGAATAAGGACAGAAGAGAGATAGAGAGAGAAAATATCAGATTTATGTCATAGTAGACCTGGTTCACTGTAGTTAACGAGCACAAAAAAATCTGGGCTTTCTCACAAGAAAGGAAGGGCTCAGACCTTTCACTTGATGACAAGCATCTGAAAAACTTGCGTCTTGTCTCTTGACGTGTGTGTGTCCCTGGAGAGGCTTTCATGTCACACCTGGTTTGGTGTATTGGCTTGAGTATGTCTCATGACTAATGCCTTCATTCCAGAGTGCTTAGACACCAACATTTTACATGTCTGCAAAACAAAATGAAACAATATATTAAACCATAAAGTTGTAACTTTCTTGTAAACCATAAAACCATAAAGTTTGTAGCTTTCTTCAGCGCTCCTATCTGTCTGTTTTGTCTGAGGTTTTTTTTTTTTTTTTTGCTTTCTTTGGTATGCTTTTTCTTTTGCTGCCCCTCATGACCTGGTCTATCTTGCTTGTCTTAAGGAGATCGGGCTAGGATCCAGACGTCAGGAGATGGGGATGGGGGCACTGTGGCCAAACTGACATCAACTTTCTGTAGCAGGCGAGGCCAGGCGCCTGCCAAGCAAGAGTAGTAAACAGCCGGGCCCTACCAAGTGGAAAACGAGGAGAGCTGAGTGAGTGTGTGAGCAGGCAAGGGGCTGTTATTGGATTTTATGGCCTTGTCCCCTTTGCTTCCATGAGGGCAGAACAATCTGAACCTGCTCACAACATGGCCATCTATTTTAATTGACCCATCACCACTTTTAAAATGACTTGGTGGATTTCAAACCTGAAACGGGACACTGAAACCACTGGTACTCTTTTCTTTTTTTTCTATCGTACACATAAAAGTAACATTTATTGTGTAAACTTTAATACTGTCTATTTTTTGTCCAATGGTTTAGATTAAACTCGGGTCAATTGTATTAAAAATAATATGAAAAAAATCAAACATTTTACCTAGAATTCATCCATTTTCTGTACCGCTTATCCTACACAGGGTCGCGCGGAGCCTCGAGCCTATCCCAGGAGACTCTGGGCACAAGGCAGGGGACACACTGGAGGGGGGGCAAACCCATTGCAGGGCACAACGGCACATACATTCACACACATATTCACTCAATTTAGACAATTTAGAGATGCAGACAGGCTACAACGCATGTCTTTGGACTGGGGGAGGAAACCAGAGTACACAGAGAAAAGCCCCAAATCATGGAGAAAACATGCAAGCTCCCTGCACACAGGGCGGAGGCGGGAATCGAACCCCCAGTCCTGAGCCACGATGCCCCCCATTTCATCTAGAATGTTTCATGAAATTACAGACAATTATAACATGTTAAATAGAGAGGAGTACTTAATTATTTTTTAAAAAAGGCAAATGAGTCAGGATCCTGATTGAGCTAACAGTGTGATGACTTTGCATTGCAGGGCTGAGAGATCGAGTGCAGTCTAGCGTAAAGAGTCGGTCAGATTGACAACATCTATTGCTGAAGTCTTAGGTCAAAGCTCACTCAGTTTGACTGGCAAAGCCTTGACAAAAAAAATCTTCACAATCAGAATGAAAGAGCAAGAGAGAGAGAGAGAGAGAGAGAGAGGGAGAGAGAGAGAGAGGGCAGACGAGTAGGCGTTAGGCCCAAAGTCGATCAGTCAGGCAGTCAGTCATGCACTTCCTCAATCAGTTCCCATTTACCAGGCCAGCCCAAGGCTGCTCTCCTCCTGCCCATCAACAAGCACTGACACCAGGGCTGCCATTTATCCTGCTCCAGCACACCACACACACACACACACACACAGTTAAAAATAGCCACGGATAGACAAATAGACACAGTTAAGAAGTTACCATGATCTCTTCACTGCAAAAAAATATACCTTTGCAGATATTATGGCCTTTGTATTTCCACCTTGTCAGACCTGTGCTGTCATAACATATAACATGTAATATTAGCGATCTTGTGAAGTATTCCCTCAATGTATATTAGATTAGAACCCTAGCCTATTGTTAAGCACATTCACATCTTTTATTACTAGGCTCCTAGCATTGTAATTTCTACAGAACATCGTAGACACAGATATATCTTTCAACACAGAAATACTAACAACTTTTATATTACATTTTTATCAATAAAAATGTACTGTTGCAATTTTTCAATTGCATTTTGCATGTATGAAAAAGGTATGAGTGGTATACATAAGCATGGAATTAAATTAAAAATGAGTTATGCCACTCATGAAAGAGTAGGAAAACCAAACTAAATGAAAATAAATAAATAAATAAATAAATACATAAGCTTTTCATTCACAATACATTCTCCTTGAATCAGCTAGCAGAACACTAAAATTATGCACTAATGAATTTGTTTGAAAGTTAGATATGGATCAACTGTGGTCAGAAAGTTTCAGCCAAACTTCTCACATAGTTGCCTTTTACGTAAACCTGCATGAACTACATTTCGACTGAAAACAATAAACCAAAAACAATCTTTGAAGTTCATCGGGGTATTTAACTTCACCACAACATACCCGAGCAGTCTCTTGTAAAAACTCTTTCACAGCACTGGGCCACAATAGACAGCCATCTTGTCATCTGGCCTTGTCTCCTGTCAATAAAGTTCTTCCCCACTTTAAAAACTATCTTCAAAGCCAAAATGACAAAGGGGCCATAAACATGCAGACACCTGAGCACCAGTCGAGACAAAGAATTTGGGGATTTCTTGCTTAGGAAGAGTAATGAAAAGGGAAAAAAAAGCAACACTTGCATCAAATATTCATTCTGGGGGCATAAGAAGTGGTAAATTATACATACCTCGCCTGTGTATTTAAAAATGTGCCATAATATGATTTGCATAGGTATTTGAGTGTGATGACGAGCAGGTCTTCTGCACATGGCGGCAGCGTCTGAAGGAGAGAGACCTGAGCACACGTTTTTTCTTTTTGTTCCCCCTCCAGCGCTCTGTCATCACCACATCTCATTAAAGTTTAAACGGAGCGTTTTTTTAATTGTCACAATTCTGACAGGTTGATAGGGATGAGGTGGAAATTAAGCTTCCTGTGCCATGCATAATGCAATTTGGGAGTCCATTGTTAGTGCACGGGGAAGACTGGGGCGACGTCGGGTGTCATTTCTCAAGCTATTATTGCATTTTTATTTTTAGGCTTTTGCAAAAGTTGATGTGTTTGGGTCTTGAAAGGCATGTAGGCAGCGTACATCAACACTGCTTTTGTAGGTCACTCTACACTTTTATTTTGTGCTGCTTATTATTCCTATACTCATTTTTTAATATTTATTTTTTATACACGGTCCTGTGAAAAATGAAAGGAAATATGGTGGTTCTGTTATTTAGTTATTTTTGCTGTCATGGTTTGGGTCCACTTGTCCAAAGTTGACAAAGTTCTTCTGATTGAGCATCCTATGCTAAAACATTTTCTATCCTGATGGGAGTGGTCTCTTCCAGCATGACTCCGCCTCTGCCCACAGGCCACAATGGTTTGATGAGGATGAAAAGTGATGTAAATCATATGCTATGGCCTTCCCAGTCACCAGACCTCAACCCAATTTAACACTATCGGGAGATTTTTGGAGCGATGCATTAGGTAGCACTCTCCATGACCATCATCGAATCAACAATTGAGGGAATAACTTTTGGAAGAATGATGTTCATCTCCAGTACAGTTCCAAAGACTTGTTTAATTGATGATAAGGCACACTAAAACTATTCTTGCAGCTCGTGGTGGCCCAACACCTTACTAAAAACCTTTCATTCATTCATCACCTATAAGTATATACTGTATTCATAAGAATAACTGTACTAAATGAACTCTGTATTCATATACTGAACAGGCAAATCTATAGGTTCTCTCCGATTAACCTAAAGTCTTCTGACGCTAATTGAACAGATGGAAATTATGCAAAGGCAAGAATGTCATGGGTTTTGCTCCAGTTGGTTGTTAAACAGCCTAAAGAGGTTCCCACTGAACATTGTGGTTTCATGGTGTTCCATGGTGTGAGGCCATAGAACCTAACCACACTATTTAAAACTGCTCATTCCTCAGAGTCTGCTCTCTCTCTCTCACTCTCTTTCTCTCTCTCTCTGTGATGGCTTGCCCTTCGTCGTGTTCACTTTGGCTTCAAAGATCTACCCCACATGCATGCCTGGGGCTTGCTCTGTCTCACCCTCCCTGCTCTGATGCCTTCCGACTCCTCTGCATTCTCCTGTTTATGAATCTTTAATAGATGACAGATCTGTTTTATAAGCACACCAAGGGCTGGGCCGCCTCAGTGTCACTTTTGACATCGATGCCACGGGGGGGGGACATTCGGGCTACTGTAACCCCCCTCGATCCTCCCACCACTACTATTTTGTGATGTTTGGACTACAATTTAAATTTAAAGTGTAAAATGAATTTACACTTGTGCTAAACTGTGAGGGCCAATTCACACAGAAAGCATTTCTTAGACTTCCAGAACAGATACATACACTTGTAGTTATATTGTGTTTTTGTATCTTGCCTATTTTTTCACTTGCGTGTGTAAATGCAGCATTCATTAAAACTCCATACAAATCCATAGAAAGTCAAATAAATCACACTTTCTATGTATTTTTAAACCTGCAGCCTAATCACAGATAATACTATGATCCTAGTCTTGACCCTGGTGGCATGGTGGTGCATGAATGAATGAATGAAGGAATGAGTTTACTCTGTGAACTGACTTTGTATGTAGAAGCATTAGTCAGCTTCAGAAAAAAAACAAAGTGTGCTGTTACTCTGTACTTGGTTACAGAACACAAACCATCTAGATTGGATGAAAGGTTGCTAACACTACACTTGCATGCAAAATTTTATGTACTCAATTTCGTTGTACATCCATTGTTACAATAACAATAAAGAATTACTTACTATATAGACTTGATATAGATAATATAATACATGATCAGGTATAAAGAATAAAATACTCAAGATTATGTTAGTTCTAACATTTGAGAATGTGATTTTTGTGAAAGTTCCTGAAGAATGTGAAAGTTCCTGACAGGAATTTTCTCTAATTCTGTGACAACTGTGATTTTCCTCTTTAACATCAGCTAGAGGCATAGAAGCTAATAGACACATGCAGGAGTAAAGCAATTAGGAAACTGTAAAACAAACTCACTCCAGTTTGACTGAGTGCACTGTGGAAGCCTGAGCACATATGAGTGCACATCTCTGATGTGTTCAGATAGCATAGTGACACGGAGTAAAACAGCAGTGCCAGTTCACTGTACACTCTGTTCACTCATCTTTCCAGTCTACTCTCAGACAGCGATCATGAGTTACAGCAAAGCCAGGAGCAATATGTCTCCTTCATGCTCTTAATCACTTTATTGTGAGAAGAAGTGAACTTGACGGACCAGGCTATTGGAACACTGCCTCTGTAAGTTGCAGTTGGGTTGATGCCCCCTCGGGACCAAGTCAGGCCACTGACAGCTAATTGTTAATTGTTGGAGGGGCATCCTGGCAAAACGTTTGACGTGCCAACTCACATCCTGTAAAAGCATCTATTCTTGCTCTCTCTCTCTCTCTCTCTCTCTCTCTCTCTCTCACTTCCCGCTTGTGTTTTTTTTTCCACTTCCTCTTCATACACACATAAAGGTAAAATAACTTATATTTGCAGGATGTGTTTGTGTCATTTGTCTATTCAAGTTTTATTAAAACATGAGATCTCTACGCCTGATGTATTTTTAACGGTGTTAATGCATCTCTTGCATGTCACCTGCTGACAGCGCCACCATACTTGGTAGTCAGCCACCAGGGAAATTTACATGCATTTGAATTTGCACTGGCAAGGCCTGCCATCACCCCCTGACAGCCCATTTAACGGGTGATGAGTTAATCTGAGCGCGCCTCCGAGACTGCTGATCTCCTGCCTCACACCGCCGCACTGTGCAACAACAGGCCTGAGCTTTAACTTCAGAAGAGAGACTCCTCCCCTTGTTTAGGATATTTTTTAAAAAGTGATATAAACAGAAAAAAAAAATAATAATAACAACTTAGTCTTGAACATATTTTCATTATATTGCATGATATGGTATGTTATTGACATAAAAGTCAAATATATTAGTTATATTTTATTATCAGTGACATATTGTAGCAAAGCCATTAGTTTAATTTTTCTATTAATGATTTTTTTTTTTACTTTTTAAATCAAACTTGTAAATTCGTAACCTAAAATTAACCTGATCATGCATGGTGGCAAGTGGATAGTGTTGCTGCTCTCATCACATTCAACGTGTGTCACCAAATCATGCCCAGTGTCTCAGGGATAAAGTGCTTACTGGAGATTAGTGAATCAATAAATCATAGCTGAACAGTACTGATTATATATTTTTATATGTCTCATGTACATACCTACTTAAACTATTACAATGTCTATCAGTTATTCATTTTAAAGCCTATTATTCTACTACTATGAATTCTGTATAGAGAAAAAAAAAAAAACAAAATCTGGTTTTGTAATTAGACCATTTTCTGGATTCTGTGAAATTGAATTAACCAGTAGTGCCATTACCAGTTCCAATTATGCACAAGGAGGTCAGCTGGATCACAGATTTTAATTGAACCAGGTTGTCTCTGGCATCATGTGGCCTTACGGCCATAACTGTCAGATTTGTTTCTCTTTCATTCTAAGTAACAACAGTGGAGCTGTTTCTTCTAAAAGCTATAGAGGCAACTCCATAGTGCTGATCCAGAGTCAGTCTCATGTTCAGCTGTGAACTGATTCACTATTTATAGCTACATTTAATAAAACGTTACAGAGTTAATGTTATCCATTTCTCAATACCATTACTGTATGCACATAAATAAGGACTTAAAAGGAATTATCTCAAGGCTTTGCAGTGCATAGTGGTTAATTTAGAAAAAAAAAAATCTTGCCAATTAACTGATATTGATATCGCAAGCCTCTGTGGATCAGATGTGTGTCAACATCCTGTATATGTCACCCACAAACTACTGAGTAGACTGACTGCTGGGTTTTGAGGGGACAAACCAGATTGAGAGTGGCATTCTTTAACACATTATCCATTCCCATGGCCCTGTGAGGCCAAATAAATGAATCGAGTTTCCTAAAGATCAGATGGCAACAGCAACAAGGAGACACTAATAGAGGGCAGGGGAGGGAGGAGAGAAAGGTTAAATGAGTCTCCGTTTCATTTTTTTTATACCAGTGCTATGGGCAACACGAAATCAGACTTGTACAAGTGTTACAAAAGCCTATGGTATGGATCTGTGGGGCTTTCACTTACAGAAACTTTAAAAGAAAAGCATAAGTCCAGGAATCGAGGCAAGAGGTCACAGTGAAGCAGGTTTGACTCATTTTAGACTAATTTGAACTTATTAAAATCACATTTTAACCTCTGAAGTGATCTATCTATCTATCTATCTATCTATCTATCTATCTATCTATCTATCTATCTATCTATCTATCTATCTATTTTATGGGTGGAACATTTAAAGTATCTCATACTAAATACTGATCTTACACCTCATCATATTATTTTCTTTGTTGTGGCTGAAAGAGACAGGAAGCCCAAAATAGCAGTGAAGCAGACGGACAGGAAAACAGGAAAACTAGATGCATAATGAGAATAGTGAGAAGAGGAAAAGACAGAACGAGGAGGAAAGGAGAAAGGTGATGAGTTCTGTCGGCGGCGTCTGGCCTATGTCCTGTAGTGTCTGGATTTGAGCAGCAAAGGTGTTGGGGAGACTGATTCCAGCGGGACTCTGTGACCCCACAAATAGTCTAGGATCAAAGGTCAGAGTCGGGAAAGGTCACCTCTGAGGTGTGGAGGTCACACACTTCCCTGACACAGCAAATAAGAAACATACCCCACCTCACTGAAGCCATGCAGAGTGATAGGGAGAAAGAGAACCTGATCTCAAACAATATTCATTTGGGGCCATATGACAAGTATGTAAACCTTGGTTGAAATTTGTATGAATGATGTTTGTACAAACAATATCACTTCAAGAAAGTCAGTAATGTAACTAATACCAACCCTTAATTTAATGGCATGTAACCTTTCAGTCTTTCCGTACGTGCGGTTGTAGTTCAAATTATCATGGGGCACACAATTCAAAACTAACCATTTCCCACAGGTATGGCTTTTCTTAACTGTGGAAACTAATCAAAAGCTTTCTCTCTTAGGCCTATTAACATCATACACCTTTTCAGAATTGTAGTTTACTACAAACTTTTTTAAGTAATATGACTCTGCCTTTTATTATTTATTATTTATAGTATATCAACCCATGCCCACAAACACTACTATCATAGCTGTCTTTTTTTATTACATTATATACTCTATATAAATTAAAATATAAAAATGAAAAAGCCGCAATGTACTTCATCTTTCAGTGGAAGGGAATTAGCATGCACTCTTAGGAAATGCTGATTGTCCCTCTGGGGGAAGCCTTAAAGGTTTCCCTATCAGAAATGGTTTGAAGTAAAACTCATTTAACAAGCTCACTCACTGAATCATTCCATCACAGGGCATCATGCAAACACATTCACAAGCTCCTTTACAACTGTGGGAATTTATCTTAGCCAATCCACCTACTAGCATGTTTTTGGGAGGTGGGAGGAAACCAAAGGTCCCAGAGGAAACCCATGTGGACACAGGAAGGCCATGCAAAGCTCCACACAGACAGTAACCCAAGCTCATGATTGTTAGCCACAGTGCTGCCCCTTTAGGTAAACTAAGAACCCTTATTTATCCAAAAATCCTTAAATAATCCTTGAAGAACACTGACTAAGCACTGACATAATAGTCTCAGCCTCAAATCCTCCTCCCATGCCTTACATCTGATACAGTATGTACACTTTTCTGGCCATAACCTTCAGCACCTTAAAGGTCACAATCTGATTGGCTCTCTCTTGGGGTCTGTAGCCAGGGCCGAGCATGGGGTATCCTCGTAAAGTGCCCAAACAACTGGTTCCTCTCATCTCAGAGAAGTGGTGATTCTACTCCAAGCCTCTCCCAGGTTGTCAAGCTCTTCACCCAATCACAGAGAGTAGTCCCAGCAATACTGCAGACGATTCTCATTTCCATCTGATGACCTCATTCTTACCGTCACTACCCACAGGTTATGACCATAGGTGAGGACAGTAAACACTCTTAATTGCTTGCTAGTTTTTGTGAATTATATAAACCATGCAGTATCTTATCTATGACTCTATGTCATTTGGAGAGTATTTCATACTGTTTGTGGGAGTGTGATGTAGTTGAATATTTTTTTTTTTGCACGTGAATAGTCACAGTATTCTATATATCCATATATTTCTGACGACAAAACTTGAACTTGAACTTTTGAAGTCTCATGAGAGAGAGAGAGAGAGAGAAAGAGTAGTCCAGAGCATCAGACAGCAAGACTGGTTTTGCTTCCTCACTGAGATATATCTCTTTCTGTGCTCAATATAAACAACAGTGAGACACAAAAAGGCTCATTTTGTGAGGTTAACTACACACAGACTCACCACTGCGTTTTTCAGCATTTGTCAGCATGCAGTGGCCAGGAACGGTGGCGAGTTCTTCTTCGATAAACGTCGGTGAGATGCCGGTTGGACAGAAAACCTCATGAGACGCAGCATTTCATCTTTCTAAAGTTAAAATACAATTTGGTCTGCCTGCCTGCACACATATATGTGTGTGTGTGTGTGTGTGTGTGCGTGCATGTGTGTGAGGAGGCTGTTGCAGAAGCGTTTAACACACCAGTGCCCCAGTGAGAGAGACAGGAGCATGAAAAGAAATCAATTAGGAGTAACAAGCAGCTCCTAAAAAAGCCCGACGCTCACAGGCCAGTGGAGAAGAAAAGCAGGAAGAGGAGATGGATGCTGAGGCTACATCATTCACCCTTCACAGTGATGCCTCACCCTGCCTACACACTTTAGATCTGCTCTCTGTTTCCACCAGCTGCTCTATTTTCCAAAGTAGACTTTTTTTTTATTGCTGCTGATAAAATCCCACTGTAAATGGCTACTATTTGTGTAAGGTGAAATGATTTGAATAATTAATTGGACTTGTGGGTATGACTAAAACGCACAGTCAGTGTGCTGGGCTCACTTCATTTAATCATTTTCCATTTCCTTTATCACAGGAAGTAAAAACACTAGATTCTATGGATTTTCTATAGGGTATCAAAGCCATGTTCTCTGACTCTTTCTTACTATTTCTCCCTCACTCTCTCTGTCTCTGCTCTCTTGTCTCTTGAGCTGGGTTACATCTCCAGGCACTTGTTGAGGAGGAGCAGAGGTTCTGAACCAGCTGTTCTGGCCTACGTCCCACATGACACATCACAGCCAGTCTCTAAAAGATCCTTTCCCTTCTGGAGGGAGAGAGAGAAAGAAAAATCTGCTGTGCAGAATGAATGATGATGCGGCTGTAAGATGGGACACAGCAGCGCAGAGTCATGCACTGATATTCCAGTGAAAAAGGTGAAGTATCTGTTACTGTTATAGGAAAATAATCAATGACAGTGTGGGTGTGATTTTTTTTCCCATAACAGCACTTCCCAAAGTGTTTTATTCTTCTTATACCACTGCAGTTTGGCAACAATTAAAAATTTTAATCAATTAATGATTGACATACGTTTAACTTATAATTATTTATAGTTAATGTTAATTTAATGTGGTAACATTTAATGTTGTGGAACATCCCAAAAAACATGTCAGTTCCTATTATCATTTATGTTATAGCTATAAACTGTCGTTTCCTCACCAGGCTCTTTTTTCTTTCTCTCTTTCTCTCTCTCTCTCTCTCTCTCTCTCTCTCTCGACAAAATGCTTAATAAGACAAAATGTTACTTGTCCTCCATCCTGAAAACTTTCTTAAAATCAAAAATTTTAATTTACTGCCTTACGCCTGACTGTTATAAAAGATGACAGTGGAAAATTTTCCACAAAAATCCCAAAAAAATAGACATCTCCTTACAAAAAGCATCACCATATACATAGACCTTCACCATTACACATTGCCTTTGTTAATTAGCAACGTTTATAATCTGTTTTTTTTTTTTATCTATTTATCAGACTTTCAATCAGATTTGAGATTTGAACAGTGCTGTGATTTAATGTGACATCACAGGACCAATGGTCACTTATTTTGGAGAGAGAGTCATTAGCATTAGTGATAGTAGTGATTTGCTCACTTGCATAACAAATTATACAGCCTTGGCATTGCAGTTCATATTTATTCATCTATATTACTTATTTATTACATATCTAAAATTGTATGGCCAAATTATAATATAATATAATATAATATAATTATGCAATAGGAAAAACACTGAAAATTCAGAAAATTTAAGAATCACCCAACCTGAGTCAGCGTTATTTAAATATGTGGATAAGTTCTGATAAAATTGTTGTTTTGTACTGTCCTTAATTTGGGGGAAATTAGAAAGCTTGGCAACTCTCAGTCAAAACAAGATCACTTACTCTGGAGGAAAAAAAAATGAGACAAAAGAGCATAAGATAGATGGATATGTGTGTGTGAGAGAGAGAGAGAGAGAGAGACTAAAAGAAACAATGACAACAAGCAAGAGACAGGCAAAAAGAAGGAGAGAGAGAGAGAGAGAGAGAGAGAGAGAGAGAGAGAATGAGCAGCTGAGTTGATTTGATGCGCAGGTGTCTGGAGAGCTGCAGTTGCCCTGAGGGCCGATGCTGGGGCGGTTTTCTGCCAAACCCCAGGGGTAGTTGCTGCTCTTCTCGCTGCCATTAGCCCCTTCTCCAATGGAACTCATTACAGCTGATCAATATGGGCCAGTGCAGCCATGACTGGTGCTCAACCTCCTGCCCTTGTTCACGGCCTGGAGAAATACATGCTCTCTATCTCTTTATTCTTTGTCCATCCCTCTGTCCTGTCCTTTATTTTCTCTTACAGTCTCTTACACCCCACTGTTTCTGCCTGCTTTTCTACATACACTTTCTCTTATTCCCTCTCTCTTCCATTCCTAGAAATTATCAGTATTAATATTCAGAAGGTGGAAGCAAAAAATGAATGAAAGGAGCTCACTGACTTTGAATGGGTCCTTACATGTACATACATCCACTCATCTCAGGAGAAAGGGCAAGGGAGCTAGAGGGAGGAAGAGAGAGAGAGAGAGAGAGAGAGAGAGAGATAGAGTGTGTATGTGTGTGTGTGTGTGTGTGTGTACGTGTGCGCATGAAAAAGAGGGAGGCTGAGAGTGATGAAAGTATATGGATATGTATAGCGCAGTATGAATGTAAAATGACCATTTGTCACTCTGTATAATATAATCAATCTGGGAGATATTTCCTCGGCACAGGCAGCCAAACTCGGCATAATGAGGCTGATTTAATAGATAGATATTAAGTCCACTTGCCAGTAAATAATGCAGCAGTATAGGGAATAAAAGCTTGTGTCACGTTCAATAACGCAGAGAGCAATTTGATCACCAAAGCCAAGACAGATTGTGCCCAGTTACATTATGCACACATATCGTACATATGCACACATATACAACCTCATGAAAAATACAGATCTCCAGGCGTCTCTCTGCTATCGACTGGCAATCAAGTCTCAAAGCTCATGGGGTATTCGGTGTAGCCTGGCTATTATGTGCTTTTTGTTAGGCTACAAGCATTTATTTATTTATTCATTTATTCACTTTTTGCCTGCCTCTGCGTCGCAGAAATTTCCACATATCACATAAAGAATTACAGTACATATTGTGCGTGTTCATGCACCACCAGTGTGTGTGTGTGTGTGCTGATATGCATTAAAAAAAATCACATACACACACACACACAGTCAGTGATGTGTGATTAAAAAAAGCGTGACTGGGAGCAGGGCAAATAAATTGAATACAATCATGGTGAATTAGACACATTAGACAAAGAGAATAAATGCAGCTCTCACGCTGGCTTGTATTTGTAGTAGCTCTGACCCCGTCTCCGTAGGAGGCCAACACGTCCCATTCACACGCACAGGAAGTCAAATCATTAAGATGTTGCTCATTAAGATGAGGCTGAGGAAGGATGGAGCGAGAGGCTCCCAGACGCCGGGAAAAGACAGCAAGCATTCTTCCTTTAAGGGGAGTCTTTTAATCTCAGCAGAACAAAATGAGGAGCAGATCGTTTCCCAATTTATTTGCTTTTAAATTGGGGCTTTGGATAAAATCACAGAGAACAAAAAGGAGAGAGAGACAGAGAGAGGGTGAGAGAGAGAGAGAGAGGGAGAAGTGGGGAAAATGACCTCCTGTAGCAGTAGTTTGTAGCTGGAAGGTAAGTCCTGCTTATATTGAAGCAAAGTTCTGAAAATAAGCAAAGAACAGATTTATTGATTTTTGGTAGAGTCTGGGTGTAGAAAAGAGAAAGAATAAAGAAGTGCTCTTTGCCCGATATGTCCAAATGACATCCCATGGGACCTGCTTAATGGTGGGGGAGGGGAGGGGGGGCAGGTGCCGCTCTCGTCTCGTGGATAGAAGTGCCCTAAGGCTAGGGCTAATGGCATTGGCTGAGCCTGCTATAAGAAGCTCTTTTCTAATAGCCAACTTTGTGTGTGCCAGAAGACAGACAGATATTGATTGGTCCAAATGCCCTTGAGTTGGCAACATCTGAAATGAAAATCCACCAGGCAAGCACAAACTTTCGGCAAGTTATGTTTCAGGAATGCATTGTGGAAAAAAATGGGGGGAGGACAGGGTGCGAAAGGGTGTTGGAGGAAAAAAAAATAAGGTCCTTTTCCTACCTTTTTTTCATGTCAGTTTTTATAAACATATCTAGTTTTGTGCAGAGCAACAATTTTCCATTTTCTCTCCCGTCCTGTGTTGCAGTAATAATCTCACTGGCATTTCATACAGATCTTTGTAATACTTTTTTTTTTTTTTTTTTAATGCACGTGCTGGTAAATGTACTGAGGCGCTCTGTCTCTTTGACATGGTGCCTTGGCATAAAAACACAGCATGCCAAAATGAGACATCCAGGATTTTTACAAATAAATCATTGATGTTAAACCTGAGACAGCAGTTTCTGCATATAAATTCGCTAGATATAATTTTAGTGTGAATCAGGAAAAATTTCCTGGAGTAAATGGGTGTCTATAAATAACTGCACACGGTTTGAGTAGTCACATTCCTCTAAATAACATGATGGCATGACCTAGTAGGTGCATTTAGTCATGTTCCCTGTAAATTTACAAATACACATAAAGTCGCAGGTTCTTAACCCCAGTCCTGTAGAGCCACTGTCCTGCATAGTTTGCCCAACTCTCAATAATCAGGCATTAAAGGTTTGATAATTAGCTGATCAGTGACAATTTTAGATGAACACAACCTTGTGCCATTTCAAAACATTCCTATAATGTAGGTGTAACATTTTTACTTGTAGGTACATAAAGACTAATGTTATAATAATGTTACTTTTGGCATGAACTGGGAAAGTTGTGTGCACAACAACATAGTAACAATGTTTTTACCACATCACAGGGTCAGTCGGGAATGTTACAGTCTAATCTTTGGTTTGAGGAAATTGTGTTACCTAATAGAGGTAACAGAATGAACTGCTCTTTTGCAATTGAGTGGCAGTAGCTTTCCAATGATTTGCTTTAAAAAACAATTTTTTGATGAGTGTTAACGTCAACCAAATCAGACGCCCAAACTAACATATGGTCACAGTATTCTGAACACTTTTTTACTGGTTAAGTATTTTTGCAACTATATAAGTGTGACAGATGGACCAGGGGCCTCAATCACTAGGAGAGGGTCATACCTGCATTTGATCTGTTCAATTCCAACTAATTGAAATATTGGATATTGCCTTTATTATGAACTGATCAAATTCAAATAAAGGCCAATATCCCCTGGCTGTCTCACTACCAATCAGATGCTGAAATTCACTTTGCTTGCCGGGTTTGCGCAAGGTGAATCATTTCCAATGTAAGGAATTGACTCCAAATCTTTGGAGTTGACTCTTAGTTTTCAATGCCTGGAAATTTGACTTGTTTTTGGATCGACTTCCAGCACATTTAATGTGAACTGAAAGCAGGACGGCAGGATATTGTGTACATGAAGGAAACTAAATGATTTAGCATCTACTGAAAAAAAAAAACACCCCTGGGGCACATTTTACTATTCCAGAAGTTACACGTTGAACAGAAAGTTTCAAAGAACAAAGATCCACAGGAAGAAGAAAAGCAAGTTGTCTCATTCTTTTTTTTTTTCAATTATATTATGATATTGGCTGATGAGGTTGCTTTGAAAGTAGAACCCTGTTATTCAAATTGACTCAATAAATTCATTAATTTTTAAACAAAAATAATAACAATTTTAAAACGTTAACTAATTAATAGAATGCCCTTAATATCCTAATGCTATTAGCATGGATGCAAGGTAACCATATTGTAGTTTGCTAATTCTATGCTAAAAACTTCAGCCATGAGTCATTTAAAAGCAAAATGCAGCCATTTTCAGCAAAGAAAACTTGCACAAAATGAGATTGTTGTGTATTATTATTATTTTTATTTATTTTTATTTTTTTGGTTAAATGCATGCTTTGTTTGATTCAATGTTGGGAAAAAAGCTTATATTTTACCAGAGCTAAATGACACCCTGTTTGTGGAATCAGCTTTTTTGTAAAGAGTAAAAAGTAGGCTAATATGCCATGTTAGCCTACTTGTATGCCACGTTATTTCCAAAAGCATAACATACAGAATCCTGCCAGAGTGTCTGTACTGTAGTTAAATTGTAGAATGACAATAAAGCACAGATCCATATTTTTGTATTTTTAGGAAATCCTAAGTGTATTCTTAATAAGTTACTTTTTATGCAACGTAGGCAAATGCTGTATATTACTGACTATATTTAGGAAGGTGTATTCAGCATTCTGATCACATTAATGGCTATTTGAAAGTGTCCATTTCTCAAACCCAACGACTTTAAACAAACTTCACAGAGACAAACAGTATCATCTCTCTAAAAACGAACAACACGTCATACAGAACCACCACACAGCCCCAGTCCAATCAGAAAGCAAACCCCCCCCCCCCCCCCTTGTTTGTAAGGAAATAAATGAAAAGTGGTCAAAGCCAGGAGGTAAAAGGCTATAGTGTGAAAATGTGACAATATGACAAACAATAGACATGTTCCTCAAAATCCAGACAATGCCACCAGCCCCATGGTGAGTTCAAAATTAATCCAAACTGCGCTCAAAACCCAATTTTTATGGCCATTACTCTGTACCAGTGAAAGACTATTTCATGTGATTCATGTACACATGACTTGTAAGAAAAGTTGTAAGAAAAATTACATTACTCACACCCTTTTTAGGGGCTGTTTGTTTTCCCACTGAATTGTACATCCGTCTTAAAACTAATATTAGCAAAGAAAATGTGAAATCACCAAGGGACAGAGATCTTTATAAGGTCACCATCTAATAGACCCCCCAGCCTATGAATGGTGTCAATAATAGATGTTTGGACTAATATGTGGACTGATTGTCTGGATCAGTGGTGAACAATCCATTAATTCCCAGCACTCAGTATAAGCAGCAGTCTATGTGAGTCTCATTTAGATTTTTTTTAATTGTTTGATTTACATCTATAGATTTCAGACCGTAGTTATTCCCACTCCGCAGAGGATCCTTAATGAAATATTGAGTTCAAAGACTCATGGACCACACAGGAAAAAGATTGTGTGTGTGTGTGTGTGTGTGTGTGTGTGGTAGAGTGGATTGAGGAAGTCCAAGGCAACACAAATCTTCACCCAGTAAACCAGATTACTGCTAGTCAGATTAGCTTCACATACAGCCTGCACAGCCAAAAATACAATTTACTCTCAAAAGCACTGCTTACTTTAAAATCAAATCAATAGCTCAGTGCCTTTTTGTGACAAATGCATACTTTAAGTACAATCCTATTTCCTGAGGAAGGGGAATAAGAGGCTCTACTGTAACATATAGCTGCAATTTACACATCATTGCAAGAGTGTCACTGGGAAGTTAGCACTGATTTCCAGGCGATTGTCTTTCTACAGTGTCAGCCCCTCAGACTGGGGTTATTTTTATCTGCACGGGGTGTCTCAGTGGCCATAAAACCCTCGCCTTCGAGGGAGGTGAAAGGAGATTTTAAATGCAACTGTGTCACTCTCTGTTCTACAATCGCAGACTTAAAATGAAGTGATGGGCTTTAACATGTAGTCCTGTCACTCACATGTTTTCCCAAGACTCCTTTTTCTTTTTTTCTAAATGTCAGCATAGAGACACATATATTATAATAGGGTCAGATCTTATTTATTTATTTATTTATTTATTTAGACTTATTCTGATAAATTCTATAAAAAATGGAAGGAATATTGTCTTACACTAAAAAAAATTATTTGCTGAATAATTATGATTAATATTGAAATTTGAACAATTGAACATTGAACAAATATGATGACTGTAATGTTTACAGTAACTATTTATGCACCCCTTGTTATGGACCTCAAATTTCTCTTGCAATGCATTGATGATAATAATAATAATAATAATAATAATAATAATAATAATAATAATAATACATTTTCCATATTGCTTATCCTACACAGGGTCATGGGGGATCCTGGAGCCTAACCCAGGGGATTTGGGGCACAAGGCAGAGGCACCCTGGACAGGGTGCCAATCCATCACAGGGCACAATCACACACACATTCACACACTACAGACAATTTGGAAATGCCAATCAGCCAACAACGCATGTCTTTGGACTGGGGGCGGAAACCGAAGTACCCAGAGGAAACTCCTCATAATAATAATAATAATAATAACATGAAATATATGTAAAAAAAAAATTAAAATAAATCTATATTATAACTGTACTTCTTGAAAGCATTTCAGTCTAGTGGGAAAAAAAAGGAAAATAGGACACAGAGTTTTGCAGTCTTTGTGCCTTGTCAAGACAAGAAAGAAAAAAAAAGGAAGCAGACAGGAAAGAGGAAAAGTGAGTATTCTCCTGATGATTGAGAGTAAAAATCCTTAAAATGGTAAAAGGCTGCAATGCATCACTTAAATGTGGGCACGTGGAGCAGTTACCGAACTCTGATTTGGTTTGCACTAAGATGTTCCTGCACAAAGCTGGGGCCTTGGGGAGCTGGATTTTCCGCTCAGTCTCTTTTGACAACACTGAGAGCTGGATTCGGCCTCAGCCACAGCCAGACCTCCTCATCTGGTATCGGTCATCAGCAGGTGAGGAAGGGGGGAATCGTTCTCTCGTTCAGCCTAACGTGGATATCTTCATGAGGCTAACGGCCGTGCCCAGGCCCCTAAGTTAAGTCTCTTAAAAACCCCACTCCGTTTTGGGTAAGAGAGAGGAGGGGGGCAGCAGGGCAGAAAGGAGTATGGGTGGTGGGGGAGAACTTGGCTGAAGCACCCTGGGAATGTCAAGGGACTCCCAAACAGCATTTAGCACTTTACTGACCTTGAGCCTACCTTTTTTTCTGCAAATGTCCTGGTGGAGCGAAGATTTTTTCCAGTCGTTTTCGTAGCATTTCCTTGGCCTCTAGAGAACTGAGTACTTGATTGACCAGCGACTTTTAGACCACGTTCATGTCGAAGAGAAAAAAACTGTACAGTGTTTTGTGGAGACATATTTAAAAGTTCCAGAAAGCGAAGGGGGTTCGACTTTGTGCAATCAAAATGGGATATTTTACAGCAGGCCTGAGATCTGAGAGCAGGAATCTCAGGAGATGGAACCAACAACGTATGAAAGTTGCTCAGAGTAAATGTCTAGACACATTCACTATATCCTCTTATTGTTTTTTTTTTTTAGAACTTTTCTCTAAATGAAAACTAAGTTATAATGCACTGGTTTTATGTGTCCCATTTCTGTGAGATTTATTGTAAATGAAAGAAGCTGTATGAACATCACAAAACAGATATGCGCGCCATAACACGTTATTTTCTTAACAAATCACCAACAAACTGTTAGGTGGGACATACAAATAGTGAGGAAATGTAGTCAGCATAGTGGTCTAGTGTTTAGGGACAGACCTCCATTAAATATGAATGTGACAAAGTTTTATTATTTATATATGCTGCTTGGTAAGATGTGATGAAATTAGAAGAAATCATGATAAAGTTTGAGCAAGTGTGTCCACTCAATGCACCTCTCTGAAGTGAGAACTGTTCATTATGATAGCTCTTTAAGCAGTATCGCACTCCAGTCCGATTAGGATTAAATATGTTTGTGTGCTGGTGGAGGCTGTTGGGGGATTTCTCCAGCGCTGGGGTCTCGGAGCTCTCTGAGCAATAGGAGTAAATTAGTGTGCACCTGTTCTTGTGTTCTGATAATACCTCTCTCGGGGCTGGCGTTGGAAGTAAAATAAAAATAATAATAAATAAATAAGTAAATAAAAAAGTACAGGGGAAAAAAACAGAATATTATGGCTTTGCAATAGCAAGGCAAAGATCCCCGTGTGGTGGAAGAAGCATGGTTTTGTTTAGTGTAATATCCGTACCAGACTTCACCCTTTGTGGATTTCACCCAGTGGATTTTATTTTCAATACTGCAACAGGAGTCTCTTTAAATATACACTATATTCTGCTCCCAAAGGGCAAACATATATATATATATATATATATATATATTCCTCACTAGACATAATCTAATGAAAGGTCAAAATTTAATTGACCGAAAGCATTAAACATCATGTTTAGCTAAAAAGTAACTGTAATTAGCAATATTTGAATTAGTCAAATATACTGTATATGTTTTTATGAAATATTATGCAAGTTATTAGGTACAAAATGTTAATTACTGAGGTGAGGAAGTTTCACAGCAGGAAAAAAAATGTTCTTCAGAGTCACTTTCATTGGTACGTTATGACAAGTTAAATGTACCATGTGACTAAGAGCTAACTTGTAATGTAAACATGATGTATACGAAAATATATGAATGTATTACTCATTACACTGTTCTGTTTATGCATGCATTTCACCTCTTACAGATTCAGAAGCAGTTGTTCTGGTTGAATTCTCAAATCTGATTAGTCAAATTCAGTGGCTTCGTTCAGTGGTTCAGGCTGAAAAGCAAATCACAGGTTTATATTAATGCATTCGTTCTCATACGTTATTATTTCTATACACTTACACAGCATCTGGTATACAGTTGCTGTAATGTGACAAACTTTTTTTGTCATATTAAGGTCAAAAAAGAAAAAAGAGAGGCTGGTAATGGAACACATGTTTATAGCTGTTATAAAGTAAAGGATAATAGGAACTAGGAAGTTGTTTTGCAGATGTTCCACAATATTAAACATAACTATAAAAATTGCAATCACTGGCAAATCACTGTGGTATAAGAGGAATAAAACACTTTGGGGCACGCTGTTATTGGAAAATAATCAACATCAGGTTGGTAACAGTAACTCTGCTGTGCAAAGATTTCATATTTCAGATGTAACCTTTCAGATGAAAGGTTTCATATTTTTAAGCTAAAACAAAGAACAAATCATTAAAATATATAGGCATAATGTCAAAAATGCTTAAATAACTTATGTAAGTATAGTAAATCTGTTCAAAGTTTGCATCTACCTTCATAAACCTCCAACCGCTTTCTGATCCTTTAAACACCTTTTTGATTTCATCAGTTGTAATATTTGCCCTTTCCATATATGCAGATAAAGAAAGAGCTATTAATATGAAGTCTACAAGTTGTAGAAACAGATCTGTAATCAGATTAATCACATCAGATTAATATTAAATCTTGCACTACCACACAATCCCACTCTCTCTGTGGTCAGTGTTAATACGGCTGTTCCATAGAGAAATGCCTAACACGTGAATTGAGCTATTAACATGAAAGGCTCTTCCTGGGAATCCGATTAAGAGTAATAGACTTGTGCTGTTAAAGCCTTTTAGTGTGTTCAGGGCGGCTCAAACCTTTGTGCTATCAGCAGATAGTGAATATACATTTGCGTAAATAAATCTCACATCCTCTAGGGGATGACGACTTGCACAGCCACTTATCAGAGAAAGCTTTGGACGCGCGCACACACACACACACACACAGAGACAGACACACAAACACACATATACACACACAATCTCGGTCCCACACACGCACACACACTAGTTAGCTCTGGTGGCTGCACTGGAGGGCTGATCTGGTGAATTGGCTGCAGTCTTTCAAGAGAATAAGGGGTCAAGTGACTGATGTCTTGACTTCAGATGAGCCATGCTCTCTGACCTGCTCAAGAATCATAAGCTTAGGACTCTTACACACACATGCATTCACTGTTGATACAGCATGCATCCCACACACACACACTTCTACCCTTCCAATATGACCTCCTCCTCCTCCTCCTGTTTTTTAAGAGCAGAGCTGTCAGGATTAGGGCTGTAATTATTTCTAATCTATGTCTCTCCTGCCACAGGATAGTCTCACCATATTTAAGAGCATTTCACACCTTTCATATCACCTCCCTTTAAGATGTGCATTAATCCCAGCTAAGGTACAAGTAAAAAGCTCTCTCTATATAGGGAGGCCACAGAACATGAGCAGCCCCACAGTTATAGCACTGCTAACACTCTCTATTTCAGTCACATCATTGATTATCAATATTTCATTACATTGTACACACAGCCCTGACCTCCGCTCACCAACCAGGCCCTTATGTCAGGGTCAACGTACACAGATCCAGAGAGCGAGGTGGGGGCTATCACTCTCCAGTGCATGAGGATTGATTTATTAAAGAGTTTAGATGCAACACTGTTTTACCGGAGTGAAGCAATGATCTGCTCTGTGATTATAAAATGAGATCATTTGTATCCTTTAGTTATTGACACCAATGACTGAAGGTACATGAGCAATGGTATGCGTTTTACTATGCAGAATAATTAACTTGCACAGATGACAGGAACACAAAGGTATGTCGAAACAAAAAAAAAAAAAAATCAAGAGCAAAGCTGTCATATTACTCTCCTGTTATACATAAAAGTCATATCAAACATATCAAAAACATATCAAAAGAAAATAACGATGCTAGCCAGAATCGAAAATCTTTTACATGAGATGCGAAGAGAACTGACTTTTTATAACACAATGTGCTACGTGAAAATCTTTTTCTATTAACCTAGAGGATGATCACACACTTGTTTGTTTCCTGTAGTTCCTTGTATTAATGCATTAACTAACATACGTTATAATATTACCACAAAAAAGCTACCACTTTTTAACCTAGTCAAGCAGGTTTCCAGTCCTGATTTACAGCCTATCTACCACTGCATTTTGGATTTTTTTTTCAGTCTGACATATGGATTGATTTTTTTTTACTTTTTGGACATAACCATTAAACAAAGTTAAGTGATGTGTATCTGTTATGTATGCAACGTTAAGTGATAATGCTGAATTATTTTGCTTATAAAATGGTGAAGCAGGCTAATCACTTACAATAACCCTATTGCTAATACCACTAGATTTCAGCTGACATTTATTTAATTAGCCATTTTTCCATTGTCAACATGACTCACATGAAGTCATCTTAAAATACATAAAATTTAATGTTAGGCTAGTGGTGGGGTTGGTAAAGTTATGTGGTTATGTAATGTAAAGTTATGTAGCCCTTGATTGTTTAGATATGTATAATTCTTCACAAGATCAGGTTGCCATTGTGGTCTATTGGTGGCTTGTTAGTTTTTAGATAGCTTGTTTTAGTTGGCTTGCTGCTTTTAGATATTTCAGTGACACTACTCAACTGAGGGCATTGGCAAATATTTTTTCTACAATCTACAGGTAAATATTCAATCATTTCTTAAGATGTTTTTAAGTCATGTTGAGCATTTCAGGGATCAAATGTACTTGTTAACCACTGCCTTAAACACTTTAACATATTTCCTAAAACTTGTATTTATATTACGCCCTATATCACTACTTGAACTAAGGAAATAATTTATATAATTTAGTCATCTTCAGTATCCAGGTAAAGCCTGTGGTGGATCCAGAGTCTGTCCCAGGAACACTGGATGCAAGGTTTCACCCCAGACGGGATGGCAGTCCATTGCAGGGCACTATGCACACTCATTCACATCTAGTGGAAATTTAGTGTAGTCAATCCACCAACCTGCATGTTTTTAGACAAAGAACAGAGAGGAAGCCCACACAAACACGGTAACAGTAATCCAAGCTCAGAATCGAACCAAGGACCCTGGAGCTGTGAGGCAGCAACGCTACCCACTGCTACCTACCACTGTCCTGCCCAAACAGGATTTTACATATTTAGTTACCTAAATACTTTTAGCCGTATAAGTTTAGCTGCATAAGTTTGTGTTCACTGTGTGTTTCTCTCCAAAGCCCATAACGTCCACAAAAAAAACATGTTCATTAGCATCTTACCATCAATTTGGAAACAGTTCAGCAACTGACTCTTTCTTCTGCGTGGCAGAACAGCAGGACACACTTTTCTTCTTTTCATTCCCAAAATAAAAAAATACAAAATGCTGCTGTGACATGGTTGGATCAGGGAATGTGATTAAAAAAAAAAGAGTCTGTGTGCCCAGCTGGTCAGGAGATGAAACGGTCTGGTAATGACTTCCCAAACCTTAGCATGTCATCCTTCATCAGAACTTTCTAGTCATCTGGTTTATTTGAGTCGATCGTCTGTGGAAGATAGTTACAGGGGCCCCTGACTGCTACCACCCCTGTTATTGACATTAGGACACAGGTCCACACACTCGGAACTTTCACACACACATGGATTCTCTCAATGGGACATTTTTTACAGTCATATGATGAGAGATGATTATGCTAGCCTCTAATTAAGGATCTTAGTCAGTGGTACATCTTACATTGAAGCCCAGCTGGTATAAAAAGGGTCTGGATGAAATCCATCCCTTCCCCTCCCTATTACCCACAAGCCATCTTGCCACCCGCATTGCCCACCTCCCTAGTCTTAGGCCTTCCACTAGGTCCCATTTTATTCCTTTTCTAAACTTCTCCTCTCACCCGGCACATACCTGGATGCCCCACATGGCTGCTTTTGATCAGCTCAGACCTTGCTAGATAATCAAAAGGGGCATGTGGGGCATCCGGGGTTTATGGGGCAAGAGAAGAAGTTTAGGGAGGGGTTTAGGGGCAGAAATGACGTGGGAGGTGGGGACTCTCCTGTGAGTCACTCCTCTGATGATCTCGGTCGGAGTGGCATGTGACAGCATGGAATCCACAGCCTCAGCTGGAATCAGAGGCCCGGCATGCTGACAGGGGAGAGAATAACAAGCGCCAGTCTAATCAGAGTGATGAGAAGGGAAGGGAAGAGCTCACAGAGAAATAGAACACACACACATATACACACTCTTACAGTGTTAGACTGACAGCCAGAGACGCTATATGTGATGCCTGCCGATCAAGTGAGCATAAAGTTGTGGCCACCTGTGTATAAATGCAGACTCCCATAGGTAGCAGAGCCAGAGAGTCAGACATGTCTCTGTGTGTATGTGTGTGTGTGTGTGTGTGTGTGTGTCTGTGAATCCACTATTTATGATCTGTGGGTGCCCTTGACTTAATGTTTGCTCTTTAAAGGGTTTGAGGTTAAACCATCCCTGCAACCTATTTCCCTAGACAGTTCGACACAAAGATTACTTCACTAGCATACAAGTGGCTTCTGTTGTGAGAAATTCTTGGTGTGCTAGCTATTGGTGGAATGACACCACCACAAATGTCTGCTTTTACATGGGCATCCCTGCTTAAATCAATATTGCACTTAAACAAATTAAATTTATAAAAATGTACAAAATGTTGACCTTCCCATAAATGTAGTCAATCAGCATGTCAAGTGTTTGAAGTTTGCCTTGAGTTTTGGCTTGGAGCTATAAGTAAGTAACACATATCTGCCAGTTTATAATCATGTCTAAAGGATATCATGCTTGCCTCATTCATTCATTCATTCATTCATTCGTTATCAGTAGCTGCTTTATCCTCGTCAGAGTTGGGGTGGAGCACATCATTTTTGTTTTTTTTTAACTTTCTAATGTATTTAGTTGGTTCTATTTTCCAAAATATAAATAAACTAGAAGTGACCCTATAATAAACCACCTTGAGCCTGACCATCTAGTTGCTAAGAACCGCCGCACATTCATGTTAATGTAGCTCAAACATGGTTTTGAATCCTGTGTTCTCCACAACAGAGTAGTCTCATAACTGCAGTTCAATCACTGTGGTAATTTTTTTAACCCAGATAGAATCAGCCAGAAAATGTTTTCTTAAAGCAGAGAGAGAGAGAGTCTTCTTCATATTTTTGTCTACATTGGCTATGCATTGGTATTAGCGCTGGCTAGTATGCTAATACAATTTTTAAAACTGTTGTAGCCTCTCGTGATTTGAGATAAGGAGAAAGCTAGTGGGCTTGATTAAGGTTAAATCTTTATTACACCTCACGTAATGTAAGCAATATTTTATGAATAGCCTTTTATTATGCAGTCGGTTGAATGTACTGTTCAGTACACAGATGTATCAAATCGAGAGCCTGTACCGAGAGTCAAGCAGCTGATAGATTTTAGTGAGGATTTTCTGTTCCCTGAGTGGATCTACCTTTGTACAGAGAAGGCTCCTTGAGGTCTAGGACTCCTGCATGTTCTCCCCGGTGGAGAGAGCTCAGGTCGGGAGGATGAGGAGGATCATCCAGGAGAAAGATCCCTCAGAGACGGACAGAGCTCCTGCATGATGTTGGGCCTGTGCTGTCCCCGAGAACATGGCTGCCACACCTCCCACAGCTGCTGTAATGAGTTTTATCAGCAGCTTAAGCTCCCCAGCCGGGCTCTCCAGCAGGTGATGAGGGCAGGGAGAGCTCAGAGCTCAGCAGCCCCGTACGCTACGGTATTGAGCAGTGAGGAAAAGCTGTGCATCCCAACCAGGAGTGTGTCACCTGAGAGAGACTGAAACATGGTTCCGAACTCCTCAAAGGCCTCACATCAGTCCTCAGAGTCATTTACTTTCTGTCTTGCTGTGAGGTCTTTTTCTACCTTCCACTTCCGCCTGTGGGTGTTTGTAAACCAGCTGCTGAATCTGTGAAATGCACTCACTTTAGAGAGTGGCTTGAGTGATTTCTATCTTCACAGGGCTTAGATGTTATTTTACATCATACCATGTTGATCATACTATGTTGATTAATTTTCTATAACAGCAGCTCTGGCAATAGTGCAGTCTGCAAGGTTTATAAAAGGTTTATATAAATGCACTCGTTATAATACATTTCTAAAGTACACAGATATACTTGTATGGTGGATGTTCCATATAAACAGATAAAAACATGTGTAATTGTTCATATGGTGAAGTTTTTGGCAAGGAGACTTTTTTTTTCTTTTTTTTTAGCATTTTTAGAGGTCTCCAGTGTTAGCACTTTGTAACTGTCAGAGGTAAAACTGTAAGGGTTTCTTACACAGGAAAGTCTTGAGGACAGAGGAGTTTGTGGTTTCTCATGAACATGACAAGTTACGTATTTGTCTTAGTAATTTTAAGAAAGAGCTCGTTTAAAGCTGCTATAATGTGCTATAAAGTGTTAACAGGAATTATCCAGTTTCATGGACATTCTATAATGTTAAATGTAACTATAAACAGATCAAATGAACTTGTCATTCTTTAAAAAAATATCAATAGCAAATTGTTGAGGTATAAGAGGAATAAAACACTTCAGGATGTCAGGTTATTGGAAAATAATCAACTTCAGGACATCACATCAGCCTATTTATTATTATCCTATAACAGCATGACCTGTTTTATTCCTTACATAACCTCCATTTGTTTATCAAATTTACGAAGCAATTTTATTTCTTTCTTATTTTCATCATTTAATTCATTTGATTTGTGAGAATGTTTATTACTTATCTTGTTTTATAAAATGTAATTTGAATAGGCAATGTGTAAACCAATATTTTTTTTTACACAGTTTCAAAGATACCTTTAAAAAAACACTGATTTGCAATATTGTCCTGCTGCTCTCCATTATCTCTGCCCCTGTCATTATTTAAAAGGGCCAGTTGAGGCAAGAGAAGGTCTGTCAGGTTTTTATTATTATTATTATTATTGAAATAACAACCCTCCTTGCAGGCAGCAGAGGGCGAAAAAATACACACTGCTTCTTTAACCCTTTCGGGCTTGTACACAGACTTTTTTACATGAATGGTTCACAAACCTTCAAACCAAATTTGATCTGGGGTCGTATTTTTTTATGCCCAAGGTCAAAGGTGACTTCTGAGGTGGTTTCTCCGGGCAGTGCACAGTTCAGTAAAAGGGGCACTGACTGTATATCATATTACAATGAGGCACAGATCAATAATTTCTTTCTTTTAAACTTTCAAATTTATTTTCATAAATTGATTACAAACCATCAGGCTACAGTTAAATTTTGGTCAGATTATTTAGGCTTGAGGTCAAAGGTCATATCTGAGTTGGTTTCTGTTGGTAACCAATTGGTGCTAGACAATTCATTCCTAACTAAACACATTACACTACACATTCTTTAGTACTGGCTGTACATCACATCCTCAGATTTCTTCTTTTTTCTGTAGTTTTATAAAGTTTCATTTTTTGTGATAAAGATAAAAGCAGTTCTTGGTCTGGCTGCTGCACAATCCCTCTCAGTGCACATGAATTGTGTGCGATGCGTCTTCCTACCTCCTCAGCACTTATTTACTGTTTTGCAGTGGTGCTCTGAAATGTGTAAAATTAAAAATATATGAACATAGAACAACACCTTGCATGCTATCCAACACCTCATTTTTAATAAAATAACAATAGAAAATTGTGTCCTATGTGACAATCTATCACTTTAGTTATATGATTCTGTTTTCCATATATGCACAGTGCTATAAAATCACCATTACTGCCTTATAAAATGTTCAAATGGTTTTGTTTTTTTTTTTTGTTTGTTTTGTTTTGTTTTTAATTTATTTATTCTTTACATTACTAAATTTGTATAATCACATCCTCTAACATACTATCTGTAGTAAAATCTATGAATATTTGTACAAAAACCAACCTGGATCAGCAGAAAAGAAATTTTTGATGAGGACCCTTTAGCAGCTGTGTGATCCCACATTTCAAAAGGAACTACAATTATTGCATCACTGCCTGTGTGCTACTTTTTGAAAACTTAGCATTTTCAAAAAGTGTAAAGGTTCTTTCTGTAAACTTTAATGCAAATTGTGAAATGAGGAGAAAAAAAAAAAACAGTGGTTTCCCAGAGCAGCCACTGTGCCTGCAAGGGTTAAAATGATTATTCATATGATATAAAAATGAAGTAAGAATGAATACCAGTTTACATTCAGCTTACGTTCATTCTAGCCTTTTTAAGTTTAAATTTACCATAACTACAGGATAACGATCTTTTAGTAGCATAATTTCATTGTTCTTTGTCACTGTTTTCTTCTCTGCCCACCCAAAGTCTCCCTTTCCATTACTCCATCTCCTTCCCTCTCTCTGTCTCTTTTCTATCATAGCATGAGGACACTTGAATAAATCTGTGCAGGGTCAGGGCTTTGCTCTCTACTCTCTATTTCTGTGCATGAGCTTATATAAAAGCCCTTCACATCACCTTACATAAGACACCATCATTTATATATGCAAATGCAACCATCTCAAACTCCTGAACAGAGCTAAGTGTGCAGAGGGCAACAGGGATGGTCCTCCTTAATAAAATGCATTCCTTCGCTCTGGGCCTACCTAACACACATTGCCTACATGCGCACACACACACACATACACACACATACACATGCTCACTTAGAGCTGGCTTCATCAAAACCAGGCCACTCATCTATATTTCACTTTAGCTTGTTCTTTCAAGCACTTTGCTGCCACGCTTTGATCACAGAAGACAAAAGTGTTCATATCTTTGTGAGCAGTTTGCAGGTTAGTTCACGATGAGGGGGGTTCACACCCTCAGAGACACATTTTCAGCCTCAAAATTAAACCTCTGTCTCCATTAGATCTCCAGTCCATCTCACCAGGACTGAGATTTTTATAAGGTTTAAATAGGTTCAGAAGGAGAAAAGAACATACATCTGGGTGAAAAGTTAAAACTGCAGATGGAGATTGAAAGGAGGAGGTCACGTTGCTGTACAATTACATGTATCTCTTAAATGCACACTTGTTATATTCAATGCAGTTGTGTCTGAAATACAGTTTTGACCAACAGACATTGACACAAAGCAGCTTTACAGAAACCTTGGTGTAGATTTAGATCTTTAATGAGCAAGCCAGAGGTGACAGTGTCAAGGAAAAACTCCCCAAGGAAGAAACCTTGAGAGAAACCAGACTCAGAAGGGAAGCCATCCTCTTCTGGATGACGCTGCTTAATGAGATTATAAATCGTTACTCTTTAAAACTGTAAACTGTATACTATCAAGTCAATCAGTACTAAGTGTATTGGATGATTATGAATAAGCATCCTGAAATGAGCCCAGGACAGTGTTTATGATTACATCAGCAGATCTTAGGTATAAATTTACACCATCCAGTGAGATAATCCAGCGAAGCATGTGTGAGACTTGGACATAAACAGTTTTTTTTTTTGTAAGTGTGAATCTTTCAAATCGTTAGCATATCCATGTGGGACCATCCACAGCAGCAGAAGGTGAATCACGTGCAGAAACGTTTATATATAGTTAAATAGTTATAAGCACTTAACACCAAAAAACACTGCTTAAATGATACATTGTGCCTCGATCATTCAAACAAGCGACAGCAATGTGGTTGGGTTCAGTTTAATTTTATTGAATTAAGAACTAAGAAAAGATCACTAACTTCTCCCCTAACCTTAATCTTCAAACCTTTCAAATGAGTCATGGAAATTCTGACATCTCCATGAGACATGAATTTGACCATTTGCTAAGTAAGACCATGTCTCACTTCATAAGCATTGGTGATATATACAGACCAAAAACGCGTTTATGTAACATTTATGTAATACGTTTTTATATATACAGAATAAAAAACACTTTCTCCTATGTTTCTAAGTTCATACAAGCGTTCTCATATCTACAGTGATGTGGTCAACATGAGAAATGAAGACACACATGCAGCAGAGGGACTGGGTGAGGTGTGGAGGCGGGTGGGGTGGGGTGGGGGGTGTGGATTTATGGTTTTGGTCTGCAGACTCATTGTTTAAGTGAGTGTACTTGACCTTCTGTCCGTTTGGAAGATCTGGAACATGTTATTGACTCCCATTTTCCCTTTCCAGCTCCGGTCCAATCCTGCCGCCTCCTTTCACAATTACCCTCTCTCCCACGGCTCCCCATCAGATTTAACTAAAGGTCAACATCTTTTCTGGCCCTTTCAGCCTAACAGAGCCGCTTCCTCACATTTCAATAGCGGAAATACTTGTGACTTTGAAAGTTGTTCGACTGTGCTGCACATCATGCTGATTCTAGAAAGGTCCATTAAGAGTGCACATGCTCCCTCTCAGTCCTGTCAGTCTGGTGTAATGTCAAAGCATTATCAGGTATTCATACAAACATATGGAATGTATGTATTAACACATGCCAGATTTCCTTCTTGGACACAGACAGGGCAGTAATAGGGGTGAAGCTGTTCACAAAATCCACTGTGCTGGATCACTGAAATAATTCAGAAAGAGTAACTCTGAACACTTGGACCTTGTCCGAATTCGTAGCTTAAGATTGCCATCCTGTGGTCATGGAAGGAAGTGCAGTTTCAGCAAAGCGGCTAGTTTTTGCTGGTTGTTGTGATTCTTGGGTAATTTAACCATGTTACCTTTTTTACATATGCTTTGAAAACACTTTTTTTGTGTTTAGGTAGGTTTTGCAACATGACCTAGATCAATATACATCTATCTCACTCATTCATGACTGCTGAAAAATATATCAACATCTACAGGTCAAGCTCTAAATTTTACAGAAGGATAGCACAGTAATGTTTTATAACTTTCTATATTATTATTATTATTATTATTATTATTATTATTATTATTATTATTACTATTATCTTTTAGTGTTGGTCTAAAATCAGTTTTTTTTTCATCCCCGACTGGAATTTAAGTTTTTCAGAGTGCAAATTGAATTAGAAAATCACCATTGTTTACTATGTTGTGGGACAACATTGTCTCAATATTGTGATTATTCCTATAGACTATATTGATGTATGAGAGCAATATATGTGATCATATATGAGAACACTGAAATCATATGAAACATCCTGGATGATGTTATTTTCCAGTGAAGTGAGAATATTATTTTGACAATCATCTTCAATAAAGCCTCCTGCAATACTAAATGTGGCATTTCCTTACAAAGTACCAATCCAGGTATATAGGTGATAATGTTCAATGTATTTGCTCAAGTCTGGTTATTTGCACTTGCTAAGCTACTATTTTTAAGCACTGCTTTTCTAAGGCTTGATGCTAGAAAACCCTCAGGAGGACAGACAGGTGTCTATAGTCCAATGTAGGGCAGAGTAAAAGCTGTTTGGATAAAATCTAACCTGTCTGCGTGTAGCAGAAAAGAGAGAGTCTAAAGATCACCTGCCTGCCTTTTTCAAGTTAAAAGTCTAAAATGAAAGCCACAGCAGACCTGTTTAAATTAGCCTTTCCCCCCGGTGCCTTTAAATCAAATAAAACACAACAGTCTGAGTCCAAACAAGTTAAAAGAACGTCCTTGCGGGTTTTATCCACTAAAGCAATAGTAACTAGAGCAACCTTCTCAAAGGCTAAAGCGTCCCAGCGGCCCAACACTCAATAAAGATTTGGCTACTTAAGAAGGTCGAAACAGCAAGCCATTAAAGGGCTTGACATGGACCCAGCTAGCACACTGCTTTCGCCATCACTCACAGCCAGCTAATGCAATTTCTCACTGATGGTCTGTCTCATCCAAGCCACTGATAGGTTTAGGCTGATGCATGATGCAAATGACACAGCAGTTGAGATGTAGTCCTATGTATATATCTTCATCACCTGCAGGTTCTCTCTGTGTGGCCCACATCCCTTGAGACTCCCTTATTCACTTTCGCTCCATCCTTTCACCTTCTGAATGACGGCCTGATTTTCAGCTAAAAGCTTGATGTTGAGATATTGCAGTAGGTCTATAGAGATTTTATCTATTCTGAAAGCAGGTGTACAATAGAGGCTAAGCACTCATATATTTTTTTTATATTTCATATTAGGTTGTTAATGATTGCTTTTTCTCTTGAAAATAGTTTGAAATAGTTTCAAATCTCTCTTTGATCCAAATTTTGCTGCTAGCTTCTAATTTCCAGCTCCATGAACTCAAAATTCAGCATGACTGCGCCCACATTATTGGACTATTAGTTAATTAAAAGTTGCTTTATGCCAATAATGAGTCATTATAGAGACTCATTTTTAATTCATGGGGCTTTGGGAGTAAAACTTCTCTGCTCTGTTAACTGTCAGAGCTCTGTCTTGTCAGATATGAGTCAGTTTGGAGTGACTGTGCCACTTCAAACGTCCAGCTTTAATTAAGGATGAAAGACGATGGGTTTGAGAGCAGACCAGACATTCTTCTTTTCCCTCAATCATTTCGCAGCCAAAGCAGCATCTAATTTCACCTTACATAACCAAAATTTCAGAAAGCTGGAGAAATGCATTTTAAAAGTCCAGCCAAGAAACTTAATATAACATCCTGCATTATATCATAGTGCTGTTCGGTTCTTGACACTGTTTGGCCAGAAGGTGTTGATTAACTTTCTATGACGTATTAATGCTCCTTTTCTAATATATTATTGTTTCTATAATAACAGCTCATTCACAGGGACTGTTAAGTTTGCATGGTTAACACTCCAAATAATCTATATTTATACAAATATATATATTTTTTAAATACATATTTTTATTTAACAAAATAAATCAAATATTAAAAGATGCTTAAAAGATGTTTATTTAACGCTTGTGGAATGAGTCTCCAGTGTCAGCACTGGATAGTAACAGACAATAATTATAGGGAGTCTTTAGGATGGATTTTCAATCCAGATGATAATCTGCATTTTTTTTTTTTCTGGATTTTTTTTCTTTTTTTTTTTTTTGGCTTGGCTTGGCTGTTTTGTTTTTCCCAAGAGAGAGAAAACGAGAGGTTGGTGAGGGACAACAGTTTATAGCTGATATATAATGTTACAACAGGAACCATTTTGTTTAGTGGATGTTCCACAACATTAAAAGTGACTATAAATTGATTTTAAAAAAGTATGATGTGCTGTTCTTTAATGTATTTGTTGGGAAATTGCTGTGTTATAAGAAAAATAAAACACATGCTGTTATAGTAAAATGATCACCCCACGCTGCCATTGATTACTTTCCTCAAACAGCACACCCTGGTGTGTTTTATTTCTTACCTAATTAACTGTCTGTCTGACACAGCGATTAACAAGAAAGATCTTTAAAACCTCAGTCTATCAAAAATTCATTTATGTTATTAACATGTTAATTATTAGCTTACTCTGAGGTTTGGCTGTAGAGCTCATTTTTTGGAAGAAAAAAAAAAAGTGGAAATAAATGAGAGTTGTCATATACAGTAACTTTAATTTGAAATTCTTTTCTGTCACTTGCAAATTTGTAACAATTTGCCAGACCCAATAAGTATGTAAGTGTTATGAAGGTTAGCATTAGAAATGGTGTCAGAGCTTGTCTCTTCTCTTCTTCTCTTCTCTCCGCTTCTCTTCTTAACAGCTTCATTTTTGAACAAAATCTAAATACTTCACACTTGCTTTTTTGAATTTTCTATTTGTTTTTTTTTTAATTCGATTGTGCACGAAAAGATCAAAATCATGTTTTCTGTCCTAAAAATAAGAACAATGTTACATGCATGATTCAATAAAAAAAGAAAATGTGTAATTAAACTGTGATGAGATGACTAAAATCATTATATATTTAATCTTTAAACATCAAATATTCATTTTAAATTCATAAGTAGTGTCATTAATCAATTATTAGACATGATTAGACTTGGCCTTCCTTTCAATTTTCAAAAGAAAGTAAAAATGATAGCAGTGGTGTTTCAGAGAAACTTGTAGTCTTATGTTTTGACTGTCTTTGTGAGCTTTAAGCACAACTGCACTTATTTAAAAATGTCTCTCAGCTACTATTTACTTTTTGTTTGATTTCTTTTCAGCAGGAGCAGCAAATCTACAGAACAAAGAGACAATTATTTCCTGCTTGTAGACGCAGACGCACAACTTTTACAGTGTTCGCTTTTGAAGTGCCGTTCGCTGGCGTTGGCCCCTGTTTTTATATTTTGTTTGTTTTTGCACTTTTGACTGACAAGCTTTTGTTTGCTGTTTGTCAGGCCGCAATCAAGGCTGCAGCTCCACGATTACAAGCTTACATCAAAGTTCCTCTTTCCCTCCGCATCCTCTGCCCTGGTGGCTCCCAGAGGAGCTGTCTGCTCAGACATGTGACAGAGAGAGAGAGAGAGAGAGAGAGAGAGCAAGGCTGTGGGTTCTACAGGTTCTGCTTCATGGCCCTGAGTATTAGCACTGTTCTCTTTGTTGCCGCTGTCATGCGTAAGGAGATAAAGTTGAGGAGGGGCCCCGATGTGGAGTCTTCCTGGGCCGACATCGCTAATCTGCTCTTCCCCTCAATCCTCTTCTCCCCTCTCCAGCTGCACTGCCAGTCCCTGTGCTAAATCCGCCATATCTCCCTCCCAGGACCTCGGCTCTTGTGTTTGAACAATGCCCTCTTAGCAGGGCCTGGACAGCAGCCCAAGAGTCTCTCTCTTTCTCAGTCTCTTTCTTTCTCTTCCTTAAGAGGATGCTGTGCACAGTGTCAGCACTGAGGAAGGATGAAGTGCACAGTGTCAGCACTGAGGAAGAATTTCAACCCGGTGGCCATTTATTTATTTGTTTATTTATTTATTTATTTATTCATCTGTTTGTTTGTTCATCTGTTTGTTTGTTTGTTTGTTTGTAACAAATCCAGTCTTATGCAATATGTGTGATGATTTCATATGATTTCAGAGCTT
>CM075014.1:18198500-18214199 GCA_037576675.1 Pangasius sanitwongsei
TATATATATATATATATATATATATATATATATATATATATATATATATATGCGACGCACTTTTTTTTACCCATGTATCTTTAGATTTAATATTAAGGAACAGCCATGAAACAAGTTAGTTCCTGTTCTCATTTACATTGTAGCAGCTATAAACAGGCTCTGTCACCAGCTTCTATTTTTTTATTTGCTCTTGAAGTTAATACGAAAAAAATGCAGGTTGTAATGTTACCAAGAAAACAGAAAGTGCATAGACCTCTGTCCAGAAGAGTCTCCTTTGTCTGAAAACATAGTTACAAAGTGCTGACACTGGAGACTCCTTTAATAAACGTTAAATGAGTATTTCCTAACAGAATAATTCACCATGACATGTTAAACAACAACATGTATTTAATCGCTTTGTTAATAGCATCCATGAAACCTGCGAATAAGTTGTTATTAGAGTAACAATAACGTATTAGAACGAGGACATCAGTATAAACCCATACTATTGACACAGCTGCTGTTATAGGAAATTAATCACCACCTTCTGACCAATCAGATTTGAGAATTCAACAGAGCTGTGGTAGAACTGAAAATCGGCAATAGTTGGGAGTTTATTTGTAAATGTCTGTCTAACAGCTAAACTGTAAAATAAAATCAAGGCATGTTTAATGTGGGTTTTATACTAATACAAAAGGGGGAAATGTATCAGAGTTTAAATGTAAAAGAGTTTTGCAGTACTTGCAAAAAGTGCAGTATTTCCTCTTTTTCTGCTTTCTTAAAAAGTAACTTCTCTAAAACATTCACATGTGCTGTGACTGTAATGTTGCAATAGCTTCAGAAAAAAATCACACAGAGGAAATTGTATATATCTTTCTTTAATAATCCATTTCATTTGTATATCCTTGGCATTGTGCAATGATCATTAATCAGTGTGCTTTGAAAGCCCATGCAGCTTTTTCAACCTTCAGACAGGTATCAACCATCAACCTTACTGTTTACAAAACAATCTGTTCTGTCGAAGAAATGCTGCTGATGATGCTGCGAATGAAAAATGGGCCGGTCCCTGTCTCACCGAGTGTGAAATCACTCCGATACAAATTCTGATACAAAATCTGTCTCTTTTTTTCACGATAGACTCACTTTTGTGAGTTTTGAAGGTATTCGTTGAAACGTATTCATGGTTGCATTTGTTAGATTTTAAAGAAAAACACATTAAAAAGAACAATATGATGTCAGTCGTCTTAATATGTATGACATCACGTCTAAATAAATAAAAGTTCAAACATCAACATAAACATTTGTAAAATATGTAAGAATGGACTGTAAGCAATAATACATAAATACATTTACAATACCTACAGCTTTACAAATTTTACACAGGTTAAAAAATTGAAACTGTTAAGTCATTAAGACCTATGATTAAACAAAATCAAAACTGTGTTTAAAACACCTTGATGGAATGATACGATGAGGCATGAAAGACACAGAACATACTTACAGTTACAAACCATTGTGTAGCTTTAGTATATGACATTATGTTACAGATAGATATGATTTTTAGAGGACAAGTGCATAGCAAAATAGAAGCAAATTTTATCCAGTTATGGGTGTAAATTCCTGACCAACTGGTATAAAAACACTGAACAGAAACATTTAAGGCAAGTTTGATCATTTGAAATTGGCATAGTCTGAGAAAATGTCGACAAAGTCCTGTACCACTCTGTAGCAGAAGTCATATTGTTCCTACAAAGAAAGAGAATAATAATGAACATTATATACTGCATGTCAGAGCCACTACACCACTGATCAGAGCACATGCAGACCTACAGAACATTTTGGGGCTGAATTCGCAAAAAATCTTATCTTACTACTATGAGTTCTCCTAAGCAAATGGTTTCTAGGTAAAGTTTCTTCTTTAAACCTATTCATGGAACTGCTGAGACGAATCTAAGGAAGAATGGGCAGGGTTGACCCTGTTGCTATGGATGATGTCATGTTTCATGAATGACATCAACAATGACTGTGATGTGGATGTCAATAAAGGTCAATAAAAATAGAAAATGATGTGTTTCTGATCTCATACACAACCAAAAAATGTCAGCTTACCCTATACGTATTGAAATAATATTTTATTTCACATGTAATTATAGCATCAATTTACTGAATATACACGGTTCTTTGGTGTAACTATGACATTACAATTTATAAACCTCTAAAAGATAATATATTTGACGTGAGAATTTAGATTTTTGGTTTCGTGTAGTATCAGTGAAATTTATTTCCATTTTATGTATAATTTTTTAATTGTGATTTGACATTTCTGAGTTTACTGTGATTTGCTGTTAGGGACTTAGGAGTCTTCTGGCCCACCCATATGTTTTCACAGGTTTTAGCTCTAAAATGCTTTGTGAATTACTGTTAGACTGAAAACAATAAGAAGTCTTAATACTAGGATTTTAATGTTTAATAGCTTTTCCTAAAGAGTGATTCTTTCTAGATCTGGTCACGGGAGGATTAGTACATACCACAGTCTGCACCATGTGTGGCCGCTGCATTCGCAAACTCTTCACAGTCTGAAAGACGTCCAGCAGGCCCTCGGCCTTCACACGCTCCAGGATATTACTGAGGGCAATAAACGTACCGGTCCGACCCGCTCCAGCACTACACACACACACACACATACAAATATAAATTGACAATGAATGCATACAGAGATATAAACACATCCAAAATTCATAAAATTTTGCTGCATTTGACAAAGGAAATTTGACTTAATATGCCCCCTAAACTCAGAATTCCTACTCAGAAAATCAGGAAGATCTCCTCAACCCTGAGTTCAGCAAGTGACATCAAATCATTGGTCAAATTCAAAAGGCTGCTCACTGCACAGTAAACAATGTAGCACTTCTTTACTTTACATAAGTTATGCTGAACTAGTATTTGCTTTAAAGCAATCAGCATACAGACATACATCACTCATCACAGTTAGCTGGCTAGCTTGTTGCTAACAGAAATATGAACATGGAGGTGTCCATGTTTTTTTTTCTTCACTTTGAAGCTCAAAAGCCCAAAGTCTGAAAATGAAGAGTTTCAAACTCCCACATCTGAGGTAAGTCAAATGCAGCATTATTCCACAAAGATAAGCATATTCATTTTAAAATCTAGAGATGTCAATCAGTGCAATAGGCAAAATTACAAGACCAAATATACGACGTGTATTTAAAAAAAAAAAAGAAAAAAAAAAGAAAAAAAAGAAAGTAAAAGTAAAATTATAGATTCATCTTTGGTCAATAGTTTTAATAATGTTAGCTATATTTATATCTAAGCCTAAAGAAATCAAATACATTGTTGGGTGTTGCACCATGTTCCTGAAGAAGCAACATTTTATTCCAATGTAAACATGTTATATGGAGGAATGACAATAAAATCCACTTGCCCTAACTTGGTGGCCCAGGTCTGAAGTACTCCTGTCACAAGAGCTTTACTGAAGAGAAACTTGTGAATTCAAAAGGCATGATCGGTATGCATGTAATTTGAATAATTTGAATAAGCTCCCAGAAATTCAAGCTAAGCACCCACTAAGCACATGCCTGAACACGGATAATGTTTCTGTATTCTGTAAACATGGCCGACTTGAGTCACCGACTCTAAATATGGCTGTAGCCTTATTTACTGGATATTTCCAGTAGGATAATGTGCCATATTACACAACACACACCTATCATGCTGGTTTCATAAATATGACTCAGTTGACAGTCGTCAAATCGGTGACTGTTTTTTGGGAAAAAAGTTTCTGGTAGACAAAAAGCCGTACTAGATAAAGTGGCCACTGAGGGAAGTGTATGTATGTGTGTGGGTGTGTGTGTTACCTGCAGTGTACGACGATGGGGTGGTTGCCCGATTGCTGTTGCTGTTTCTGCACCGCAGCGATGATGTCGATCATTCCCTTCCCCTCCCCTGGAATTCCAATCTCCGGCCAGCCGTGAAAGTGGAAGTGACGGACCAATCGTGTCTCCTTCTCCTGCTCAACACACAACAACTCACATTAGAGCTGAGATGAACTAAACATCCGCATGCTATAATATCTGTTTAATGTTGTTGGCTATTTAGCACTGGGGTTAATATATAACGCATACATTTGAAATGAATTAACTGTATTGATATACAACTTTCAGATTCTTTTCTATAAAAACAGTTAAACACACACACACACTCACCGGGTCATATGTGAGTACCAGGTCTCTGAGACTAAACGTGTCATCACACTGAGTATCAGCTTTGATTTCCACTGTGTAGTCTCCATATTTTACTGAGTCTTCTGTGGGCCAGTACTGACAACACTTATCCTGCAAAACACACACACGCAATATTATATTTACATTTAATTAATATTACATTTTTAGAACAGAATAAGAGAAAAAGGAAAACTAAAAACTAGAACTACTAATTTTATTTAAAAACAAACTAAAACTGCCAAAAGGTTTCATTTTGGTTACTTAGGTTAAAGTTAGGCTTAGGTTTAGGTCTAGCACAGCATTAATTAGCTTATCTCAGTGGCAGGTCCTCACAAGGATAGAAAGAAAGTGTTTATTTGTTTGTGTTTGTTTTGTGTGTATGTACCTGTTCTCTCTCTTGGAGTTCTGTCAGCATGACTATGGAGTGGCATTTCCATTCCCAGACCATCCTCCAGAAATCCTCCACCGTGTGGGGTAAAGGACCTTGCGTCGCTATGAAGTAGTCTTTTTGCCTATAGCCCTGTTACATCGAACAAAACCATTAAACACACAGAGACACACACACACTCACATACACACACACACAGGCAAAATCAGTACCCAGTAAATATGCTGTAAAGTATTAAAGCATGTTTATGAAGTCTCAGAAAATTGATCCCACTATTGTGGAATTTTTACCTTACAATCATGAGTTAATATTATGCAATTGCGACTTTTTCTTTCCTCACAGTTGCGAGATGATATCATGCAATTGTGAATTTTTATCTTGCAATTTATGTGACTTCATGCTTTTACTTATTAGGCTATCCCATTCCCCTAACCCAGTCACACCAACACAAGACATTCTCTCAGAGTGGCCAGCTCCTGCTGAAAACAATCCTCCAGGTAGTTTGTATATCTAATTTACACGCTGCTGCACATGCATGTTTTTATTGTGGTTTGATTATTGAAAACAGAGGCACTAAATCGATATTAGTAAGCAATTGTGAGATAAAAGGTCACAACTGAGAAATATTAACTCACAGTTATGAAATATAAAGTTGCAACTCTGTGATATAAACTTGCAACTGCGAGAAAAAAAGCCACAGTTGCGTGAAAAAAAAACCTCACAATAATGAGATAAAAAGTCACAGTTTTAATCACAATTTTAACTCACATTTGCAAGATAAATGTGCATAATATTTTGTCCTATGTGGCAGGCGTCCATAGTAAAGGATATAAAAAAAAGAAGAAAAAAAAAGGGGGAAAAATCTCTAAGGTTGGAAAAAAAACAGACTCTTTTGTGCTTCCAAAGAAAATTATTAATATGCGTAAATATGATATGGTATTACATGGTATCATTTCACTCTTACTTCTTATGTCAAAAAATGTACATAAAATAAAAATAAATGTTAATGAGGAATTAAAGTTACAAAATGCTAAATTCCCCATCAAAATGTCTAGCATCAAAAGAGCAAGAAGCCGCAATAAAATATAAATTTATGTTTGTGGCATATTTATACGTATAATTGATTCATTCATTCATTCATTGAATCATTGATTCATTGACTCGTTTATTAAAATCCTTTTTCATCCACATTAAACCGGTTACGCAGCAAAACTACCTGCAGAAATCCCCATGAATCATGCATCAAGCCCCAATAAAAAGAAAGGACTCACATCAATAAAAGAAGCATTAATGTAGTCAGTGAATTCCTGCCCTCTCCTCATGGATAGGATCACTCTGTTGAAATCATCTGCAATAAAGACCATGAAAAATACAGCATTTATCTCTTTGTAAAGAGGGAATGAGTGCTATTAGCAATTAGCTGTTAGCACCATTCTAGTTATTAGTAACACTGTTCTAGTCATTAGCAACACTGTTTTAGTTCTAGTTATTAGCAACACTGTTTCAGTTCTAGCTATTAGCAACACTGTTCTAGTTATTAGCAATTAGCTGTTAGCACTGTTCTAGATATTAGCAACACTGTATTAGTCATTAGCAACACTGTTTCAGTTCTAGTTATTAGCAACACTGTTTTAGTTATTAGCAACACTGTTTCAGTTCTAGTTATTAGCAGTTAGCTGTTAGCACTGTTCTAGTTATTAGCAACACTGTATTAGTCATTAGCAACATTGTTTCGGTTCTAGTTATTAGCAACACTGTTCTAGTTATTAGCAATTAGCTGTTAGCACTGTTCTAGTTATTAGCAACACTGTATTAGTCATTAGCAACACTGTTTCAGTTCTAGTTATTAGCAACACTGTTTCGGTTCTAGTTATTAGCAACACTGTTTCAAGTTCTAGTTATTAGCAACACTGTTCTAGTTATTAGCAACACTGTTCCAGTTCCAGTTATTAGCAACACTGTTTTAGTTATTAGCAACACTCTTTCAGTTCTAGTTAATAGCAACACTGTTCCAGTTATTAGCAACACTATTTCAGTTCTAGTTATTAGCAACACTGTTTCAGTTCTAGTTATTAGCAACACTGTTCTAGTTATTAGCAACACTATTTCAGTTCTAGTTATTAGCAACACTGTTCTAGTTATTATCAACACTATTTCAGTTCTAGTTATTAGCAACACAGTGTCAGTTCAAGTTATTAGCAACACTGTTTCAGTTCCAGTTATTAGCAACACTGTTCCAGTTATTAGCAACACTGTTTCGGTTCTATTTATTAGCATCACTGTTCATTATCTTTACTTAATTATTTAATATCATGCATATTATTCTGCCACTGAATGATAATAATAAAAACTTGGCAGAGTTTTAACTCGATTTGACTTAGCATGAGGTTCTCACTGCTCGTGAATATTAGTGTGGCAAGAAGGACTTTAATTGGTGAGGAAGGAAGTGTGATTTCAGAAAAAAAAATACAGTCAAAAACAAAAAAACAGTCAACAAAAGACACATATTGCTCTTGCCTACCAGCAAGCATTAGGTAGTAATGGAGCAGAGTTTGTGTCATGGTGATTTTCAGTTTAGCAGTACAAACAAAAATATTTGTGTAGTAAATGTAAATATACCAAATTATGGTTGTACAGAGGTGTGTGATTGTAAAATGTAAGATATGTAGAGTTCAAGTACTCCATACATTGATCTGAGGAAAAATGTTAATGCTAGTAGTAATACTAGCAGGGCTGGTGTCATTTCCTGGCAAAAAAATAAATAAAAAACCCTTGTGTGTTATGTTGTGTATTAGTCTAAACATGCACTGTGTACATGGCAACCCAAATACGTACAATATCCTCCAGAATGGCACCCTTCATGAAGATGTGAAAAAATAAATAAAATGAATAAAACATGCAATGTGATATTTTGAGCTAAAACATACAGATGATTGTATAGTTATATTTATAAGTTTGAGTGTGTGTGTGTGTGTGTATGTGTGTGGTCATAGATCCGATTCCTGGCAAATTTCCAATTATTCAGAGATGTGAAAAGTTTTGTTATTGCCCTCATTGCTTATGTATTTGTATATCCATTACCTAATTTGTACAGATCAGCATCCATCTATCTCTTTTATTAATGAAAGTTTTTTTGGTTTTTTCCATGGTAATGTATGACAAGGTATTTTTCCATGTGTTCAACCTCATATTTATACCCCAGAGAAACAGCAATATTTTTTTAAATCGATTTCAGCAATATTTTTTTAAATACATTTTTGTTAGGACAAAGATAAATAGTTACACTTACTGTTTGAGGAGAAAATTAGTTAATTTGTTAGAAAGTATATTAATTATGAATTATTGGCTGTAATGTTTATTTGTAAACAATCATTTTTGATGATGGGTGCCAGTAATTCTGAAGGGCATTGTATGTACATTGTATGTATATACATATATGTATGTAGGGCATTTGAGGATTGTGCAAACAGTGTAGACAAATGAGTTAAATCAAAACTGGGAAAACAGTAATTTGGGAATCTAACAGCATATCAGCTGTATGAATGCTCTCCTCACTGTTTATTTTTTCTGACAATAGAGTCTTCATGTAATAAAAAGAGCATTTATTATCACATTTATCTTTGTTAATGAAATTGCACTTCTTTAATTATGAGATTTTTGATGCTATGTGGTTGACCCTTTCCACCATTTCATAGTGGCTTGTAAACTGCAATTTGCACTTCACACAGAGCAAGAGATCCAGTTTGTGTAATGAACTACAGGTTTAGTAAATTGAACATTAATATCCGATACCACGTGAGACCATATTGTGACCATATCAAGTTGCAGTTTGCTCTGTGCCTCTTCGCATCTGTTCACATCTGGCTCTTAGTATCTTGTTGCTTTGACTACAGAATATTGATGTATTCCAAATTAATTTCTGAGTTTCCTGTCATTTTCTGTATCTTAACCCTTTATAAACAAAATCCTTACATGGAATAATCTGGAGCACACGGTTCTTCTTCATATTCGCCTGTAGATTGCCCATTCTCATGTTTTCCTTCATAATCCGCATGTTGGTCAGCTTCTGCAAAAATGAGAAGTGAAGCATTCATCCATGAAACTGATAAAAATGGACACTTCACAAAATGCTTTGATGGACTATTTTCAAACCCCGACTTGTATATGTGATTATGTTTTAGTCATTGTGTCAGTGTATCATGTTTCAGCTGTTGGTTTCAGTTCCTCTCCCACCACAGAGGTACTGTACTCACCTTAAACTCTTCCTCGAGCCCCAAACGGTCGTGTGGTGCACAGGTGTTGTGCAGTTTGTGCAGATGTCCCTCTAAAGAGGACACGTCCAGCTCAGTGTCCCCATACAGGAAGTACTCAAGCAAGGCCTGGTAGATGAACGAGTACTGCATCTGCACATACACACACCCACACACACCACATGTTTGAGGAACTGGGAGGGGAAAATCCCTAAAAGATTCATGCATGTATAATTAGATTTGCCCCTGGGTATTTTCCAACGCACCATCTTTTGTATTTTTATAGCATTCAAATGAATATTGCAGGATATTTTATCATGAAGGATAATAGATGATGGATGATAGTCAATGTTTTTCTTATGAAAGACAGTGACTAATATTCATCTAGGATTCCCATATAATTTGCTGCATTGTCACTTATCATACCGTATTGTCTCTTATTTATTTATTAAACAGGAAAAATATAGGTAAAACTTTATAACATACAGTATAATACCACAGATGCAATGTACATAGGGCTTCTAGTTATAGCTTATGTGTAGCCCAGTCCCAGGTTAGGCTTTTAGGACAGGAATTGGTCATCTAAAGCATCATGCACAAAACCCATTAAAAAATGTGTGTACTATTATAGAAAAACTCAACCTTTTGTTTTTACACACCAAACATCTGGAACACATTTCCATTAAACATTTGTCAGGCTTATCTATCTCTGATTAAAAAAAATAATAATAATTCATGCAAGCATTTAACTAGCTTTTATTATTTGTCTAGTATTTTCTTTCTGTATTTACATACATTTTATATAGTTGTATACTTTATATTGTAATTATTTTATCCTTCTGCCACAGCTATTATTTCATTGTTATTTCACTTTGAGCTGCATTTTAAATGTGCTATAAAAATAAGGTTCATTATTATTATTATTATTATTATTATTATTATGCTTCAGTTCAGTTCTTTATATATCTAATGTGAATCATTGTTCTCAAATTTGTTTTTGCTTTTTTTGCATTGTCACTCAACTTGGCCAAGAGGTCTCTACTTGTATCTGTGTTAGGCTGAAAAAGAAGTGTGTACACACAGAGGTGTGAATAGACAATGACCTTGTTACTGGCAAGATTCTGGTAGTTATGAGTGGCTAAGTGTACAGCACACACAGGCAGAGGCTCTGAGGCTGAAACTAATACCTCTAGTTTTTTAGATAGGTACTGTTAATGTTATTGTGTAGTTAGCAGGCCACTTCTGACGGTAATGCCAGCCAAAGGGAGAACGCAAGTAAAGGATGACACACTCACGTCTGTCTGTACAAGTTGTGATCGCTGGTCTCGGATTCTGGACACGAACCCAAATACGTCGATCTTCTGTTCCTCATACATCATGTCAATCATTGCGTCAATCACAATGAAGGTACCTGTCCTTCCAACCCCAGCACTGAGAAAAACCACACACACACAAATATGTGCACACATGACAACAAACACAAACAGATTCATGGGCTGTATGGGCATTATAATGAATAAATGCCCAAAATCACACTTCCTGTCTCCTGCGGTCCTGTTACAAAGTCCCCCTCTCAGCTCACTCTCACAGTTCTGCTCTCATGTTTTGTTTTGCGTTGATTTGTTGTGCTTTTGTTTTGGTCCTGTCTCCACCTCTGTCCTGTTACTGGTTTGTTACCTAATGTGTGTGCCTGTTCTGAGTTCATCCCTTGATTAATCTGTCTTTAGATACCTTCATGTTCCAATTCTCATGGCAAAGTCTCGTTCATCATTAATGTGCATGTTAATGCTTTAGTTTCACTTATTCCCTGTTTATTTTTTTTAGTTTCGAGTTGTGCTTTCATGTTTTGAATGCTTGTTTTCTTGTTTAAGATTATGGACTATTCTAATTTGTTGCTTTTTTGCTACCTGTTCCCTAGCCATTGGTTTGCCCCAAATAATTGATTTTACACACTTGTGTTATTCACACATGTTGCAAGTGATTTTTATCAGTCAGATTTTAAATTTGATCTATCTGGATGTAATCCTGATACTCAATACTGTACATGAAATGACCAGGGCTAAATGGGCTCAAAGGGATACAATAAGATTTACCATTTCTTTTAGATCAAGCTATTTAACATAAGAAATATGTGGTAACAGAACTGAATAGAGTAACAGATAACAATTTTAATTCACTGTAACCAATTGATTAGATATTTTATTCTACAGTTTGTGATCTTAGTATATTCGGATTAAAAATGAAGGTAGATGGTAGATATAATACCAAGGTCAGGTTTCAAAAACAAAAGTATGTATTATTGATATTTGTTATTTTTCAGTCGTACAGTAGTTACTGGGAAAAACAATCAAAACTAGCAAAATACATATAAGGGAATTAAGGGAATTGTACTTTTCCTTGAAACACTGTCTTTCTTATAGACATGTAGTGCAACTTCCTGCCAAGCAATGATATTTGGCAACGTGTTTCTCATAACAGTTGATTCAGTATCACAGTAAAAAAAAAAAAAAAAAAAGGATTAGTGCAATTTGTTTCCTTTTTGTGGACAGTTTGTTTTCCTTTTTCTAAAAGCCCAGTGAATGTGTCATCACCATAATCACACAAAACTATAAATCTTTTACACATAATAAAACAATCACGTCATCACTATAAAAACAGCCTTTGTTATATACAAGTTTTGACAGAAGCCACTACTAAACACTAGTAAAAAAATTAAATCTGCTAAATGGTTGAATGGTGCTATTCATCTGCACAGCAAGTGTGTGTGTGTGTGTGTGTGTGTGTGTGAGTGTGTGTGTGTGGGGGGAATGGGACTGTGTAGTACACAGCAAAGTTCATAGTGTCAGAGTTAGGACATACACACTCTTGTGACACTGAAACATGACGCACAACTGGATCAGAGGGTACCTGATCAAACTTTTAGACACTGACCTACATCTTTCGGAGTTTTTTTTCCTACACAACACCATGAACAGCCCTGAGTTCGCCTAATTCAAATTATATGGTAATCGCTTTGAATAATGCATCATTGTCTGCTAAAATAAATTATACATGCATGACGGATACCTTCCAAATGACACAGGGGGGTCCACAAGGTCTTCTGAATAATGGTTATGCAAAAATTGGCCTTTTTCCAAGAGTTTAACATCAAGTGTCTATTTTCATATTGAGTGTTAATAAGGCTGTTTGACTATTGTAAGAAAAATAAATAAATCAGTGGATATAATAATAATAATAATAATAATAATAATAATAATAATAAAAAGCTACAGATTTCTGTAATGCCTAACTGTAACCCCTTACGATTCCAGGCATCCCTCATTCTTCTATCTATATTCTTCCTGTTAGCTATACTGTATTTACAGAATAATCCATAATGTTTGTAAAATAAGAAGTAAAATAGAAGTAAACATTGTCCCAGACCAAGACGCATACGGTATTAGATGGTAAACATGCAAAAATATTTTCTTTTCATCTTGAGATTTAGGAATCTGGATATTAGCATTTATCATTTTACTATCTAGTATTATCTAGTATTAAATATATATTTGATACTCTAATACATTAACTACTGATTAAACATATCAGCATAAGCATATTAAGCGTAACATTTTTTTAAAATGTTTTCTTTCTTCACAAACCAGAAGCATAAAGAGATGTTACTTCTTCCTGTTACATCAGCTTATCTGTCATTTTCTATCTCAGTGTCATGAATATGAAGAAACCACAGAAGGCAGTGTGGTGGTTTGCTTTTAATAGTCTCTGTGTTGATCTGCACTGTTAATTATTTCATATTTATTTCTACTGTGGCATACATGTCTTTATTTATTAAAATGATTTGACAAACCCACTGTGTTTACTGTGTACCTGAGATCATAACCCAATTCTGGAGATCTGACTATAATTATAATCTTCAAATGTTTCTAAGGAACTTGTTTAGCAGAAAGAGCAGAAGTTACATTAGAATTGGCATTAAACCTGCACAGAAGGGGACATGTTCAACAGCAGGGTTATGTCTCGACGTGTTGTTCATGTTAGGTTGCATACCTGCAGTGCACCACAATGGGACCTGCGTGTGACGGGTTCAGCTGCTTGACTTTCTTGAGGAACTTGAGCATGCCAATGGGCGAGAAGGGTACGCCGAAGTCTGGCCAGCTGGTGAAATGCAGCTGCGTGACCGAACGAGGGGTTTTAGAGCCATCACTAGCTTGCTGGGGGTGAGAGAGAAAGAGGTTTTTTTTAATGAAGCCCACAAAAACTAATTCTATAAATTCTTATAAACTAGCAGAATGACCTACAATTATCTCTTAAGAAGTCTTTGCGACCTCCTCCCTAATTAGATAAAAATCCTCAGTAATTTGTCATGTTTAATAATATAACAATTATCAGGAGAAAGCAACGAGCATGGTTCACAGACTTAAAATCGCTGTTCTCAATTCTCAAAACTCAGTGGTCAGAAAGCTTGGATTAATTTTCTATAACAGCAGCTCTGACAGTAGTGTTGGCTGTAATTCAAATCACAGGGTTATATTAATGCTTTTGTTCTAACACACTATCATTTCTATAGTAACAACTTACACATATATGTTCCACATAAACTTGTAACTGTTGATATGGTGAAGCTTTATTTAACCTTTAAGACACTTATTTAACATTTTTAGAAGGAGTCTCTAGTTTCATAACATAACATAACATAACATAACATACTATAACATAATATACAGTATAAAGGCTTCTTGTGCTTTTAAAGATTTTCAGAAAAAAAAAAAAGCTTTCATGAAAAAACATGAAAAACTTGCCCTTATGTTAAATGTTTTTTAACAGTAATCTTCAACATTTAAAAGTATCCAATGACACATTGTTGCTTTTGCCATCACACACTTGAGACTTACATATTGCACACAGAATTTGCGTATTGTGTAGTCGACCAGCACAGTGATGTCCTCCACAGCGACTCGCACATTTCCATACGTCCAGCACCCCTTGTCAGGCCAGTACTGGTAACACTTGTCCTAGATTGAAGAACAAATTGAACAAATTTGTACACAAAACTGCAGATATGTTTATCATTAATGTGGTCCTGTGAACAGCCAAAAGGGAGTCAGGGGTTTTAAGGTGACTTCTGAGCCTCAGCGTTATTGGACAAACATAATCAGTGCTGCCCGTCAGTGAGAATTAGTCAGCCTAAGCTTGATGGATAATACACACATAATGACACTCAGCAGAATAATTATGATAACGCCAGAGAAGATTTTATTAGCCATTATTTAATTATCGATTCAGCACCCAGATCAAAGCTGATTTAACTCTTCTATCCATTCTACAAAATTTTCTGTGACCCTCCTTCTCCTTCAAAAAAAACTGCATCAGTTCTCTTAGAGACACTGTCTTGCAGTTGTATAAGGAAAAACATCTGGTAGGTTGTTTCAAGCCTCGAAGATTTTGAGATCAGGGCTCTGTAGAGATCATAGCATTTGTTGCAGAACCCCTTGTTCTTCTTTTCACTAAAGAGTTCTTTGTATTGTTTGAGAATATCAAATTTTCTATTTTTTACTGACATTAATACAGAAGCATAAAATGCACATCAAAGGCAAAATAAACCTAGGGTGCCTAAACTTTTCCACAGTACTGTTTGTCTCTCACTGTTGACGTGAAGTCTGTAGTGGTTATGTTTGAGTTGTGAAGGAGGCATCCAGACAAGTGAAGACCTGTACATGTGTATAAGATGAATTACCTCCTTCCTCTCTTTCAGGTTGGTCAGCATGACAATTGTAGCTGATTTCTGCTCCCATATCATTCTCCAAAAATCAGCAACAGTCTCATGTTTTGGTCCTGACACACACACACACACACACACACAAACACAAACACATAGATTCACTACCTTGTAACCAAATCTCATCCACTGAAAAATTCAGAAATCCTAAACAGCAGATCACAGAGATGTTTCCTGAGATTAAATTCCATTATACAGTGGTACTATCAAGCAGCTCTGACAGTAGTTCTGGCTGAAATGTTAATATTAATGCAGTGCTAACTCTAACTCGCATTCTAATATCTTATTGTTTCTATAGTAACAATTTATACAATAAATTGAATGGCAGACTTTCCTCATAAACAGATTTTTAAAATGTGTAATGCATTAGTTTTTTGGTAAGGAGACGTCTGTGTAACATTTATGGGGGAAGTCTTCAGTGGGAGCACTATGTCACAATCAGAGGTAAAGCTGTAATTAAGATTTCTGACATTTAAGTGGTTGCATCTTGGTTTCTCAGTAACCTGATAAGCTGCATTTTTTTTTGTCTTATTTACTTCAAGAGAGAAAAAAAAAAGAGAACCTAGTGAGGGAACGACTGTTTATAGATGTTATAAGTAATAACAGGAACTAACTTGTTTCATAGATGTTCCACGACATTAAATGCAACTATAAATGGATAAGAAAATATGATGTGTCATTCTTTAATAAATAAAAATTGTTAATGTTGACAAACTGCTGTATTGTAAGAGAAATAAAACATTTGTTTTAGAAAGATAATCAACTTCTGGGTGGTAACAGTAACTGCGTTTCATGCCGGGCCACTTCATTGATTATTTATCTATAACAGCATGTCCTGGTATGTTTTATTCCTTATATACATTATGCTCACCTTGTGCTGCGATGAATTTGTTTTTATCTTTGTAGCCCTGGGAGATACAAAGCAGACTTTACTCAAACACATAACCATGTGTGAAAATTAATGGTGGTGTAAATGTGTTACATCTTACATACAAGTACACTATATTACCAAAAGTATTCGGTCACCCATCCAAATGATCAGAATCAGGTGTCCTAATCACTTGGCCT
>CM075014.1:18218214-18248716 GCA_037576675.1 Pangasius sanitwongsei
CCGGCCCACAATTAATTTAACCCCTGGTTTGCTCCCGTTGTTGGTTTACCTATAACGGTTTTTAAATTAAATTTTTTTTTCTCCCTGGTTCCACACCCTTTTTTTTTTTTTTTTTTTTTTTTTTTTTTTTTTTTTTTTTTGGTGCAAGGACTGAATAATGAAATGTTTGATTGGTCTTGTTTGAAAGCCTGAAAATCAAACTGTAAATAAATAAAAAATACAAAACCTTTGTTGAATGCTGTTTTATAATCCAAACAAAATAACAAAAAGCACTTTTTTTTACTGCAAAACTGCGAAGCTATGAGTGGATTTTTAAACTGCGAAGCTATGAGTGAATTTTTAAACTGCCAAGCTATGTGAGGATTTTTAAACTGCGAAGCTACAAGTGGATTTTTAAACTGCGAAGCTATGAGTGGATTTATAAACTGTGAAGCTATGAGTGGATTTGCAATCGTGATCTTTTCAATGTTAAGCTCAGATCTCTGCAATTTAAACTCTATGCCAAATTATTCATAAATCATTAAGCAATATATAAGATCTGATTATTTCACACCATCACAGAGTAGGATTCACAAACAATAAGATAAAAAAATGACTAGATACTAAGAGCAAATTGAGTGGAAATTAAAATGTCTAAAATTAGTTTACATTCTGGGAAGCACTAAAGTCATGTGAACGTGCAGGAATTCATGAAATTATTTGAGCAATAAAACACAGCATAATAACACACATGACTTATTACACACTAACACACACACTCAGCCACAAGCATATAACAGCAACCTATGTGAAGTGAAAGACCTAGAAACTCAGGGTAAGCAGAGGGTGAGAGTGACAATGACGGTCTTAGAAAATGGTTCTTTCGTTGTACCTCTGGGTGAAACCATAAAGGTTCTATGTAGAACTCTACAACTGAGTGTTTCCTTATCAGAAAGCATTTTTGGAAGCTAAGACCCCTTAAGTGCAGTTTGAGACGCAGTGTACGCTACAAAAATCCAGGTACTACATACACAAGTACTGTATATATCACATAATGTAATAATATAATACCATAGTACACCATTTAAGACAATAGGAGCCTAGCATTTACAATTCACAATCCAGTTTAACTGCTAAGAAGGAGTATTACAGCTCCATAAATTGAAGTATAGCAACATTAAACAAAAATAAATAAAATGGCAGGTAACAATTCAAATGTTTGGGGATTCGCACGTTATTTGGAGAGCGCGATTCGCATGTTATTTGGAGAGATTCATTTCAAACTCAAAGTACCGAATCATGAAAGTACGAAGCAAATGAACAAATGAACAAATTAACGAGAGTCATGAGAACTGTGAGTCACCTGGTTGGTACTTGTGCAAGGGCTTGAGGGAATTGTTTGTCAGACTCACTGAAATGGGTCGTTTAATTGAAATACTTCATTCATTAATCATTAACAAGGTTACCATTACATACTTGGATAGGACCAATGTCATGGCATAGCTGTAATCGTTTTAGTTTTAGTAATCTTAAATACTATTCATTATACAAATTGCTTATGTAGACATAAGTACTACACAAGGTGAGTAGCACAATTCTTAAGTCTGATAATAAACATAGACTGGAGCTGCGTGTTAAATAGGTTTTCAAGATGCGCAGCTAACCCGCTCGACATGAGGGCAATTATTCATAGCTTCCTCCTGTTTCGAGATTCAAGAACGATATGCACAATGATGGAGAAATGAATTCTCTCTAATTCTAAATACAGCCCAGTTCAAGTAGCAGAAAAAATGTTCAGGATATAAATGCGTGCCCCATTAAAAGTCAGTCATTTCTGCAGAATATAGACATATCTCAAATCATCAAAATCGAGCGAATCAAAATTCATATATTTACATTGGGAATTCCTGATTATTTTAGCATCAGGTTTTCTAAGGTTTTCTAACACTGGGATCATGCACAAATAAAATCCAACATGGTCGCACAGCTCAAGTGATTTGAAAATATATGCAGGTCAAAGTTATAGTTAAGGGTTGGAGTTGGTGTTTGTTTCTTTTGTTACGACTTCAAATAAAATCAAACAAAATCTGGCCACAGCCAACTCTGATTGCAATCATACAACTTTTTCATGAAATCAGCTTGGTGGAATTACACAGAAAAACCTGAATGATTTTTTTTTTTTTTACAAAGATGATAATTAATTAACATATATGAGAATCATTCCAAAATCTATTCGGATATTACAAACTCCTCTAAAAATGTGATTAGTAATGGTGGAGTTTTCATTCACCATAAAGCTTGAGTATTTCCTAACAAATCTTAGCCAATCATTTTCCACAGAACATCCTTGTCATCATAGTTCCTCGTAAAACAAGAGTTGAAAAAATATATATGTGGCAACCCTCAAAAGGATATACCTAGTGTTTTTCAGATAAACCCCCCAAACAGTCACTTCCTGTTAAAACTCTAACCAGGTCAGTGCTGGGGAAATTTTAGGAAGTCAAACGTTAGTTCACTGCTAATTACATATACATGACATCTTAGGAAAAAAAAGCAATATAACTTTGTATTAGTTGTATCACTTAAATGGATTTCTGCACACTTAATACAAAATTGCTTCTACGCTATAGTAACTTCATTAGCTGAGTGGTGAAAGCCATAAACAAGACAATACTACAGTTAACAGTTAGGCTGCACATACAAGTATTATGCTATAGCCCCACAGTACAGAAATGCTGTAGATTATACTATAGATTTTTTTAAAGTAAAACCAGGGATGAATTTTGTTACTGTACCTCTACATTTTTGGTATTCTCCAGGGCACACTGGTGGGTCCCATATCATTTTAACCCACAATCGCCCTTGAAAATATTTTACAATATGCGTAATGTATATCAGGGCCTACCAGGTATACAACTGCAGACTGGAATTATAGCACATTTTTTCCATGTGCACTATGCTCATTATCCTCTACCATTCATCAGTGTGTGTTACTTTCTGACCACAGCACTGCTATGTTTGTATATTTTCGGGTGGTGGCTTGTTTCTCAAACCAGCAGTAACACTGATTTGTTTAGAAGACCCAGCAGCACTACACCTGATACACTCCACCTGTAACACTACAACAAACACTACCATGTCACTGTCAGTTTAACCTGTTAAACTTTGAATTTGTTTCACTAGAATAGTCAATGCAGCTGTTTGGCCGCATTCCCTTTAAAAAAACAGGGAACAGAAAATCTCATTGATTAATCATACAGATACCATATAACACCAGTATATTAATTTGAGTATTTCTCATTATTTAAATACAGTATTTAAATTTCTCAATTTTTTGATAAGGGTAAAGCTGAGAGCAAAAATTAAGAAAGTACAAGCAGTCCTGGTGTTACAGTATTTTGAAAAGAACACAGTTGTAATCATTTCACCGTAGTTACTGAGCAGTATGCCTTTTAAAGGATGGGAGTTTATGGTTTTAAGAATCTGTCAAGAAAACTGCAGCACTGAAGGAACTGACATGTTGACAACTGACTGTCAACCTGTGATGCTTTATACAATATTGTAGAGTGCTTCACAGTTAAAAGATACTAATTATGAGACATGTAGAATTCCCAGGCAAGAGAAGAAATAGGAAAAGTACCTGAACTGCAAAAAACCCACCACATAACAAGGAAGAGGCTAAACCATTCACATAGGAAGACAAAGGCCAAAAAAATCTAACAATCTAAGTGATAACATGACAAGTTTCTTTCATTTTCTCAAAGCTCCATTAATTAAAACCAACACATTTAATCAAATGTTAGTTCCTTACAGTATTTGTCATGCCTATTTATAGTTTTACTGCAAACTACCTCACCATCCTGCACAAATAAGACAGAAATATTTTACAAACCCCAAGAGAATGGATCTGAATGAACTGTTGATTTCATTCTTAGTCAGAGCTTCTTGTGCATCAGAGTGAAGAGAACGCGAGCACTTTACATCCGGTTCTCAATGCAAATAAACACTGAACTACTGAGAAACCACACATGTCACATTCTAATCTTAATGTGCTTACAGATACTTGAAATAGCAGAGTAAGTTGCAAATGCTAGTCTGTTTCAAAGAATAGAGCGAGGTTGAGAGAGAACTGTGAATAACATCTCACAGTACCTTGTTCTTCCAGAATGCCATTTGGTATCTTCTTGTCGACTACAGTGATGTCGGCTTTTTGGCGGTTTTTGAACCTAGGCAAACAATAGCAATAATAAAGAGAACCTTACAAAAAAACTCAGACAAATACTCATATAATCATAAAATCATATAAAGTAATCATATAAAGTCATGTAATACGCCGAAACATGTTCTCTTCACACAAGAAAAAAAGAATATTTTTTTTCTTACCATCGCAAACTAAGGCTTTTCTTTCTCTGTTCGCTCATCAGAGGTTGAGTTTTGCCACTTACACTCAAGACAACACTTTTACAACTCAGATAACATACAACTCTAACCTTAGGCTTGTCTCTGAGTGTGCGTGTGTGTTCCTATGAGTTACTTTCAGTTCCTGCCTTGAAGTGGGTGGAGTGTCTGGAAATGACGTAACATTCAGTGTGCATGTGGATGTGTGTGTGTATGTGTGGGTGGATAGGTGGGTGTGTAGGTGTGTAGGTGTGTGTGTGGGGGGGGTGTTTGTGTGGGTGAATGTTTGTGGTACCTGAGGCAGTAGCATGCTACCAAAGCCACGATGAGCACTAGCAGTGAGAGTACGAGCAGTGCGGGCAGGATATGAGGGCTGGTGGACGGTTGGTTGTCTAAAGGAAGAAGGAGAGGCAGTCAGAAGCACTGCAAACAAAGGAACAGGAAGCTGAGCCCCCACTGAGCTGCACAAGCTGGAATGGAAGTTCTGGGTGAGCCGATCCTGCCCTCAGCTGCCAGCTAAACTCATTATGCCTGATGTAATAAACTGCTTAGTGTGTTGTTTTGACGGCGCTGGTAAATCCCAGTCATTTACCTAACAGCGGGTTGTGACATTAAACCCAGCACAGGGTATTTTAAAGCAGTCTGGCTATCAACAACCACTTTGATATTATAATTCATTTTAAGCCATGGCAAACTCAGCATGACTGCATCAAGCGAAGATGATGCTTAGAAGAACGTCACAGCATGCCTAAAGAGGCAGTTACATACAATAATTATATACAAAGCTGCAGTTTTTAAAGGTATTTTTATGTATTGTGTAAACAACACAAAATATCTTTTTTTTAATATGAAATACAATTGAAGGAATTCATTTGAATAAAATGTCAAAGCTACTTCCCATTAGGAAATAGGGAATTGATAATCTCATTGAAGAATATGAATTAGTATAGAACAAGTGTTATTGAGTCATAAATTGAGTCAAAAACATTAAGAGCCAATCATGTTCCGATATGCAAATACAGACCACATAACATCAGTTTACCTATTTGCGTGATCATGCTTTCTGAATTTCTTGATAAGGGTAAACAAAAGCCACACTGGATTTTCTACAGCAGGAAACTACAAATACTTGTCGTATTATTTAAGGGAACATAGTTAGTAGTTTGTCTTTTTGCAAATGTGTGCAAAGCGACATTAAGAAAATAATGATACGAAAGTCTGCTACTTCATAATTTTGCTTTTCACAGAAAGGAACTAGTTCACACTTCTGACATTTATTCATGTGCAGGTCAAATCTCACCTACATGAATGTAGCAGGGAGTGAAATTAACATTTATGTTGTGTGTAATTTCCCATTCAGGGGAGTTGTTTTCTTTTTTTTTTTTGCCAGGTAACTTTTGTTCATGTTTGTTGCTGTGGGCCAAAGTGCTCTGGGCCTTACTCTGTCGCCTAATAGCTTTCTTTGTGGTACAACAACACGTTATTCAGTTTGGGAGAAAAAAATGCCTTTTTACTTTTAAAACATGTTATGAGTGATTTTAAAATGTATGTTTTAATGGGGATCAACCCAAAAATGGTCATAGTAGCTTTTGAGGTTGTATTTTAAAACTGACTCTATGCCAGGGGTGTACAGATATATAAGTTAAAGGACAATGTGACATTTCATATCAGCCATGCAGGAAGCCACCTGAAACCACTGAGATTAACAAGGTGAATCAGGTGAACTTTTGACCTACTCCCAGCAAAGGCTACACCCTCCACTGTGAGAATATAATGAGCTCTCTCTATAGCAATCAAAAGTATATGCCATGCAGAGTGTACCTCATATAATTTGTAGGCTAACTGACAGAGCATAGCTAGGTAAATCTCTGAGCATAATAATCTCCTTTTAACTTAGTTACCTATTTACAGTTATTATTTATTATTATTAAATGTGATTTTAATAAGGTTCATACCTGAACTTAAGTTTATTAGCTCTCCAGGTTCTGACACCATGTTTCCATTCAGAGTAATAACGGCGCAAACATCCTGGGTGCAAGTGTCCACCAAATCGCCGTCTCAATAATGACCATTTTAGAAATGTAATTTACATTTAAAAAAGTAAAAAAGTAATGTTTTTAACAATTCAAGCCCCCTTAATCATGCTTAATCAGGTCAAAACAGATTAAAAAAAAAAAACTGTCTCAACCATGACACAAGCAACTACTAAACTACTCATTGTGAATGCACAACACTGCACTGAGTACAATGGTTTTATTAAGTATAATAATATCAAATATATATTTTAAAAAAAGAGCCTGGGATTTTGCATTAAACAAAGATTGACTGAATATGAGTATAGTTTTGGTTAATTTGTGAAGGAGAAATAAAAGCAAAAAATAAATAATTTACTTATTTACTCACTAACATTTACTTATTAATCATTTCTTTTTTAAACTTACCACTTGTGCTGTTTCCAGTGGCCTGACTGGAGGATATCTGTGTTGCCAAAAGCAGAACTGGGACCATCATGGCTTGGGGGAAAGAGAGAGAGAGAGAGAGAGAGAGAGAGAGAGAGAGAGAGAGTATTAGATAGGAATTGTATGAGTCTGTATGAGTCTGAAAGCGCAACATACAGCAGGATGTTCCTTTATAAGAAAAAACATACAATCAGGAGTCTCATGGGGTCCTAAAAATACAAACACAAAGTTTTGTTACACTTTGTTGCACTGATTACTGTTTCATGAAGGCAAAAATGCAATCGTGCAAAATTAGTGAATAAAGCTCTCTAATAGATATAAGTGTAATAGTGCAAACACACCACTAGATGGCGCGCATGTCATTCATTTAAAAACAATTCATTAGAAAAAAGCTCTTTCTGCAAAGCAAGTATTGATAATAAAATAATGTAACAATATAAACATCATTGTTTAATTGACAAATCTAAGTAATCATTTTTTATTTGATTGTTGCTAGCAGTGATTTTTATGTAAGACATGGTTTTTCAAGCTATTAAATAATAGTAATAACAATTCATATTCATTTATTTCCCATAACTCCTAATCCAGTTCAGAGTCACAGTGAATCCAGAGCCTGTCACAAGGTAAGACTACACCCAGGATGAAACCACTAATTCGTCAGAGGGCATCAAACACACCTCTGTGCAATTTACAGGCTAGTCCATCCATCGGGTAACCACCGCATTGCCACTGTGCCACGCCAGCTTTAATAAGGTCTGTGACATTTCCAGATGATCTAACCTGTCTGCCAGCACTTCTGTCTGGGTCATACACTGTTCAGTGTGTTGTACTGCCTGATTAAAATGTGTAAGGAGTGAAGCTGATTATTGTCCAGGTCCTTTCCCCACTGTGCTGTGTGTGTCCTCTCCGCTCAGCCTCCAGTAAGCATGTAAAAATCAGAAAGGGACAGAGAAGGTCCCTGGATGGTATGTCAGTCCATCACAAGGCACCATGCACACCCACATTCACACACTCATTCACACCTAGGGGCAATTTAGCACATTTTTTGGAGGTGAGAGGCATGACACCTACATCAGTTCTTGCTGACAAATGGCCAGAAAACCACTATATACATTTATAAAGTCTTATTCCCACAGACATAGTCTGTCTTAAATGGCTGAGTGAAGCATAGATTTCTGATGGCATAAGGAGTGTTCTGTTACGAGGTCATGCTCTTCTCCTATTTCAGAGTGCATATAATGTTTATGTAGGTTTGTGTCCGTTGTTAGGAAATGTGTTATGTATGTTTATGTGTCCTGTGATTACTGCCATAATTAGGCCCATAATGCAATGTCATCGTAGCAAGTGGAAATACCTTGAATATAATCACATTTAGGATATTTCCTATTATAAGATTGCAATAAACCAAATGTAAGATTATTAAACCTATTTCTAGACATTTATATTCATTTCGAGCTTCTCATTCTATAGGCAGATAATTTTCCTTCTTTCTAGAAATAAATCCCATAATCAATACTGTATTCATCAGATTTTCACTTGCTAAGGTGCCGATTTTTTGCACACTTAAGTGTTAATAACTTACATGACTTCATTCACTCTTGTCTTTTTAGCACATAATCAAAACAATAAATCACTGTTATAGAAAGTGAACAGAATTATGGACATATGCAAGTCTGCCTGCATGCATTCAGTCAAAATAAGGATCCCATTAAAAGTCAGATGACACATGTACATGTGCACAGGCAAGTGAAACAGCCCTATTCACAGCCAACACCACAGTAACAAGCCTAATGCCTGGATAATGAGCAGTGATTAGTGATGAGCAGAAACAGACTGTTTCACCTCTGTGGAATGTCAGTGCTGTCAGTAAGTCTGTCCTCACCAAGCCTCTAGTAATGAGCTATAAGTTTGAGGCCATTAACAAACACCGTATCCTCTTTTCTGTGTGAGAGTCAATACTGCATCTCATGGCTATTAATAAACCTACTGTCGCGCCCCCTGTGATTGACTGATGGGGGATTTCTAATGAGAACAGAGTCTGTGGAAACAGGAGCAATACCACAATTCATTACACATCACACACACACTCACACATCACACACACAAACACACACACACACACAAAGATTCAATTTGATTTTGATTCAGGACACCGAGAGACAACAAAACAAGTCTTTATGTGTCTTGTTGATTTAATACAGACATATTAAATTCAAATTTGATTACCACACTTTCAAAACAGAATATTTCAAGAGAATTATAATGAATCTAAAAATCAATATTTTCAGTATTTGCCCCAATTCCCATATTCTTTGCCCTGACATGCTGCTGCTGCTGAACCTTTAAACAAGACCCTTAAACCCCAGTGAATACCACAGGTGCCATTTCCTTCAAGGGTAGGATACACAAAGAAGCATTTCATAGTGCACTATAAATGTATTTGTGTATATATCTCCATGAAACACATATAAAGGCTATCTTTCATCTTTCTTTCAGGAATATTTCCTGTTTAATTACTTCACAGAGATCCTGAAGCTTCACTCTAGTCCCTCTGGACCTGCATTCTGAAGTCATGAAGTGCCTGTGTGGCTTTTTGCCAGAGCGCCACAGGGGATTGTGGACATAACTAGGCCATGTTAGTAATTCACTATTACCAAAGTAGAGTTTAGACAATGGTGCTGCAGACGATTCTGTAGAAATGATTTATTATAAAACTATGCTGCCATTTTTGTTTTGTACCTTCAGTATATTCCCTGTTCTGATGTTTAATCAGCACTGTTTCCACATTTCCCTCCTTTAAGATATGAATGAGGTCCTTTGCATTAGCCATGTCCCTCTCTGACTGTGTGGGTCAGTTCAGAAAGACATTGCTGTAAATAGGTCATGGGATAAGCTTGTGCGTGGGCTTCTCTTTATGGGAAAGATGCTCACACATCGCCTTGGGTAAGGCACTGGGGAACACACTTTTGGCCATTGTGTCCCTGACTGCACTTATTCATCTGAGGCACAGTGGGAGAGTGTGTAAAGTGTGTGTGTGTGTGTGTGAGAGAGAGAGAGAGAGAGAGAGAGAGAGAGAGAGAGAGAATATATATATGTACACTGCCTTTGCAAAGTATGTAATAATGCAACATATCAAGGTGTAGCTAATATTTATTAACCCCCTCTGCTGCCTGTGAGATAAACTGAAACTGCTTCAAAAGACAACACTGATAGACGAGTCTTTTACTTCCCTCTAATCAACCTCATTCCCTTGAATAAAACTACACATGCCTTATGAGAAGCTTTTAAAGGAAAAAGGAAAAAAAAACAAACATAGTCTGCGTCACTGGGCAGTGAACACTTTGATGTAATCACTGGAGAGTGAAGGTCAACCATACAAAAATGTAAATTATCTCAGCTTTATAAAGCTTATTGTGCAAAACTTAACAGCAAGAAGTCCTTGACTGTTTGTTATTTGACACAGCCTGTATTGCCTCACTCTAGTGGTTTTGTTTCTACTCGACATGTGTTTAAACTTGGGTCACTTGTAGCAGTAAAATCAAAAGCTAATAGAAGTGATAACTAATGCCAGCTTCACAGACACCAAACTTATTTTGTTGCTTATGTATGGAATAAAATAGAAATGGAAATGTATCATTGTAGGAAAATAAAAGAAATAGAGGCAAAGCATGTTTATAATAATCTAACTTCTTAAAAACTATTTGCATGATATACATGATATATGGCCAAAAGCTTGTTGACACCTGACCATAACACACACATGTGCTTATGGAACATCTTATTCCAGATTTAGTCTCCCTTCTGCTATTATAATAATCTCCACTCCTCTGGGAAGGCTTTCCACTAGATTTTGAAGCATGGCTGTGGGGATTTGGCCATTCAGCCACAAGAGTATTAGTGAGGTCAGGCACTGTTGAGTGAGGACGCCTGGGGTGCATCCGGCGTTCCAGTTCATCCTGAAGGTGTTCAGTGGGGTTGAGGTCAGGGTTCAGTGCAGGACACTCAAGTTCTTCTACTCCAACCTTAGCCAACTATGTCTTCATGGAGCTCACTTTGTGCATTGTCATGCTGGAATATGTTTGGGCCTCTTAGTTCCAGTGAAGGAAAGTGTAATTCTACAGCATACAAAGACATTCTATACAATTATGTGCTTCCAATTTGTGCAACAGTTTGGGAAAGAACCACATATGGCTGTGATGGTCAAGTATCCACATACTTTTGGTCACATAGTGTATTTACTTACTCATAGTAATAAAAGCACTGAAATGAAACTCCTCTCTCTAACATATGACTTACGGTTGTGAGTCATGAGCAGTGTAAATAATAAGGCCTGACCTGCAGGAAAACAAAATAAACCTATAGAAACCTGAAAGCCTAACAAGGTTCAGAAATCTTAGCCACATGTGCTGCAATTTTACAAATAATGTATTCAACAAATAAATTAGTTGCCTTTGTAGTTTTTTGCCTGATTTTCTCTCACTATTGTGGGATTGACAAGTGTGTTTTCATCAGATAGATCAGCACAAAGATGCATTTTGACATCATGTCACAAATCCCCCCTTTGTGTTCATGGTCCCCATGGCGACAAGCACCATGTGCTCATGTTTGTTTTGGTTTCTGTTTTGGTCCTGTCTTCCACTCCAACCTCCCTAGAAACAGTGTGGCCTCTTTCCTCTCCAAGTATTTCTCACACATCTCTGAGTTTTGCTTGCAGTCCAGGAAGACTTGCAGGAAGATTTCAGAAATGGGTAAAGATTCCCAAAACATTTAATGGGCAGTCTTTGTACATACAGGAAATGTGTAAAAGTGAATCGCGTGAGAGTGTATTGGGATGGATTGTATCCTGTCTCAGTCATGTGCTACTTTAGATAAAATTGTCTGCCAAATATATACATGTAAATGTGTGTATGTGTGAGACGGTTGATGGAAAGTGTGTGGTGTGTGAGAACGGTGTTAGTACATGGAAGTGATAATGAAGAGTGATAACAAAGAGCCATATTGTACAGTGTCTCCTCCAGAAATACAGAAGTGTGCATTATGTACAATATATTCATTAAATCATTCAACCCTTAAAGACATAAGTGGTTAGTGTGTGATTAAGGAAGTTTTTCATTTTAAAGAAAACACCTTTTTACAGAATAGAACCGAGCTGACTGCCGGTAGGATTTCAACATACAGCCCTTATTAGCCGAAATACATCTCTGGATGCTCTGCTGCAATATTTCAAAGCAGGTTTTTAGGTTTGACGGTCCAGTTGCTGCTGCATCAGCAAACACACAGAAGACAAAGGAAGAAGGACGTAGCTCATGTGTCTGGTCTCAAACATGCACATGATCATGTCTCTCCCATCTGCTCTTTCTCTCTATGTTACACACTATAATGTTAAAAGTTTATCAGCAAGTGTTCTTTTAATCTGTCATGGTTCTGCAGAGGTGTGGCCTTGCCAAAATGAATTTCAAATCAACTGAAAAAGCATTGCTTGGCTCGAGCGAGAAGTATTATCAATGACACCTCCCATCCCCACCATGGACTGTTTGTGCGTCTTGCATCAGGAAAACGCTACAGAACTCTACTTTGTCACACAAAAAGATTCTTGAACAGCTTTTTCCCTTCAGCTGTACTGATGCTGAACTCAGCTTCCAAGCGTTAACAGCCAGGCTCCACCTAATAACTAAATTAGCATTAGACACTACTGTTATCTGCAATTATTTGCAAGCACTTCCACTTTACTGCACTACCTGTAACTATTATTATTACTATTACTTATATTAGACTGATATTTGCACATTATTGCTATTTGCACATCTGCATTTTTTATCCAATGTATGTATCACTGAATTATATTACATGCATCATACCACAACCTGTATACTGTTTATCTCAACTAACTGCACCATAATTCTTATTTATTCCATTTAACTTAATTGACATTTGCATTACTGGTATGCATCATATTGTTTACCTTTACCTGTACACTGCACACTGTTAATTTATTGCACCATAACCTTGTTACCTCATTTTAACTTATTTACTAGTTGCACTACTGGTTGGATGCTAACTGCATTTCATTGTCTCTGACTCATACTCTGACAATGACGCTAAAGTTGTCCTAACCTAACTAAATGAAACCACAGACACATATAAACCACAAAAGCACATGACCACACACACACACACACACACACAGGAAAGACCGATTTACCACTGCTGTATCTCAGCTCAAACTTTTTATTAAACATACACATACATAGGGATGGGGGATGTGACAAAAATATCATATCACGAGTGTTGAAGGCATTTCTGTGATACATGATATGTATCATGATATTTAGGTTTGTTCACAGAAGTGCTGCATTAAAAAAAACATATACATAATGCATTTGTTTATTATTAATAAACAAATTTATAATAATTTTAAACTAATTTGTAATTATTTATTTTTGTATTTATATTTAATTTTCTTATATTAAAAATAACATTTTTACTTATAAAAATAATGTGTATATGTATATATATATATATACAGTATACATTGTATGTAATTTTTTTTTTACATTTTACAGTATTAAGCATTAAGCTACTTCCAATCAGTTTGTAATTATTTTTAAAAATAATAATAAAAAGATATCACGATATCACAATGATGATAATTTATCACGATTTTGATATTATACTGTCATATTGCTCAGCCCTACACACACTTTACAGCATTCAGTGCTTTACTCACTATGTGCTTCAAGCCTATAATTAGGGATTTGTTACAAAAATCTCACACTAACTCAAATTAAAAGATGATAAATAAAAGACAGGTGGTGTGTGTGTCTGTGTGTGTGTGTGTATGTGTTTGTCTCTCTCTATATGTGTGGTTGGGGTGGGGGGGGGTTGTCTAACGGCAAGAGATGACAGCATAAAAAGATTTCTTTCCTTGCTTTTTTCTTTGCTTCACCAAGGCAAATAATCCTCATCAGGGCCCAATGGGTTGTAGCAGATTTACTAAGGGGGTTTTCCAAACAGCCCCAGTGCTGGTTGTCCTGGTTACGTCAGGCTGCAGGGGAAGCTGGGATATGGGAGGAGGCAGATTCTGGCCTGGCAGGGGTAAACCTCTGGCCTAGAGAGATGTCTAACAGTAATAACTATACTCCTCAGTGACAGAGGCGGCAAGGCATTCATTAAAGAGGCCCCACATCAGGCCAACAGAACAGAGCCCCTTTTTTCTCTTTCTCTCACATTCCTTGTCCCGTCTGTCTCTGTTTCACTCTCTATATTTTTTTCTTTGACACTCTGAAGCAGTTTCAGCACTTTTTTGGCAGGGCTTTCTCTTTTATGTGTTGCTCAGAATAGTACCACTCTTCTGTCTTTTCTCTTTCTCATGCTGAAGTCTTCTCTATAAAAGATTCTTTATATTCAGACAGGGACACCATTTCTTCTACATTCATATTCCTTTCTATTACTCTGAATATGGCATATGGCCAAAATATCATATCAAAATACATTCAGAATATACCATATCACAATATATAAGGTTTGCTAACAGAGATCCAAATCACTAAGGCAACATTTAGAAAGATTTCTTCAATAAACATGTGGCGGCCTGGGAAAACCCTTCACATGTTTATCGTTTGCACATATCTCAATCACAAGTGAAATTCTACCAGTTTAAACTCTGATTACCTTCAGAAGTAAAGAGAGAAAATTGCATTTAAAGATTTCATTCTGACTGACTGTGGCGCAGGAGCATCACACAAACTGAACTGATTCACGACGGCACGTAGCTTTCCAATAACTTGATCAAAGCCTGACATTCACTCTGTGAGGAAATCACACTTAGCGAGCATTTACTGCTGTTTGGTAAACTGGCTCCATGATCTTCGCAGCCAAGCACCAAGGCAAGGTTAGAAAAATAAAATCATTTCCACATCATATTGGTGAAATATATTTATGGTTTCTTAAAGTTGAGGTTTCAAAGTATATTATAGGCAGAAAAAAAACAATTTTAACCAAAACCATGTCTCATCTCTTTTGGCTATTTGCCAGAATTCCTCCACAGTGACATCCAATGGGTTTTCTAAGACCACCGCACAAATATGTTAAACATTTTTTTAGTATATTTTAAAAAAAAAAAAGTCATTACAAAAATTAATTTTATCATCTAGTCAGTTATTTGCTACTGTGAGAACTCCTGAGTTGGTCAGCCTTTTAAGTTACAGAAGGTATTATTGTAGAGACAATACTATAATATTCTTCAAAAATCTTTCCTGACATAAATTATTGCCCAGTCCGTTTTTAATATTGCCAAGACGTTAGCAGCAGATCCTTTAAGTCCAGTAAGTTGCAAGGTGGGGCCTTCATGGATCGGACTTGTTTGTCCAGCACATCCCACAGATGCTCGATTGGATTGAGAGTTAGGGAATTTGGAGACCAAATCATTCCTGAATAATTTCAATTTATTTAATTATTAATAAGTGTGGCAGGGCACATTATCCTGCTAAAAGAGGCCACTGCCATTAGAGAATATCACTGCCATGAAGGGGTGTACTTGTTCTGCTTCAATGTTTAGGCAGGTGGTATGTGTCAAAGTAACATCCACATGAATGCCAGGACCCAAGGTTTCCAGCAGAACATTGCCCAGAGCATCACACTGCCTCTGCAGGCTTGCCTTCTTCCCATAGTGCATCCTGGTGCCATCTCTTCCCCAGGTAAGCGACGCACACGCACCAGGCCATCCACATGATGTAAAAGAAAACGTGATTCATCCATATTTGATGCTGTTTATTACAATATCCATATCATATCATCATGACATTACTTTCTATATTCACTATAGTTTAAAAAAAGGCAAATATAATTAGCATCTAATATTTTATTAGATAATCATATCCAATCAAACTTGTCTGAGATAGCATTAGTGTTCAGGAAAATGATTCATTCTGAGAATAATTCTCACATTGTGATTTTCTCAAAAAGGTTTCCCCAAATTGATGCTCAAAATTTCTGTGGACTTCTACAAAGGCTTAGGCATATTTTATTTAAAAATGTTAATAGTACCAAACATATCTGATGAAAACTAAACACTATAAGAAAATAAATTGAAGTTAGGGTTTTATATTCATCTTAAAAAAATCAGGATCAAATCAAATTGTGAGGTGTCTAGAGAGTCACACAGCATCATAGTGTCATAGTAAATATCACTTAATGCTTCTGAGAGCTCATTGGGCTCAGTTGGTGTATATAAAATGTAACTAATTCATCCACTCATTAATGCATATCTGAAAAATTATGCAGCAGATTTTCATATCAAATTAGACCAATATGTTCATTTCATTCATTACTGACCCCTTGAAGTGTCAGACAGCCTGTTTACTGTACCATGTGGCATGCACACACACACGCGCATGCATGCATGCACGCACGCGCACACACACAAGCATTTATTTCTAATTTAAATTACTCTGCTGTTGCCGAATGTTGCAGTCAGGTTTTGGTATTGTGGCTTTTTTTTAGGTATCAAGGTTAGGCACCTATTATGTTACTATTATGGGTATCAGTATTCATTTTCAGTATGCAGTCATTTCTTCTGCTGCTGTCTTTGGCTTTCTAAAGTTAGCATGTCATCTCCTTCCTCAGAGCACTCTGGTAATCAGTCAGGATCTCTCTCCTGTGAGTGCTCAGGCTCGAGTGTTATAAGTGACCTTGGGGCCTGCAGTGACGCCATTTCTCATCTTTTCACGGAGCTTGTGCACAAAGGCAGGAACTAGCGACACCAACATACCACACACATTCCATGTTGAGTGACAAGTACAGTACAGAGGAAGAAAAGAAAATACTTATACAGTGTGAAAACACTTCATGGCTTTGACACCTGCTCTTGTAAGAAGTATCAAAAAGCTGTGATATTAGTCTGACAAGTGTCTAACAGCTACAAGCACAGACCTTATAGGCCACATCTACTAACATTTTGCAACAAAGTAAATCATGGCTTTAAAAACTGTTCTGATTTAAGAAAAAAAAAGGATTTTAGTGCCTGCACTAAGCTCAAAGGAGGTGTCAATACTGTTTTGTGCTTTTGCCTCATTGCATGTGCATTTCAGGGAGTTTTTCTGTCAAAGGGCAAAATACTTCTGAGGAGATTAATAAATTTATTCAGGCTGTTGTTAATTACAGACTCTGTACCTTTTCACTGAAGTTAACAGTTAGCATGTTCAAAAAGATGCATGTAATAAAAATATGTTTTATGTAAAAATATTAATAATTTGATATAAAAAATTTTATGTTTTTGTTTTATGTTAAGTGACAAGCAATGCCATTCTGGAGACAACTCTTTTGCAATCACGAGTCTGAATTTTTATTGAAAGGGATGAAAAGTCCATTTGGAATCAGAACATATCACAAAGTCTACAATGTGAGCTAGTTAGTGCTAATTAGTTAGCTAGCTAAAACACAAACTTGTTTTAGGGTAAAGGGATCTCTCAGTGTGCAAATTTGTCCAAGGCTGATGCTAGTGAACTATCTAACTATCTAGACTTTAACTAGCTAGCTAAAACAGTGCGGAAAACAAAACTGCTATTGATGGGTGCTGTGTATTTCATAATCTGATCCAATCTGAGTTCTCTTACTAGCTATCATTATGGATTTCATTCTTCTATTAGTGCATATGACCTAGGTTTGTGAACTGTTGATTCCACAGCGATCGTGATTGATTTAAACATGTAAAACAGTTAAAACACACACACGCACATGACTGACAAAAATTTACCAAAAAGCTGTCAAATGCTGCTGCTGTCTGTCATTACAGAAGCAATTTACATATAAACACTTCAGACAGCAAATAACCACAGCTTTGGACATCCTTAGAGCAATCGTTTTACTATTATCGCGTGCTTAAAAAAAAACAAAACAAAACATGCAATCCTTACTAAGCCACTGTATTTTAAATCTTAAACATAATGGGCTATTAATAATATAGGCTGTACTTCTACTCCTAAACCACCAAACTAAAGTTAAAATATCATGTATGTATTTGTGCCATTTGAAAAAGAAAATGCGCAGTAAAAAGAGCCAAAATGGAGTGTCACAGTAAATTTATGACATAATCAGAGTGAACATTTCTGAGGAACTCATTTATTAAACACAGAAGCAAATGTGATAACACCCACAAGAAACAAATACCTTACAAGCTAATTTACTAAGAGGGTCTACAAGTGATTAAGACAAAAAAAAGAAGAAAAAAAACTTGTCATTTTACCAAGAAACCAAAAAGTGTGAACCTCTCTGTCAGAAAACGTACAGACCAGCGCTGACTCCTGAGACACCTTCTATAAACATTAAATATAAAAAAAATATATATTTTTATTTGAAAAAAAGTTTTTTTTTGGTCAAATAACAACACTTTTCCTAATCTGGTTCTTATTAGGCTTAGATTATGTGGCATGTCCACCATACAAGTCCCTGTATAAGTTCTTACTCTAGAAGCAATAATGTATTAGAATGTATAAGTATACTAATATAAAGATATCATTTATGTTATAGCCAGAACTACTGTCTGAGCCATGTTGTTATAGAAAATGAAATACCTTCTCTGAATTTGAGAATTCACCATGACCTAATTCACACAATTATTCTTTGTAAATCACGTCCAGTATGCACACAATTTATCCTATTTGACACAGATTAATATTTAATGTGTTAACTAGAATCGTAAATCAATTTGTAAGTTTAATCTGGGTTAAATTTTAATTTGTGTTTTCTGTATAACTTTGTTGTGGCATATCAGTAATCACTGCAGGAATCAGATGACCATTTCTGTGACTAACGCACCATTACAAAACCAAACATAACAGGTTGCTGGGCCACCATTAAAATGATGCCACTCTCAAAACAGAAACCGTCTCTATTCACCACTCTGAAATGAGACAAGCAGAAAATTACAGAGTGAAAAATAATCACTACAGCGATTATGACACCCAGGCTGTGTTAAACGTCAGCTAGCCAACGAGAGAGCTGTTTGTGCTGCTGGACCAACCAAGCATGTTATTAGTGAGTAAATATTTACTGAAATATGTGGCTTGCACTTGCTGACACCAAGCAAGCACCGACCTCAAGCATGTGCTTGCGTGTAATGTGTAGAGGAAAAAGGTCCATCTTCAGAGATACACCATGAAAAAAATAAACACATCTCATCGCAGCTGGAGATTCTAACTCCCTGTAATTGCTGTGCATGTGGGCTTGCGTGTTTGTGTGTGCAGGAAGTCTGAAATTCTGATGTCTGTGTCTGGGAGAGAGTGTGTGGCGCGTCCAGATGTTATATCTCAAAGAAATCTAGCCTAATCTGCAGATTTGCATACGTTTATCCAAAAAAACAAATGCATCAGCACAGCAAAACCCCTGCAGACAGACTGAACAGCTGAACTCCTGCTTCAGTCCTTACGATTCAGGTACATGCAAATCCATTATGTACCATCATCATTATTAATCCTGCTATTGCAGTAAAGAGTCATGCATTAAAAATAGACCAATTCATCATTTTGAACTGATGTGTTACTGTTGCTATTTTTGAACATTTGCAATTGTTTACATTCTAGGGGTCCCTGGAGGACTGGTGGTTGCCGGTCCCAAGCCTGGATAAAATTGGGGAGGGCTGTGTTAGGAAGAGCATCCAGCATAAAAATTGTGCCAAATCAAATATGCGGACCAACGATCTGCTGTGGTGACCCCTACCAGGAGCAGCTGAAAGAAGGAGAAGAATTGTTTGCATTCTGCAAATGCCTCATCCTTTTACATAAATCAGCTTAGAAGGACAGCTTCATGCTAACCCTTTTTCAGAACGGAAATCCCTTTGAATCTGTTTCTGTCTCAAAATACTCAAAGAACTACATTAGTTGACAGAAGTAATAACTGCAATTGAGAAAACCATGTGACTACAGAGGAATAAAAGAGTGTGATGATTTTCTTGTCAGCTTATGTTTGCACAAAGTGTGGGGGAAAAAAAGATACTGCTAAAAAATGTAAAAAAAAAAAAAAAAAAAATGCTATTCAAATCAGTTTTGCATTTGGTACAGTTTGCGCAGAGGAAGAGAATTGTCAAGTGCTTTATTTATAACAATTACAAATACACATAGCCAGCCATATAGGGAAAAAGGATGGAAACTGCTATTTTGCACATGCATTAATTTGACTGACTGCTTCCTATAACCATAATCTACTATACTAAGGTTGCAGCATTCAGTACAATGTTAGTGGCGTTACACTGACGTTTTTACTGTCTTCACATGAAATCTGATTTACACACAACCCTTTCAATCACTTTAGAGTGTACTTTTTCAAGGACATGGCCTCCCAGCCAGCAGAGGTCACTGTCGCTCAAATACTGAGTGCACACAACATACACCGGCCCTGATTCTGTCTCTAATCACCAGTGATATTTAAACCCAGTGGCTGTACAGTATAACCCTACTGGCTTTTGAATATGTGCACAATCATATAAAAGCCATGTTATCGAATATGATTACATAAAACTGTATTTAAAGCTCAGTACTAATAAGTCTACGCTTTCAAGGCCAAGTGGCTTTGTGTTGTGTATTCCTGATTTTTGAGCTTTTGTTGTTTTCAGATTGGTTTTCAGATTCTCTCTTTTGGTTTGGATTTGCAGCTAATAGAGGAAATTATCTGACTGAGCAGAACAGCATTCACCAGGGTCTAAGCATGTTAAACACATATGCCATATGTTGGGCCCTTGAGCAAGGCCCTTAGCACTCTCTGCTCCAGGGGCGCTGTACCATAGTTGACCCTGCGCTCTGACCCCAACTTCCTAACAAGCTGGAATATGCGAAGAAAAGAACTTCACTATGCTGTAATGTATATGTGACAAATAATAAAGGCTTCTTCTTCATAATAATAATGATTTGCTTGTAGTGATTAAAAAACACTACGTTTGTTAATGTTCATACAGCATACAACTTAGATGTTGCAGCCCTGTTGTAGGAACATATATGAAAATGTTTTTTAGAAAAACATAGAACACGTGACAGATTGAACACTCTTAGAATGAAAAGCATTTGCTGTAACATTGAGAAAACCGCAACATTCAGAAAGCCACAACATTCAGAAAGCCGCAACAAAACATCCTGTTAGTATTGTTAGCTATGTTATTGGCTGTCACATCTGACCTTTTGTATTTTTGACTTTAAAGGTATTTCTAAGTATTGGCTTTGTGACCCAACTTTTGTATACATGTTGGATCCACCTATACTCTCAAGTCTAGTCTCGTCACAGCCTCTTGCTAACGTAATTTTCAATTTTGATTTGCAATGCCATCTGATCCTGGCTACAAGAGTAAAAGACAAACTTCTTTTGAGACTGGATTTTAGTCGAATCCATAAAGCTCTTCATAGTCAGAAGAAATTGTCACATAGCTTCCATCATGTTAAGAGTTGTTACCTGATTACTTTGATTTCCAAGTCTATGGTGGTAATGCAGATTTTTCCACTCAACGTAGCCAGCAGCACTTAACTGTGTAACAGTTAAGATTGTAAACACTGATAGAAAGTAGTTCTCAAACACTGAGACTGTGTAGGCTGTTAGCCAGGATACCTTCTCACATTCCCTTTTTACTCGAGTTTAAATGGCATCTGAGGAATAAGCTTTCACTTTTGCTGGAAATGAGATCAGATTCCTAAAAGTGAGCATTATGGGACAGACTCGCTCCTCTTACTGCATGATCAAAGTAGGAAATATTATCCACATGATGGGAACAGCGTGAGGACAGACAAGATGAAAGGGAGGGGAGGAGAAAAGTGGGACAGGGGATAAAGTGGGGATAAAGGTAAAAAAGAAATGTTAAAATTCCAAGTAACAGGATCATCCAGACGTACCACTGAACTGGAATGAGTGCTCACGTTTTTGGGCAAATGAATTCAAAACTCTTTTTTTAGCCACAAAAAGTTATTTTTTTTATCCAATACTATACTGGATACTCATTAGAAGATCATCAACTATAGCCTTAACTTTTCACAAAAAAAATAATAAAAAATCAAGGTTTGCTTTAATGTGTTAATGCAAGCCAAATATAAAAAGAAAATAAGGCAAAATCATATCAAACAATGTTATTAATATGGGATAAAATATATAAAAATATATAAGAATGTTTCCAAAACACTAATAGTAATATTCTTAAAAACAATATATGCCACAAATGTTGACTTGTACTTGTACTGTATTTTTTTTTAACATTTAATGTTTAAAGTGTAATGCAGATTATCATTCTGCTTTTATATGATAAATTATGTTACAGTACACTTATATAAGATATCATGGATATCTTTTTATTAAATATTGTGTTTTATACTTAATCTTTAAAATTTTAAATGTTAATTTTTGACATATTTCTCCTTTCACTGTTAAATATGTTCTATTTATTATTTATAAATAAAATGTTTTTTTTTTTTGTTTTTTTTAGTGCAACACTGCTGTATTGCTGGGAGTGATATCATTTATTATTTGTGCATATCAAAAATATTGTGTCACGTATGCTGTCTCTGCCCACATCTGTTATCACTGCTGTGCATTGTCCTTGCTGTTTTTTGTCACAGTTGCGTTGTGGGATTGCTGTAACTGCCTTGTTGTTTGTGACCACTGTGGAAGTAACTCATGAGTGGTATAGCATGATGCTGGACCACACAAACAAACACCGGGCCATAAACACGTTGGCTCACGCGCCCACAACCAGAATGTGCCAGTCATTCTAGATCGTTTTCTCAAATAAACACCGGAGTGTTCCAGAACTGTGGAATTCCATAAATGAATCTCGGCTCTCTGGGGGAGGAGAGACGTGCTCGCTCCAAACAATAGAAATACCACTGAAATATGCAACTGCACCCATCAGCCCAGCGGCCTGAATAAAGCCATTCACACACTACGACGTAAACTCGTCAGTGTTGACTGTACAGGACTGCACAACAAATACAGGATAGAAGTGTTATAGGACAACTACATAGCTCCTTCAGCGTCCAGGGCTCAGCTGTTCGTTTCACTGTAGTTACTGAATAATGTGCTTTAAAATAGATTTCAAATAATATGCAGAGGGTTTAACAAGTTAACATGTGCACTTACAGCATACCGCTGAAGAATTCTCAATTCTGATTGGTCAGAAGGTGTTGAATCATTTTCTTTTTACTGCAGCACAGTTGAATTCTTATATCAGAGGGTGTTGATTAATTTTCTATAACAGCATGGCTCTGACAGAAGTTCCGGCTGTAAATAGGTTTATATTAATGCAGTAGTTCTAATGCGTTATTGTTTCGACAGATCAATGTAACAGACCATTCACAGGAACTTGTATGATGGAGGCTCCCCATAATCAGAGGCTAATAATTAAACGCTTTACAAACATGTGGTGTTGTTTAACAAAGGAAAGCACATAATCGTTGACATGGTGAAGTTTATTTAAGTTTATTTATAGAAGGAGTCTCAGGTGTCAGCTCTGTGTAAGTCAGTAACATTCCCGATGCAGAAGAGTCTTCAGGACTGAGGACTTTGTGCTTTCTGGTTTCTCAGTCACATGATAATATGTCACATGATTATAATATAAGCAATAGCAGCAATAACGTAAGCGATAACTTGTCTCACAGATGGTCCATAACATTAACTATAATGAGTTAAAAAGAGCAATGTATCGTTCATTAATAAATTAAAAATTGTAATTGTTGGCAACTTGCTGTGGTATAGGAGGAATGAAACACTTCAGGCATGCTGTTATAGAAAATGAACCCACTTCAAGGATTAAGGAAGTTTTGTATACTTAAAGTATTTATCACATAATTATAATTATCAATATATCCAGAGACCATGTTTTCGATGGTTTGGGGCTTTTTTAATATGTGTATGATCACATACGAGCCATGCTACTGAATCTGATTACACAAATATTTATTTTTATATAGCAGAGGTAAGTTATCAGATGTGTGAACTTGATGACTGGAAAAGTGTGTGTGTGTGTGTGTGTGTGTGTTTCTGCTCTGTAAGCACATGCTGTCCTGCATCTGGTGTTTGATAAAGGCAGTTTCCTTTCCTGAGTAGCCAGCCTTCCTGTTCCACTCTGACAGGGAAATGACACACACACACACACACACACACACACACACACTTTTCCAGTCATTAAGTGCACATACACAAACAAACCTCTTTTTCCACCTAAGACACCAAAGATGTTTCTGTAGCACTGAAGCTTCAGATCAGTCAGAATGAAAAAAAGACATCTTTTTTTTCCCTCCATCCAAATACCTCATTCACATAATAGTATAGACAGACCCACATGCACACTCACAAATCGTGTATAGGTATAGATACAAATGGCTAAAATATGAGCACTACGTTATCCTCAGCACACACCTTTTTTGAAGAAGAGAAGAAGAATCTTAAAACCAACAGTGAGAATAGCAACACACAGTTAAAGAACATCTGCACCAGGCTGCATCCTCACTGCAGTTGTGCATTGTAAGTGGAGGAGTGGTGACAAGTGAGAACAATGGCGTTATTTAAAGCCCTGAGTAACCCTGAACACAACCACCTCCATATCTCTAAGGGTGAAAAAGAGCGAGAGAGTCACACTCTACTCTCAACTAAAACCAAGGCTGTTTTTAAACACTGGCAGGTGTAAAACTATGACAGGTATCCAACAGTGACAGACAGACAAATGAATAAACAAAAAAAAGAACATGTCTCAAATTCACACTGTGAGTGAAGTGTGTTTTTAACTGATGCAGATGGACAGCTGTGACCAGAAACTTCAAAAATTTCTGAATGCAGGAGCAGATTCTCCCCTATAGCTAAAACCTCCTGCTGAATGAAATCATTTTGAACCTTTGGATAATAACTCCAGTCCTGGGGACCCCATGCATGGTGTAAAGTTTTCGCTACACTCAACAAACCTGGTCCATGTCATTAAGGCCTAAATAATTCTGATCAGTCTTGAATTGGGTGTGTCACTGTAAAGAAAACTTTTAATTGTTCAGGACATCGAGTCGCCAAGTTAAGAACCCCTGCTTTAATATGTTGTTATACAACATCTATACACCTTTAAAAATGCTAGAATATATATACATGCTAGTTATATGCAATTTTGAAATGCCTTATGGCCCTATGTCCTCCTGCCATCCCTAATACAGTCGCTAGCTAGCCAGGCAACTGCTATTAAACTAGCTCACATTTTTTTCACAGAAGTAATAATAAAATATGGAAATATTTTACATGTATATAGATGTACAGAAAGATGGTTAGAGAAAGATGTAGCTGTAGGATCATGTCAACAAATTCAATCCAAACACCATCTATAGAAACAACACAGGCTAAGCTACAGAGAGTAGAATATATCATAGCATATACCAAGGCTGACTTCTTATGTCAGATCAGTTTCATTGCCATGTATACACTATGCATTCATTCACTCACTTTAGAGCCTAACCTGGCAACACTTCGAGCAATGGGGGAGAATTCACCCAGATGGAACACCAGTCCTTCGCAGGGACCCATGCACACACACTTTCACACACTCATTCACATCTAGGGGCAATTTAGGATAGCAGATAAAAGGTCACATTTTCACATTGGCAATATGCTGTATCTGTGCTTTGCTCAGTTACATTTTTACTTCTTTGCATACAGACAGTAACAGAAAAAAAAAAATCTTGGTGGCAGTGTCAAATGGTGAGCTGACTCAAGTTCTTTTACAGGCCACAAAGTTGCAAAGCTTGTTTCACATCAGTACTTAGTTTCCCTTTTTGAATGTATGCGTGCATGAAAACCTATAGTAGCTGACCACAAACTTGCTGCATGAATCGCATATGCACACAAACACACATACATACACACACACACACATATACACACACATTCCTACTCGTACCTAAATAATGCTTACTATATCTAATTCATGCCTACGTATATCCCTATCCTTCTCACTTCACATGGGTTTCCTCTGGGTTCTTTGGTTTCCTCCCACCTCCCAAAAACATTCAGGTAGGTGAATTGGCTAAGGTAAACTGCCCCTAGGTGTGAATGTGTGTGCATGTTGCCCTGAGATGGACTAGCAAAAATATGCATTTTCCCTTAATAGCTAGTTTTCATCATTTTAAATATAATTGTCATAAATACACTATAGCTATAAGAATGAGTAGAATATTCACTAATGAAATCCAATATATGGCCTACGTTTGTAACCACCTGACCATTACACACAAATGTGCTTGTTGAACATCCCATTCCAGAATCATTCCCCTTATAATAACCTCCACTCTTCTGGGAAGGCTTTCCACTCGACTCTGGACTGTGGCTGTGGGGATTTGTCTATTCAGCCAGAAGAGCATTAGGGAGGTCAGGCACTGGTGTCAGGTGAGGAGGCCTGGGGTCCAATTCATCCCAAAGTTGTTCAGTGGAGTTGAGGTCAGGAATTCCAAACTTGACAAACCATGTCTTCATGGAGCTCGCTTTGTGCACAGGGGCATTGTCATGCTGGAACAGGTATGGGCCTCTTAGTTCCAGTGAAGAGAAACTGCAATGCTACAGCATATAAAGACATTCTAGACAATTGTGTGCTTCCAACTTTGTGGACAACAGTTTGAGGACGAACCACATATGGGTGTGATGGTCAGGTGTGCACAAACTTTTGGCCATATAATGTACAAATGAAGAAGCCATCAAAATGTAATCAGTCCACAGCTGCAGGTAAAAGTAGTTTGATTCAGTGAAAACAGTGGACCTGACAACTCTGAGCTAGATACAGTGCAGCTATACATCTCTTCTTTATGCTACTGTTTGCATGATGTTCTTTTCTTTACACACACATACCAATAATGGACATGCACTTTGTGTATTTCATTTTTCCCTTAATCATGTTGCATCATCTTTAGGAGCTGATGGAAATGTAAAGACCTTTGAAAGTAAACCCAGCCATATTTATGTCTTCAGTGACACTAGGTAATGGAGTAGGACTTTACCTGATAGTGTGGAGATTTAGCCAGCGCATTCAGCTGTCCATCGTAGCCGGGGTTCTGTTGGAAGAGACCAGCTGTCACATCTTTTCTCTAGCTCTTCCCCTCTCCAGTTTACTCTCGCTTGCTCTTTGCCTTCTTTTCTTAGTCTGTCCTTTCTTAGTTTCCTGAACAGGGGTGGCACGGAAGCAGTCACAACTCTTATAGTAGCACTTTACCACCTGGGAGATGGACAGAGACAGGGGCAGGTTAGATATTAATAAGTGAGCATTATTTAATAATTGATTCAATATTATGAAGAGTTTGAAGTTTGTAGCTAATAAGCAATACCCACACGTAATGGAATAACAGGAGAGCAAAATATGATACGCATACATGCAACACTATAATAAACACAGACAGCTGAGAGTTTTGTGCATTAGAGTTACAAGTTACACATCAGCCATGATGACTTTGATGCACATCTCCATGACCATGGTGCAAGTTCATAGTTTCACAGCCATATATACACTATTCTCAGTATTTTCACGACCATCAGAGCAGGAGGCGACGTAGTAAATGCGTGCATGGTTAGAATGAAAATGTTGTCAAAAATGTTTTTAGGTGTTTAATCAAATCAGCATTTCCCATTCCCTTTAAAAACTGTCAGTGATTATTTTTTTTGTAATTACATTAAGATAAGTTTTACAAAAAGATTTCAAATTAATGTAATTACTGTAAGATTCAAACCACTGATGATTGTATCCAAAGTCAGAAAAAACAAGACTCACCTACCTGAAGGGGCAAATATCAAGCAAATATCTGCACCATATTCCCTTCGAGCCACTAGCATGACTTGACGCATTAACCCTCAAGCTACAAGGAAGTCATACATGAAGTTTTTTTCTCTGTACTGGCAATCAAGTGGTGGAATGAACCTCCCTTCCCTTCCCTGTCTTTTTGATAGAGCCTGAAAGGCACTTCTGTCAGTTACTCTGGATAGAAATGTGTGCTAAATAGTGTAAATGTAATATGAATGAATGTATTGTATTAAATTATTATTGAATCCTCTATTAATTATGAGGAACCATGTGTAAAGACACATCAACTTTGTTTCACTTTTAGTAGCCGTGAGTAACTGAGCTGTTTCTTTTTACTTGTTAAAATAATTCAGTCAGTTGTATTTAGTTAGTAGTTGAGTGGCAAAACTCGGTGAATTATAAATAATGAAGAACCATGCTGTGGATTATTTTCCTATAAAAGCATGGCCAGAAGTGTTTTATTCCTCATATACCACAGCAACTTGCCAACAATTAACATTTTTTTATTTATTCATGAACACCACATCAGGCTTTATAACCATTTAGAATTACATGTAATGTTATGTAAGATCTACAACATGAGTTAGATCCTGTTATTACTTATATTTTATGTTATAGCAGCTATAAACATTCATTCCCTCACCAGCCTTTTTTTCTTTCATTTAAAATTAATAAGACAAAAAAAATGCAACTTGATATTTTACTGAGAAACTGAATAGTGCAAACTCATATCGGAAGAACTACTGACCATTACAAAGCTATGACACCCTAAACTCCCTCCATAGATGTTAAAAAAAAAAAAAAAACATATCAATAAGTATAAGTTTTTCTTTAATAAACAACAACATGTTTATAAATCTGTTTATTATTACACTTGGATTATGTGGCGTGTCCACCATCCAAGTCCCTGTGAATGCACTGTTACTACAGAAATGGTAATATACATATAAGGAGTACATTCATATAAACCATCATCAATCATTTGACTGTCAGAGCTGTGCTGTTATAGAAAATTAATAAACACCTTCTGACCATTCAGATTTGAGAATTTAATAAAGCTGTGATATAAAATGAACTATGACCACAGTAAACATTGCAACAAATAGGCTGTCAATCTGCCCAGAACATAAAAAAAATTAATTTTCCAGAATCAGAGGTCAGTGATTATCACAAGATAGGAGTTTTGAAACCTGTGTAGTCCTTGTGTTTAGTTTTGTTATCTAAAACAGATTGAGATAATTTTCTACAAAGGCCATTTATAAGAGTGATGTCACACTATTAATGCATCTTTACTAGCTTTGATAAAACAGCATAATTCTGCATTACACATTTTATATGAAAATGTTATATTATTATATTAAAGATTTTTTAATTTAAAGGTTTACACGCTCTGTTTACCTGTTTTTTATCTTTACCTACATCGGTTTTTACAAATTATAACAAAATTTACACAGCGCCCTAGGCTGTGCCGCAGAAAAGCATTACCCAACATGGTGTAATTCAAGAAACAAACCTGCAGGAAAGATCATATATGCATTTAAATGAGTGTGACTAGGGAGAGAGAGGTGGGGGTGTGAGTAAGAAGGGTAGCAGGAAAGCTATATACCTGGGAAAATAGCAAAGCTTATAGGAAAAAATCCAGTGCTTGTACATTCCACGCAGTTGCTATGGCGATGGTCTCATTTAGCTGCCAGACGGAGCAGGGGGTTATAGGCTCATTATTTTTTTCTTCCCATCCTTTACATGGAATCATGGGTAAGGTGGCTGCATTCCGTCAAAGTGTCAGTACTGTAATGGATCCCACCGTCCTCATATCAATGGGGGAAAATGAAATGTCATGCTGTGACAGGTGCAAAATGACTTAAATGAAAGTTGCTACTGAGGGTTGCTTACTGACAGGTTATGGAGGTATCACTGACTAATTTCTCATCATTTGAAAGTGCTCTGAAAGAAGCAGGTTGCATAATGGCATGCACATTGGCATGTGTCATGATGAAATTTAAAACAGAGCTGCACAATTTAAAAGCTCTGTGTTGATTCAGTGTCAAAAAATGTTGCCTTCATTTCATACAATAAAGCCTTCAGCTTCAGCTTTCAAATATAATGCCATGGAAGCATCACTTTCTCATAATGCATACCCATTTTCTGTACAGCACCATGCACAATATGAAATAAAAAGAAAGCGTAAAAAACAAATGAAGCAAAACTGAAACTGAAGTCTGATAATGCACTGACTTGCTTCAAACCCTTCCATATGAATGAATCAAACCAATCAATGAGGACACGCATCTTTTATCTTCCCAGCATGCTCTCTGTCTCAGCGCCGTGGAAGGTGGCCCAAGGTGACCTTTAGCGTGCCAGATGAAAAGGACCATGCTGCGACCGATGACTAGCAGTGCGTGAAATCTGGTTATAGCCCTTTTAAATGTGTAGGACAAGTGCCAAGTCAATTGTGGTGCCCACCTTTGCTCTGTGCTACCCTGCTTACATATGTGTGTCACAGCACTCCGGCTCTGTGGAGGATGGAGATTCGAGTTAGCCATGGATAAAATGCATAAGGTTTCTGAGAAGGGTTAGGAGAGGGATGAGGGAGCAAGAGCATGATGCAAGTATGGCTCGACTATCTAGATCTTATGCATATGTTGTTCAGATAATCTATACTGACAGATATGGCATGTATGTGATGTATGTGATGTATGTATGTATGTATGTATATATATATATATATAGTCAGGTCCAGAAGTATTTGGACATTTAAGTTTTTGTGATTTTGCCTTTTTACACCACCACAATGGGTAGAGGTTCCACACAAATATGGCATTTACCATTTAGGAATTACAGCCATTTTCAGCAAAGTATCTCCATTTTCAGGGGCTCAAAGGTATTT
>CM075014.1:18248816-18258924 GCA_037576675.1 Pangasius sanitwongsei
ATTTGGCTGAATGTGAGCAGAGAGTATAGCTCTATACACCTCAGAATTCATCTTGCTACTTCTGTCAGCAGTCACATTATCAATAAACACTAGTGAGTCCGTTCCATTGACAGCCATACATGCCCATGCCATGACACTTCCTTCACCATGTTTGACACATGATGTGGTATACTTTGGATCATGAGCATGGATCAATATATATAAAGTATGTGATGGCTGCATCATGTATGATGTACTGATCAATACGAACTATCATAGAGTAGTGGTACAGTGGAACAAATACCTTTACAAATACATTTTTTGCGGTTATACGAAGCTCATTTATAAGTTAAATAATGTTAAACTGATTTAAATTTATTTCTGCTTGACTCGTTTCTTCTTTTATATACAGCACAGTGCTGTGTGGGGAAGCACGTTCATCGCTGCTAGAAAAGAATCTAATCTCTGCAAAATATCACAAGCATTAAGTGACCTCCTACAGGGTTAGATTTGCCCCCACAGAGCTGCATTTGATCTAATTTATCTCCATGTGGGAAAATTAGAGATGAGAGGAATAGATTTTAAAAAGTACAACTGTGAGTCAGCTTTCAAAAATTATAGCTATCAGTGCAGAAAGGCTTTAATGATAAATGATACATTTAGTTTAGCCTTCAGACTGATTACACTGCAGGTTTATTTGGACATACTCTGTATGGAGTATGGAGCTGAAATGTGGCAAACTGGAGGCACAGCCAGACCTGGAGTGACATCACTCTGCTTATTTATGTATTATTGTTTCACTCCCTCTGCCCAAACCCCTGAGGAGTGATTAGGAAGTAGCACACTCTGAACCAGACCAGGTCCCCCTCGCCTTCTCACCGCATCTCAAAATATCAGAGCCAGTCACATGTCATGTTTCTGTCCCAAAAAGACCTAATTTCTGTGCTCCAGTTTCAATCAATCTGTTCAAAGAGGACCGTTTTTAATAATAGACCGTTTTCTCATGCCAGTTTTGTCAATCTGGCATGCAAGTGTCTATATGAGATCAAAAAACATCTATGTTTTTATCTATTCCAGTAGACTATTTATTAACTAATGAATATTTAAATATTTCAACTTATACAACAATACAAAAATACTCTTCAGTCTAGAACTGGTAATACGATGACAGTCTATCATGATATTGATTATATGCTACAATATACCTTTCTGAGATATTGATTTACATGTGCTTTTTATATCCATTACAAGCTCTGATTGACAGCAGCTTATCTGATGTTATTGCTATTGTAGGCCTGCTAAATCTAGGAACCTCATGTGGTCTTCTGCTGCCTCAAGGTTCGGCTTGTTCTTCATTCTGAGATGTTTTTCCACTCACCTCAATTTTAAAGAGTAGTTATTTAAGTTACCATAGACTTCCTCAAACCAGTCTGGCCATTATCCTCTGACCTCTCTCAACAGCAAAGCATTTTCACCCACAGAACCGCTGCTCACTGGATGTTTTTTTCCCCTGTTTTTTCACACCATTCTGTGTAAATTCTGTAAACCGCTGTGTGTGAAAATCCTTCAACATTTTTTTTAAATATTCAAACCAGCCTGTCTGGATCCAGCAAAGTCTTTGATGACTTTATGCATTGCCATGACTTTATGCATTGCACTGCTGCCACATGATTGACTGATTGGAAAATTTTATGAATGAGTAGGTGCACAGGAGTTGCTACGGAAGTGGCGAGTGAGTATATATGTCATCATAAATAGTGTGTAACTATTTGTCACCCCTAACTTAAGTTAATACTCATTCTAATGTAACAGATATTATATTACATATCCCACTGTCTGCAGAATTCGCCATATCTCTGAAGTTAATACATGTTCACATTTACTTTAAGAAAATGTTGCACCAGAAATTGCTCTTTTAACTACAACTCATATAATCAACATACAGATGCCATGCTGTATTCAACTGTTACAAACGAGCTGTTACACTATCTTCCAATAAGGTATGCATTGATTAAGATATAAGGAAGCTTGCAATTACAACCATGTAGACCACTGTCAGTCAACACCCGCATTCACTGCAGAGACTTCCCTAATTTGCCTGGTGTCTCTATCAGAGTGCTTTGGCTGAACTCTCTCTGCTTTATCGTTCATTTCCTCTCTTCCGCCGTCTTTTCTCCCTCAGCTGGACCCTGAGTGCAGTCACACACTCCGATAGTCCTGAGAAGAAGAAAGGTGGGCATTGTGGCAGGCGCCTGCACCTGGTCCACTGCGCCCATGCCCAGTCCAGAGTCAGAAAGCTGAAAGTGCACACTTCTGCAGATATCTGATAAGTGTCCCTAGTCCCAGCTCTGATGTTTCTGGTGTTTTTCATATGATTATTATTTTTATTTTTTTTGCACCTGGGTTCCTAAAAGCCTGACGTAAAGTATTGGTATGACAGACTTGACAGCTAATTAGGATAAAAGTAGCTATGGACACTGTACAAGCTGACATTTTGGGCAATAGGTTTAATTTGGCTTAGCTTACGGAAAGAGAACTAGAAAAAGGGGCAAGAGAACAGGATCTGAATCTCTTACTGACAGGACAGAAGAAAATAACAGCAGCTCATAAATCAGCAGCTTTCTGCACCCTGTGTTCTGTTCAGCACAATGTTATATACAGTATATATCTTGTATTTTTTTACCTTGAGGTTAAAAATAGCAATCCTTGTGCGTGCTCTCTCAAATGCGAGAGCACACACACACACCTGCCACCTGTGATTCTTTTCTGTAGAGGAGCACAAGCACATACACACTCTGTGTTGCTCCTATTCCTTAACACATGACAGCAGACGTCACCTGAGCGTCCCCGGGAAAAGTTAATGCTATGTCGCTCCAGGGTTCCATCTATGAGATTAGAGAATTGTGGCAGCATCTATCAGAGAAGATGAAAATCTTGTGAAAGACAAATGTTCCAGACACTGAGATGCAGGAGCAGGCACCACCAACCATACACACGTTTACCATCCAAAACCCACTATTCACTAAGGGTGGACATTATTATAACAAAAATACAACATACTTTAATACATTATCACAATATGTAATTATGTATCATTATATATGTTAGGCTTTGCTTGCAAACACCAAAACAAGTGGAACCATATTATGAAAATTAGGCTTCGATATTTTTCTATCCAACATTTCCAAAAGATTTAACAAGAAAGTGGAGAATAAATGCAACAGGTTGTACAAAAAAATAGATTTTAACATCCAACCAATTGCATGTTACATTGATGGGGACTAGGCTGCTTATCAATATCAATAATATCAACATAAAATGTCAATGTCAATCAATAATTATTTATAAGAGCCATGAAATGTTGCCTGTTCTTCTTCCTATCTTCAACTGTTTATTTTTGGTGAGCCTGTGATCAATGTAGCTTCAGATTCCTGTTCTTCTGCCGAAAGTAGTGGAACTTGATATGCTTTTTTGCTCACCATGTTTGAAAAGAGTGATTATTTGAGTTACCATAGCCTCCCTGAACCAGTCTGGCCATTCTCCTCTGACCTCTCTCATCAACAAGGAATCAACTGATGCTGACTGTGAGTTTTCACACCACTCTGTGTAAATATTCCAACCAGCCTGTAAGGCATCAATAATGATGCCACAGTCGAAGTCACTGAGATCACATGTTTCCCCATTCTGATGTCTGATGTGCACATTAACTGAAGCTCTTGATCTGTATCTGCATGATTTTATGCATTGTGCTGCCACCACGTGATTGGCTGATTGGATAACACTGTCAAGTATCAGTATCAGTATCGAATAAACTTTACCATTCAACACCATGTAGCTCAGTGATTAAGAAGTTGTACTACTAATCGGAAGGTCATGAGTTCAATCCCCAGTACCCCCAAGCTGCCACTGCTAGGCCTTGAGCAAGGCCCTTCATCCTCAACTGCTCAGTTGTGTAAATGAGATAAATGTAAGTCACTCTGGATAAGGGCATCTGCCAAATGCTGTAAATGTAAATAGAACAATAGAAATGGATGGCATGTAAGTAAGTAAGAGATGTATCTTTTCAGCCAAATGTCATCTTCTCATAGATTTTATTTTCCCTTTAGGGTCAGATTTCAGAACACATTTTTTTTTTTTATTAATGTACCAATCCAGGACTAAGTATTGGTATAGGGCTGATACTGCCCTGGACTGACCTCAGATCAGATTTGGTATTTTGTATTTTATGTCATGAACCTATGTGGTGTTGTGCACCACAAAGAAGCCTGCAGACTAGGCTTGGTTTCTATGAGGAGGTCAGTATCGGATTTATATTTAGAATACTCTGAGCTCTGGTGTCTGTATCATATTGACAATCAAAAAAGTAGAATCAGTGCATTAAAGAACAAATGTGGCCCTTAAGCAGTCATACAGTGCACATAACGTATGCCTCCATAAGCCCATACCAATACACTAATATTCATCCCTATGAACTTCTGAAATAATCCAAAATCTGAATAATTCATTCATATATAGTCCCAGTAATTTAATATGTTCTGTCAGAGTGTCATAACATGCTGATATTATAACACCACTCGTAAAAATTTCCCTTCCTTAATTAGTCTGCTGATTCTTCCACTTTATATTTGTTAACTCAAATGCTGAAAATGCTTAGCTGCTGAATCCACTTCCTGGAGATGTTAAGCATTTAATCAGGAGGGTATTTGATGAGGTATTTGAGTGAGAGTTATTAATCAGAAAAGGCTTTGGAAGAGCAGCACCAGACAGCAGATGTAGCTGAGCTGAATTCAGATAAATGATGTTTACCGACAGCTTAGTCTCTGGGTTCAAGAAGAAGAGTAGGAGTAGAAGGAATGATGTGAAAGGAAAAAGAAGAGGAAAAAAGAATGCAAACAGGCATTGGAGCCACTCATCAAGGTTCACTTGGGCAAGAATGAGACATGACCTATTCTTTATTGTCTGTTTCTCTTTCTCTCTCTCTCTTGTCCTTTTCTCTCCAACCTGGCATTCATTCAGGCTCCATGATTGCCTGTAGCCAGACCAAGCAGAAAGTTTGCTGATAACATCAGACTGTTGAGAAACACTGGAATTCACCACTGAGCTCTCTCTCAAGCACTCTCTCTTGCATCTAGTAAAGACGAAATCATATCTGCTTACTTTTTTCTCATTTTCTCTCTTCTAAAACTGTCTTCTAGAGTTTGTTTTGACTTTATTAAGTGGACATGAACTTATGGCCTTGAAGAGACAGCGCATATTGAGATAATGTGAAATAAGAGTTAAAGAGAGGAAAACCATGCGTACAGAAACAAAACAGTTTGCATACAATTAAAATTGGATAAATGAGAATACCTTAGTACATAAACCTAGATTTCTAGGGTCTACTAATCATGGGTACTAAATATTAGAAAAGTTGATACCTATATTGTGAAACTGTTTGTGCAAGTACGGTTGTGATTCATTTTCAAGCCTTCTAATTTTCACCAGTGATTCCACACACCAAGTTCTATTAAGCAAAATCAATCCCACTTGAATCTAGCCAAAATATAGCCAGTGGTTTGTAATCGCACATGAACGAGCACTAAATCGTTCACAGTGAAATACACAAACCTAACCGAGCATACACTAATGCACCCCAATGAATAATAAAGACAAGACAGAGGACAAGGTTAAAACCGTTTTTTTTGTGCATACCTTCTGACGTTAGATATTCATGGAGATACCAATCTAGTGTGAAAATGCCATATGAAATGCACAGAAAAATACAGTTTAAAACAAAAGCTCTTATTGGTTGGCAATGCATGTACCTCATTTACGTTGGTGTCCTGAGTGAGTCCTGTCTGCAAGAGCTCCTGAAATCCAAAAATCCTGCTATGTTTACAGAGCAGAAGAGAGATTTAATAGTCTAGGATCAGCAGAGTCTGGCAGCTGTTGTCGTTTTCAGTTTGAGGCATTTGAAGAGACGCCTGGTCTCTCTGACGTGCCAGAAGAACAGAATCGCATGACATTATTTCCTGTGTAGAACCAGGTGTTTGCAGTCTAGTGAATGAGCATGTAAATTTAGCCTGGTTGAGAACTTCTCACATTATGAGCCACAGCATCTGTCATCTTCACACGAGGAGAAATAACACAATACTGTCTTTCTCACATGAGGAGAAACAACATAATACTGTCTTCCTCACATTAGAAGAAACAACACAATGCTGTCTTTCTTGAATTAGGAGAAACAACACAATACTGTCTTCCTCTTAATGATATACTGACCATGGAACCTGGGATCAACTGGGTTTCAGTGGTGAGCAGGTGATTTACAGTGACCTACAGATTAAACATCAAGCTATTGTTCAGTGGATATCATCATGTTTCCCATGATACTTAAGCAACCACAGGTAGATTAGGCCAGGTTCCCTGACATGGTGTGTCCTGCTGAAGAAAGGTTTACTTGTGATCTGCACAAGAACTGCCAATTTGTTCTAGAGCCCTGATACCAAATCCACCTTTCAGGGAATAGTTACATATCTGCCAGGAAAGTATTAAGTTAGTAGGATGAATGGTGGCCTCAAAGCTGATAAGACATTAGGACAGGCTAGAGACAGAGGAACTGTATGGTGGATATGAGAACTGATTGCTGAGTCAGACAAGACTGGCTGGTACACAGGTTTTTAGAATACTTTTGCACTATTTTCATTTGATATGTAGGTCATGTTTAAACATAATGTGCTTCATGGAGGTGTGATGTATCTGGATCCTGAATCTATAGTATATGCTTTCTAGCATTCTGAATCCCACTTCCAGCTGCAATCCACACTTTGGCTGAGGCACAATCTGGTTAACAATTTAATGATTTTTACAAGGCTGCTTAAATAGCCTGCATGGATGATGAACAACAAACTTTTCAGAATTACAAATACGCAGATATGTGTATTTGTGATATATTTCGAGGGCAGTGGTAGCTCAGTGGTTAAGACGTTGGACTACTGATTGGAAGGTCATGAGTTCAATCCCCAGCACTGCCAAGCTGCCACTGCTGGGCCCTTGAGCAAGGCCCTTCACCCTCAGCTGCGCAGTATAAATGAGAGAAATGTAAGTCGCTCTGGATAAGGGCGTCTGCCAAACGCCGTAAATGTAAATGTATGTGGAAACAGTGTTGAATCTGAGCAGAATTCAGAGCAAAGTGGCCATATGGCTCTCCTGTGTACAGTCACCTAGGCAAGACAGCACTGAATAATATCTTTAACATGTGATACAAGGACAGAACACCAGAGTTAGCTAATGACTTGAAAATGTTAGCTAATGACTTGCTGATGTAACACGGTGCAACACAATCATGTACTCCTTCGTTCCACTTAGCCCCCTTGAATTAAGGGAGTCACTAACAATTGAACTAGCCTAGTCTAGCCTTGAATTAGCCAATTGGGATTCCAGGCAATCAAAACATAGAAATGGCCAGCACATTGGAGTTTTCACTTGCTTGGTGGGCTAAATAACGCACTTATGATTTGTCCACTACTGTAAACAGTTTTTTTTTTTTTTTTTTTTAAATTCTGGGCATACTACACTGCCACTATCCCTTGACCTTAAACTTGTAAAGTATTGGACCTGTTTATAAAGATGATGTCTTTTTCCGAATGAAAACAGCAAGGGAAAGTGGACAAGCGTGCATTAAAAAAACAGTAGCTGTATGCAGAGTCTATATATATTACCTCATGTGATGTTTGGGTGGAGACTCTTCCTCATACTCTACAGACAGCATATGTGGTTGCATACATGTCATCAGGTCAAAACAGCATTCTCGAAGCTCATCAAATATAAAATAGACACATATGAAGGCTGACAAGGCACATATTTCCTGTGTGTGAGAAATTCCTTACCTTCCCGTGTTCCCATGTAGCTTAGCAACCCCAGTGCCATGGTTACTCTTACCCATCGCTGCCTTGTATATATTTCTGCCTGATTAATCTTACAGGTTAGCTGGAGGAGTGCTGGGGACGCAGGTGCCTGTCTCTTTATGATGCGAGGACATTTTTTTTTTAATAAAGATTGCATTAGCTTGTTTGCTTTGCAGGTAGAATAAAACACTGCCAATAACTAGCCTTAATCATCCAAACTCAGTCACAGTGAAAAAAAGAGCTGACCCTTAAGTCTGAGAGGTTTTATTTCCTATATAAGTTTCTGCTTTTAGAAAGCTTGGCCCTTGTAAATTTTGCAAATGATCAAGTTCCTCTTTCACTGTTTTTCAGGAGGCTCTTCTGCTCCTTCTTCCCTTTTGACTGCTCTGAACCTCAGAACGCCTGAAAGCTGTGAAGGCAGCCTTTGTTTGGTTGTTATTTATTCAGTCCTGGAAGGAGTGCAGCTTCCACCTCCGCATCCTGGAGACAACAAACCCTCATCTGATCCTTCCCGATAATAAAGCACGATTCAGCAAGTCTGCACAGCTTCCACCTAAGGCCATCCGCAGCCTCATAGCGTCTAGACATGAATATGTGGGAGAGAGAGAGAAAGACAGAGAGAGAGAGAGATGACCATGCAAATGCAGCTAGCCAATCGAAACGTGCAGTAATTGCATTCTTCAGCAACCTTGTTTATTATCTGCCTGACTACTCTGCTTGATGCCAGCAAGCTGCCCATTTTGATTAGCTCAAAAGCAGTATATGCTCTTGCTACTCTGCTTTCCCAAAAGCATTTAAGGTCATCTTAAAGGAGCACTTTGTAATTTTTGGAGCCCTCTGCTGCCTGCGAGGCAAATTACAATTGTTTTGAAAACACTGACACGACCTCCACCCCTTCTTTTGAAACCACGTCCGGCCTAGGGGTTGGTTTTTAAGGAAATAAGGCAGATCATACAACCTCTCTTCTAGCTATGAGTGGTGCTAATTTCAGGGACCGAAAAAAAATTGTTAATCAGAAGCCTGAAACGAATTCAGCCAGATACAATGTACAACACTATTGCAAATCAGTTTTTCAAACATGTCTTTGAAATTGGCATGATTACAACAGGCCTATACACACTGTTAAATGTTATAAACTGCACCTTTAACCTTTCGAATTAATTACCATTTTTCATTTGTCAATTCTGCTCTAGAAGTCATAATAATCACTTTGTGATTCAGAGATTCATTTGAATGCACTCAAAACAGAAAGTGTTTGTTATTTACATTTACTTCACAGTTCTGTGGAAAAACCAGTGTGTTCAGCCATGTTTGATCCACTGCATCAACATGCAACAGCCACATCCCATCAAACAAACGCTGACGTACTGTCCAACATGTCTTTTTCATGCTTCGTGCCACAAACAGCAGGCCAAATATGATCAGATCTTCATGTATGTCCGTCTGACAGTGTGGCAAAATCTCTATGGTCTCCAACATCATCCCTCTATAATTTCTATATCTTATAACAAACATGAAGGTCCCATTAAAAAAAAAAAACAGCATTAGAGCTTGAGTACTGGAGTTGTATACCAAGAGTAAACCAATCTGAGAGATAAAAACAAGATGCAGTGATCTGGATGCCACTCCTTCCTCTGAGCAGAGGTCAGAAATGCCTCTCAGATTAGACGCTCATTAATTCAGAAGCAGGATTATGGAAATCCTGAAGCGGGCCAGATTATTACAGCAGCTGCCACAGGAAAGTGCCAGAAACAATGAAGATTGTTGTTGCTTTGTGATGACAGGACGGGCCGCTAACAATGAAGCTCTCTATGCCAGCAACGTCACAGGAGATTAGAGGCTATGCTGAGGCCACAGAAGCCTACAGGATCAGGGCTGTGCTGATTAGGACTCCACAAACAGCCATTAGCCTATTACAGGCTTCTTAACTCTATCCCCAGTGAAAAAGGAGAAAACTGGCCATTATACCATGCATTTTTGCACTTTGCAACATGCAACCATACTTTTTTTTTTTTTATTCTGGTCACTGGGGGTAGTAGAGTGGAGCAGTGATTTGCCAACCTCGCAGCTCCATTTCAGGAGTTTCTGTGCATGTTCTCCTCACGTCCATATGGGTTTCCTCCGGGTTCTCCGGTTTCCTCACAAAAAAATTTCCAAAGTGAAATGAAAGTGAAGTGACATGTGGCCAAGTATGGTGACCCATACTCAGAATTTGTGCTCTGCATTTAACCCATCCAAGTGCA
>CM075014.1:18259024-18308128 GCA_037576675.1 Pangasius sanitwongsei
ACACACACACCGTGAACACACACCCGGAGCAGTGGGCAGCCTTTTTTGCTGCGGTGCCCGGGGAGCAGTTGGGGGTTTTGGTGCCTTGCTCAAGGGTCTCACCTCAATCGTGGTATTGAGGGTGGAAGAGAGCACTGGTCATTCACTCCCCTGACCTACAATCCCTGCTGGACCTGAGACATTAGGTGAGTCAGTAGGTGGACTGTACTAAATTGCCCCTGGAAGTGAATGTGTGTGTATGATGACCTGTAATGTACTGGAGTCCCATTCAGGGTGTACTCCTGCCTTGTGCCCATTGTTCCTGGAATAGACTCCGGATCTACCACAATCCTGACCAGGTTAAAGTGCTTACTGATGTATCATTGCATAATATATTTGAATGTATAATCTGACAAGAACTACAAATGTACCAAACTGAAAACAGTCAATGAAAATGTGAAAAAGAGAGAAATTCCCTGCTCTAAGATCTCCAGTCATTCCTACAAGTGAATAATTACTTGTCTCCTCCCTGAATCGTGTTCAAGTTATGAGCAAACAGATCATTAAAAGAGACAAGCCTCTGGAATTGTAAGATTTTTTTGTGTTTAAAGCCCTCAAGCAGGACATTAAATGACAGTCTTGCTTTGTAATTAGACAGTTTGTGAGTGATAATCACGGGCTGTGATTCAGTGTCATTTGTTTAGTTTAATAGTCTCCATTCAGGATATAACACCAGCACGACTAAACAATGTTACAACTGTTTTGTTTTCACCTGTATTTACAGATTTTTTTTATAACTACCATAACCTTTATTAACTTTTCAAGTTCATTTTTCCAAAACACTTCACCTCTGTCTGTACAAACAGATAAGCACATCTATTCATTTCATGACCTAAATCAAAACAAAAGTCTTTTATCAAAACACCAGCACTACTTCTGTTCCAACAAAAACACTGTGCAGTGGCCTAAAGCACTAACAAATAGGTTTTTCTTCCTCTAGTTTATTTTGGATTGTAATTGCTGATCTTCCCTGGTTTATAGAAGCAATTGTACATTAAGTGTAGAGAACATACCATATATATATATATATATATATATATATATATATATATATATATATATATATATACTGCATATATAATTTAGTTCATTATACTATTTGTTACTTAACTAATTACTATCAATTTAACAAGAAACCTGTTCATTTGTTTTTGAACTTGAATGTGATCAGTTTTGACACAAAGATAGGGCAAGCTGCCACTGGGCCTTTAGCCCTCTCTGCACCAAGAATGGCTATATCATGGCTGTCGCTGTGCTCTGACCCCAACGCCCAGAGATATGCAAATTAATGTATTTCACTCTACTGTACACAAGTACAGTACACAAACATTTGCAAATTGGGCTGTAAAGATACATAGTTTTGCTGCTGTTCACTAAACTAGTTTTGTGTCAAAACAATAAAAGCAAATATAATTACAGTTTGGTCCATAGCTGAAGGGCCAATAATACATTTTCTGTCATCTTATCTCAACAAGTCACATTAAACATCATCAGACATTAGGAATCATGTCAGTCTGATTCAATCCTGATCAGAACACCAGCACATCAGACAGCATGGACACTCAGTGAGTGTGCCGTTACTGTAAGTGCAGATCTATTAACCCGGCTTCATTCAGTTTACATACTACCAATCACGGCCAACATACTGAAATTTTTCCTTTGATCTGACAGTGGCTGCAGACTGCGTTAACAGTCAAAGACTGTGTTTTTGAGTATCAGCTTATGTGTCACTACAGCTATCAGGTGATAACCTGCTGCAGTTATTCCACTAAAATTAAATTCACTATATTGGACCTAAATTCACTAAATATTTTGGTGACCAGCCCTGGAGTATTTTGAAGTGGTCTAATCTGGCCCCCTTTGAAAAAAGTTTGGACGTCCCTGAACGATGTGGTCATCATGGAAATGTTGCTATGTTCCACAACATGCTTCAGTTTGCAGCAGACAAGTCCTGTCTTGTTGAGCATCTAATTAGCACTGTGGTGTGCTTTTTTTTTTTAATGTCAGCTACTTGAGTGATGTAATTTGCAACTTGGCACACGTAATGAAAATAGGACTATGAATAGCTTTCCTTCAAAATCTCTATTAGCGCTATACACACTTTACCGCTGGGTTACTGCCAAAAAAACACACAAAGAACCAAATAAGAGATGCACATCTTTAACAATCTTGCTCCATCAAAGTGATTTCACACATCAATGGCTTGGTGTAATTTAATTTAAGGCCTTTAAAGAGAATCCATTTAACACAGAGAAATTAAATGTAATTGAGTTAGTTGCCGAGACAGGGCATCTAAACGTAATGAGATCCATTCCGATGAAAACAACTTCAATACCGGAATAGATGGCAGGAGCATTTGTTCTGAAAACTGTTTTCTGATATTAAGTTAGCCAGAGGGTGGTCTGTGGCCTTATCGGGCTACTGTTTGGCCTTTGGACAGAGAAACTGAGTAATATAAGAAAGACAGTGAGAGAGACAGAGAGAGAGAGAGAGAGAGCTCAATGTCATGATCAGATGGGCTGATAGCAGGCTTTACAGTGCTGTCCCTTCTGAACCATGCTCCATTTCTCCCCTAAATGAGGAATTTGAGATGTAAACAAGCACTGGCAGGAGCAGGATAGTGTGGTTATCGTCTGTCTGAGCGTGCATGTGTGTATAGGGTGGAGGTCAGAGGAGCTTCCTTCCCCGCAGGCAGCTTGATCTATTGGCCTGAACGAAGATGACAGAAAATCATTTGGAATCTGGGGAGCTTAGAAAGGTCATGAGTTGAGTCTCTTTTTCTTAGATGCTTCAAGGCTACTGTTTCTGTAGAAGCCATGTTTAAAATCATCCTGTCACCCCACCCCCGGGAGAGGTTCATAATAACAACTTCTGGCATTTTAAACACTGATAGACAGGAAGAATGCATCAAGCCGATATCTTTCCCATTGTTTTTGAATGCTTATATTCACTCTTTATATGTGCTCTCAATTTTTTTTAACATTGCATTAAGATTTTAATTAGATTTAGTATTTAGATGCATTAGAATATAAATTAGTCTATAATTTATACTGTCACATTAGCAGAAGTGTCAGTCCCTACAGAAGTTTAAATAAATAGTGATGAGGCAATATCTTAATTTTAGGAAATATTTCTAACGCTACCGAGATGAATCCATGTAAAATTCCACAATATTTGTTACATTTGTTAAAATAGAATGGTTAAACCCATTGTAACAAAGCTAGGCCAAATCTCAAATTGCTTCCTATTCTCTTTACATGGTGTATACCATAATGGTGTTGTAAAAACGACATAGTGCATTACGTGCCCAACAGATTGACATTTGTGAATCAACTAGATAAAAGGTTCAGGAAATGTGTGTGTTTTGATATACACTCATCAGCTACTTTATTAGGAACACCATGCTATTACTGGGTAGGACCACCTTTTTCTCTCAGAACAGTTTCATTTCTTTGTAACATGAAACAGAAAGTGTTGTAAACCTTTGAAATTATGGTCCATGTTGACATGATTGCATCACATAATTGCAGCAGATTTCTCAGCTGCTGAGTTGTCATAGACTTCCTGTCAGCTCAAACCAACCCGGCTATTCTCCTAATTAACAAGTTTTTTTCTGCCTGCTGAACTGCCACTCAGTGGATGTTTTTTGTTTTTCACACCATTCTGTGTAGACTCTAGAGACTCTTATGTGTGAAAATAAAATCAGCAGTTTCTGAAATACTCAAACCATCCCTTCTGGCACCAACAACCATGTCATGGTCAAAATCAATGCGATCACATTAACTGACCTGTATCTGCATGATTTTATGCAATGCCCTCCTGCCACATGATTGGCTGATTGGATAATAGCATGAATCAGCAGGTGTACAGGCATTCCTAATAAAGTGGCCGGTAAGTGCATATGAATGCATATGATCTTGAAACAGTGCTCCAGTTTGTCCATTTAACACTGAATAAAATCAAAAACCACTGTGATAAAATCAAAAACCACATTTTTCAAGGTGATAGTATCTCATGATAGATGAAATGTGATGCTTAGTCAAAAGGATGAGACATATAGTGAAAAATACTGCAGAGGAGAACCATATGTTAACCATGTGTGAATGATTTCACATTACACTCTATAAGTGCAATGGCAGCAAAAACCGGATGTGCAGTGACAAAATTACAAAGACCCCTCATTTCTGCTGAGGATGCTAAAACGGACGACACACACACCTACAGAGACTCATACTTCAGCATGTCCTCATGGTAGATCAATGATATCCACAAATTTCATGCACTCATCACATAAACAACCATTTAATGATTTTCACTGCCTGCAGCATCAACGAGAGACAGTGCTGTTCCAGGCCGTTATTTAGGCACCCAGAGAAAAAGCCTTAACTGACAAGCTCAGCATACAAAACACATCATTAAACCGGAGATACAGCCCTAGCAGACAGCATATATAGTGTCAGGAGCCAATGTGATATGGTAAAATGTCTTTCGTGGCTCTTTATATTGACTGCAATTCTCTTCACTGAAGTTTAGTGATTTGATAAATGTTCACATGGCTTGTGGTTTGGCATTTCATGCAGGCAAGGGTCACACTTTGCTGAGTTTGTTTCTATGTAGTAAAGGAAATGAATGTGTAATGGAGGCTGTCAAGCATTAGAGAGGTCTCGCAAGCAATCAGTCTAGCCATGGATTAACCATGAATCATTTCCCTTCACATCGCAAGCTGTTCCTTAATCTCAGAGTCAGCTTGGATTGATAAGTGCTCAGTGAACAGTGATTAGGAGCTCGAAGTGAAGTCGTCTGTATCTTTATGGATTGGTGAAGGGTGAGAGACCAGACCAAAAGAGAACCAGTTATTTTTACTCCTCTGCTGAGTCCCACTTACCCAAGCAGCTTGTAATCCATAGATGGTATAATACAGACAGTGTTTGTTCTCCAGTTATGTGGGAAAAGTATAGAGAATCCGATTAGCTCTGATTATTCATGTTTTTGCATTAGACTGGAGCTCCAAAACAAACCATTGAATCATCAACCTCTTTGAATCGTTTGGTCTGAATCACTTACCACTGTGCCAGCCTTGAACAAGGGTCACAATGAGAAGGATTGTTGGAATGGCCTCTCCTAGAGCATGTGACGTGGTTTAATATTGCTCAGTGTAAGATCCACACTTGGACGAGCTATGAGGAACATACTAGTGCTGTTGTGATAAAACTCTCGTCCTTTTCAGGTGGCAGATTTTCAGATCTGCTTTACTGCTGCAAAGGGTAGCTAACAATTTGCACTTCTGATTTCCAGAGTTTTTACCTAAATATATGCCTAATTTCTTTCAAAAAATTATTACAGGTGGTACAGTGGCACAGCACATAGAGTTGGTACATCACAGCTACAGGATCTCCAGGTCAATCCTTATCTCAGGTTACTGTCTGTGTTACTGGGTTATCCGATTTCCTTCCACCTCCCAAAAACATGCCAGTAGGTGGATTGGCTTAGAAGAACTGCCCCAGGGTATGAATGAGTGAATGAATGTGTGTGAAAGTGTTTACTAAAGATGAATGAATGGACATAAAGGCGGGTACTTTTAATTTACACTGTAATACCAAACTGCATCTAAGCACACATATAGATAGTATGTGTGTTAAAGAGAAGACGTGGTTTTTTTTTTTCATTTGTTGGCTGTTCATTGCACTGAAAATTATTAATAGGCAGAATAATCCATAATATTCCACTCTGATGTCTCTGTTCACTCAGTAAATTACTTACATGGGAAAACATACTGCACTTTAGAAATAAAGTGCAGAATTGTCATCCAGAGTAATGATCAACATAGCTGTCCTTCATGCCCTGTGGATGGAAGCATTGTCTTCCTGGACAAAGCCACGCTCATCAGGATAGAAATCATGACCTTACTATTATAAGTTTCTATCTGGGTGAAGAGCTGTTTTGAAATCTGGAGCATCAAAGTTTTGATATCCCAGCTAGCAAAACTCCAAGGTACTGCAATCTACATTTACAGCATCCCAAGGGCTACACTTTAAGGTTACTTTCAAAATTCTGTGACAATTATAAAGCAGATTTTTGCTAAAGCAGATTATAAGGCAGACTTTTGCCTAACACAGATAGAACCTTATTAATCTGTGGGCTCAAATTATTTTTGGCTTTATAAGGTTCTATCTGACCGCTAATCCATCCCTCATCCTGAAAAAATGACTAATAAATGATCTAATCTCGGCAGAGAAAGACATTTTAAGTCCATCAAGACCACATTATGATCTAAATGTATCTAAACAAGATATTTTGTCCTAAATTATCATTTTAAAATAATTAACAATGTAGTCATTTTAAAATAAATGTGCAAGAACACCATAAGACCAGTGAATACCAAAGACAAATGCATTTTTTACATTAAAACATCTACAGTTACACTTCTTTCTACACTGGCAGTATTTCCCCTATACTGAGATTTCGAGTTAGCTCCATTCTGTCAGTGCATAAATAAAACATGCATATTGATTGGCCTTGGCCACCTATATTGCATATTCCTGGATGATGACTGTCTAGCAAATGACTTTTTTCAAATATTACACCAAAGGCTTTGCTAAATAAAAAAAAAAAATACACCAAGAGAACAAAATATCCCTCAGTAATTAAGTTTATGTGGTTAACTCATTTTCAACCAAAATGAGCCTTATAATACTAAGGTCATGAAATAACGAAATAACAGCAACAGTAATAGTACCACACCAGTTACAGCTATCTCAGTTATGGGAACCACTAGCAGCTATGCCAAGAACCCCACCCCTTCCACCATGTTTCCACTTTGCTTCAACCACCATGAAATCTGAGATGAGGCTAATTGGACCCATGCAAATGAAAGGTGCTTAAAAAAAAAAACAAAGTCCTCCTTCATCTTGTGGGAATGAGCTCTGGCAGTGGGGCGCCAGTGGGTGCCTGTGTTTTCATCTCGCCGTTTAGGAGATACGGGCACTGAAAATATATACACCCCCCAAAACCACACACCATCCCCTTAAACTACGAAGACAACACACAATTAGAACTCCTCTCGTGTGGCCTCATTTGCGCTCAGCTAAATCATGCTGAATGCAGTCCCCCATACTGTTTAACACGTGACAGCAAGTAGTGCTGACTGTGGGGAGACAAAGACATACAGACCCTGCAGTGACACCCCCCCACCCCCTTTTCAGGAAATGTCTACTATAATGCACCTCCTTCCGGAGGAGAAGGAAAAAGACTGAAAAGCATCTGCAAGCTTTTGATACAAGGCTTCCAGTCTGTAAGGTCGAGTGCCTGCGTGCCCGCTAGCCTGAAGCAAATTAAACAAGAGCTAAAAAGGATTGAATTGGAACATTGGTAACAAGTGACCCTGTGAAGAAGGCTTCATTTGCATGTTTGGGATAAGAGAGGCTTGCTCTGGTTAACCGAGCGACTAACAGACCTGCTGTAAAGGCTCAGATGCTGAGTGTGACAGCGCAGGAGGGAGCTAAGCAAACACAGCGAGGAGCTCTTCTCCACTCTCACTCCTCCTGCAGCCAGGAAACACAGTGGATTCAGTGAATGCTTTGTCTTATGTGGATATAGGGGTATAATGCAATGACACTATCTGTATCTGTATCCGTATCGGTTTAATTATCTAAATACCCATAGCTCTATCTGTATTCAGATTTAAACCAGAAATGAATGTGGCCTAAACCAGAAGGTTTTGTTTTTGGGTTTAAATATGGTCCCTACCTCTTTAACCCCAGAAACACACTGGAAAAACCCCAGAGGAAATAATGCCAGCATTGTCAGCATGGTCTGTTAATTCTGCCTCTGACAGTTCCTCATAATCAGCTACCTCACTCAAGTTCAAAATCAGTTGCAATTATTGCTTTTTTTGTACTTATCTATACTATTTTCTAATGAATTTAGTTGGTTCTATTCCCCAAAATATAAACAAAATAAATGGAGCTGGAGCTATGCAAGCATAGTATATATTCAAGATAATAACAAGTGGTCTTTGTTTGTCCCTCAGGATTCATATCTGGTGCCTACATTAAAGTAAAAACCTCTCATATCTTTAGTCTCAACCACATGCCCTGTGACCCTGTACAAAAAAAAAAAAAAAATCTATGTTCACTATGTAGTTTCTCATCTTGTGAGTGACAAAGAGCTACATTCCTTAACACTAACACAGTGTCTGATGTTTCTAACGTGACAAATCAATTTAGCTGTTCTGCTCTCGATAATGAAGATTATGAACCATGAAGGTTCATTTGCAGATTTCCTTTGCCTACTGAAACATGCCTAATATGTGGCACATCACATGTGAGAGGGTTTGGGGTGTGTCTATTGCTCAGGAAGTGAGATTGTATCATTTTTATTTCCTTCCTGCTTGTGCCATTTGATGAAGAGTTTTACTATAATGTAAATATTTTACACTTTTCACTCTTGGACACATGACTTGAATACAAAGCTAACCCATGAATGCATATGAAAAAATACTTATAATGCCTTCACTGATTGATTATTGTCCATACAACTTATGTTCATATCTCAGGACACTTATTTCACAATATTCTATTCATCCTATGTCTTTTCAACACTGAAATTATACTCCTATGTCGTTATTTCACAGAAGGCAGTAAAAATTTAACTCAGTAACAGACATTTTAATTACCTTAACCTTCTTCTTTATTCCTCATGTTTTTTCTTGCCACTGCAGCCTCTGACTTATTCATTTCTTATCTAGATCTATTTTTAAAAGTCTTGTACAAATAACATAAAACTTGGCATACACTACATATTTTGAGAATATTACAATAAGAAACATGGAGAAATCAGTGAATGTTAGTTATATGTCCAGTCGTATAGTGTGATGGGATGAAATGTCCTTTGAGGCTAGCCTTTTCCTGACATTTCAAATGTTTTCTGATATGTTATAATGTGCCATCGGGGATCGTCAGCCCATTACTCACCAGTCACCCTTAAGTAGTGACCTTTTAATGTCAGCAGTTCCTTGCAATAAAGAATGTAATGGAAAGATGGCTTATAATGTGAGGCTAGAATTACAAACTATGCCATGTTATGTTACACTATTAGTCCAGAATCATAAGTATGCCATGTTCTTCTTCTTCTTCTTTCGGCTTTTCCCTTCAGGGGTCGCCACAGCGAATCATCACTCTCCACCTATCCCTATCTTCTGCATCCTCAATATGTATGCCATGTTATGCTATGTTATATTATCTTGAATGTTTACATTTGGTTAACTACTGAAACCTACCAGCTTCACACTTCATTTTTTTTTTACCTTAACAGGGTTGATAGCAAGGTTTGAACACAGATGCCTGACCAGCAGGAGATCTATCACTGTTTTCAATCACTTTCTAATTATCATTTTACACATTGTAGTTTTTTCTCTTTCAGCAAAAAAACGTGCCTCTTTCAGCAGGAAAAAGTGCCATTTTTGACTATTTTGTCTGAAATTTTTCAATTCCATCCTTAATAAAATGTAGTTAACTGACATTAACTATATACTTGTCTAATGTTAGGTAAGTCAAACATACCATGATATACTGATACACTGATTTTATTTCACATTAATGAACTCAAAACATTCTCTCTTTACCTTCACAGCATTGAATGCTCTGCATCAGGGCATCTTTCCAGCAGGAAAATCAAGAAGAGACAAGAGATTACTTATATGGCAAAGAGGAAGGGGTTGGAGCTTCCAGGGTGTCCGTTTATATCAGAGAATTCAAAACAACTATGCAACTCTCAGTCGCTCCTATACACAATGGGTAAAGATTGGCAGGTCTGCGTTTGTTAAAATTTGGTCATCAAAAGTAGGTTTCCAATTAAATATGCTCTCACTTGTGTGTACAAAGTAATATTTTTTATTAGATATCTGCTCACTTGAATTTAATTGTCTTTTTTTTCTCTAGCACCAGATGTGCAGAGCAGAACAAAGATGATATGCTGAACAAACACTGTTTAAAGGCAGGATTTTTAGAGGAGATGCCCACCTCCTCCTTCCCACAGAGAAGAAAAACAGATGGAGGCCTGAACCCAGATCATTACTGTGATTGTGGTATTTCTCTGGTATGTTACGGCTACTCCTACTTGTCCAGGAAAACAGGGTCAGTGCAAGAGACTCAATGGTGTGCCCCAATTTCCTCCCATTGCATCTGTACTACCAATAAGAGGAGAGAAAGGAATGTGTCATCTGTTCATAAAGATGCAGAATTTAATTGAAAGGCTTGATCAAGGTAAATATGAATGAACTGTTTCCAAGGGTCAGTATCCCTCCTGCATTGGAATATGAAAGACTGAACAGTCCCTTTTCACAAGCTTCAGTTCAAATCACAATGGCTTACAGAAACAGATGCATGGGCATCTTTAAAAAGAAAATGTACCAGGTTTAGATGATTGGTATGCTTATTTCCACACACTCCGTGACTGTTTTTGCCATTTCTATGCCTGAAAGCAATTTGATGCTATCGCTCCATACACTGTTAAATCGTTGCTCAGAAATCGTAAAGCAAGGGAAAAATATTCTCCTGGAGCGCTGCACTGTTGCAGGATTTAGTTCTCCCCCATCTTACACACCTGTATCTGATCGAACTTCCTCAGCAGCTTAATATGCTGCAGGACACAGGACTGCGTAGGAGTGGCATAAAGGGGTGCATGCCATATGACACAATAGAACAAGGACAGATTAATTTAAGAATGGACTCTGAGATTATGGTCGCTGAATGCCAAGTGATTTCAGTTAGAAAATTAAAGACTGGAGGGTGTATTCACACCTTGCGCTCAGGGTTCCTGGGATATGCTCCGGATCCATCATGACCCTGACCCGGATCAAGCGAGTGGGTGAGTAAATCATAGGAACCTCAGTGAAATATACTGCAGTGAAATTAAAAGCATCAGCCAGTACATTGGAAAGGATGCTATATGAGATCCTAAGCTGTGCAGATCTGATCTCATGAAAAATTTGTACGAAGTCAGATATGCAAGGGTGATTTATTTTTTCCAATGTATACAGTTTAAGTTGTAATAAAATGTATGTCCCTAAAACTTAAACTTCACAACTTCCCATGAAAATGAAGTAATAAATTGTGACTTATAAATCTGCATAAGTGAAACTATGACCATTATGAAGTTTCATGTTAGGTCGTTTTGTTTTTTTTTTTGTTTTGTTTTTTGGCTTAGTCTGACTGAATCAGGCAGGTATTAGTTTACTAACAGAGAGTATGATGCATGTAGCTGGTGCATCAGTGTTCTTGTTGTTTAAAATCCTCTTTCGTAGCAATTCTCCATGATTCCTGACTTTAAGTGTTAAAAGTACTCAGAGAAGATCTGAACAGATCTGAGGCAAATATGATTCAGCCTCTGGACAAGTATGCTACTCTTCACAATAACAGAGCATCTTGACACTTTTTTATCACAACTCACCCCTCACATACACTCCTCACCGCATTTTTTTGTTCAAACTGCAGCCAGAGCATAACTGTTCATAACTTTTTAATACATGTTTGCTCTTTTTATGAATTTAAGATCAAGAACTATGATGCTTTGCTACATCATCTTTCTGCCTCTGTACAAGCTACAGTGAAGGAGGAACAATATGAAATATTTATGGTGGAGTGAACATATCATCGCACAATAAAAATAAGCACAATAGGTCACAACATACCACAGTATCAGATTATATCTTCTCATTTTTAAAATAAGATTACAGTAAATATAAGACTGCAACAGCATTGCAACTATATTGCAATGCTGATATCGAGGTATCGATATCAAAGCCAATACTGGCCTGAAATACCGGATCAGTGTCAGGATGACAAATGATCTGATCCACTAATGTTTTTATAGTGTGGACACATGTGGTGCTGACCGACACAACGCAGATCGTACATGTGAACAGAGAAAACAGTAACGCCCACTACCTCTGTGCTAATGATGTTTTGCAAACTTGGCAACAAAAATGGTATTAGTAGGGTACTGAAATGGAAAAGGTGAGAGCTGTGTATTCCAGGCAAATTTGATTATGTTTGTTGTTATTTTGATTAGGGCAGTGGTTAACATCACTGGCAATAAATGTGCAGGACAGGGGTATCCTATTCACTGTACTGTGCACTAGTCATTTTAAAATAATGTTTGAAAGCATACTGTAGAATACCCAGCACCCTCCTGTGAATCCCAAAATGCACCAAATTGGTTAGTAACCAAACAATGCAACCTACTAAATACAGAACACTCATACACTTTCGCATTTCGTAGGAATGCTTTTCAGACAGTTGCTCTTAGCCTGCACTAGGAAGCAGCACGTCAGCTATTTTTTTAACACATCTGCATAGTAGACTGATGTTGAAAGATTATAGCCCATGCTGACAAATTAGGTTTCGTAAATAGACAAATATCTTGTTTCCTGTTAATCAACTCTCAGTAGTCATTGCAGCAATAGTCATTGCAGCAATGCAGTGGTGATAGTTATATTTATATTTTGCTTATATTCTTTTTATCTGTTTCAGTACCTGTGTGTGTGTGTGTGTGTGTGCGTGTGTTTGAGAACCCTGTGGCCTAAGCTGCACCAGCATGAACATAAATCTGCTATGAAATGAAGATATGAGTGGGAGCACCCATGGAAGGACAATCCCATCACTTCACACTCACAAGGGATAAGCAGCACATGAGTGATGTTCCCTGTCTCTCTCTCCCTCTCTCTCTCTCTTTCTCTCTCTCTTTCTGTGTGTCCTGTTTGCTGTAGCATACTATTAATGGCAGCAGTGATTGCATCGGCATCTCAGCAATGGAGATTCACAATTCATCTGTCAATTCAGCAAAAATTCCAGCAGTGCTTTGGTAACTAAAGCATATATATTACACTCAAGAAAGATGACATGGCCAGACTCAGTTTAAGATAGGAAACAAGGAATGCTGAAAAAGCACTACGGATATATAGATTTGCTAACGGAGAACAAGTACATATTGCTGATGCAGTATAAAAAAAAACTGACCAGCAGCCACTGTCCATTTTTAAATAGCATTAAAAGCTGCAAAGTACAGTTCTAATAATTATAAGAGAGGTCAAGCCGATTTTCATAAATAACTCAAGAATTGGAAATGAGATGCATTGGAAAAATAGGTATTATTTATTGGACAACACCATGAACCTGCCCCATTTGTACCAGTAAAGCTGGAAGCTTAGCTGTCTCTCCTTTCTTGCCTGTCTTTTCCTGTGTTTCTCCATATTCTGCACACAGACTATTTCATAACTTGTAAATATTAGAAATAAGACAGAGGGGACAGAGGGGACAGACGGCACAGCGAAATATAATGTATTGCAAAACAATCTATACTGGAATTGGAGTAGAAATGCAGAAATGAATTTTAAATGACAAGGAAAATGCAAAGTCAGACAAAAAAAACAGTGAGAAGAAACGTGTTAACATAATGCCGAGGCTGTAAAGGCCCGCTGAATGGAGCGCACCGAAGTGGAAATTAGTCATAAGAAACCGTAAATCAGCAGTGGCAGTTCCCTTGATGTTTCACACGGCTGGAAATTGTGTTAGAGGGCTGCAAGGGGACAGCTGGAGGGCATCAAAATACAGGAGAATTATGGGCACTGTAATTTTCCCGGCATGGGCAAATCACAAAAGATAATGCAAAGCATAAAGCATTACAGAATCATACTGTACGTTTGTCAAATTGTCCATTCATTCATTCATTCATTCACAGCAGCAGGAATAAAAAGAGGTATTTTTATGGCGAGTCAGATGTTAGATAAAGTTTAGTTTGAACAGACCTACATTTATACACATAATTTGCTTTTATTATTATAAAAGCAAGATACTCCATGATGTGTAATATCTGACAGCAGTAAAGACCTCTCTACATTCATGTCACAGTCCTGACTTAATGCATCTCATCACATGGATTTGGAGCAAAAAAGTACAGAGTACAGGAGGACAGAAAAACATAATACTGCACTCCAATCAAAAATAAAATACCTGGTAGGAATTGTTGCATTGTTGAGCAGCATGTGTGCGCTCCCGAGATAAAGGCTGTCCCAGTCGGAAGGTATCTGCCCTCTGAGAAACCTTATTTTAGCCAAATTCGAGGACAGCATGTCACATAACAAGTCATATTTATGTTTTTAGAAGCCATTCATGGTTAAAGTTAATTAGCTAACATGGCACAACCTCAAAGTTTTAACTTGCTAGTTGCTTGCAACGTTCTTTGGTGAACAGTCTTATAATAGCGGCTCTGACGGTAATGCCATCTGCGCAGTCAATCACAGGTTTATATTAATGCTTGTGATATTGTCAGCAACTCATTCACAGGGTCTTATATAATGATAATAATAATAATAATAATAATAATAATAATAATAATAATAATAATAATAATAATAGTCAGCCTGCTAATAACAAAGTAAAATGTATTATTATTTAACAAAGAAAAACTTATAATCATTGATATGGTGAAGGTTTATGTAATCAAATGTTTAACACGTATGGAAGGAGTCTCCAATGTCAGTGCTTTGTATTGGTCAGTAGATTTTCCGCTATGTGAGTGTCTTCTGGACAGAGGGCTTTCCACTTTCTGGTTTCTTGGTAATGTGAGAAGCTGTGTTTTTGTCTTATTAACTTCAAGAAAGAGAGAAAAGAGAGGTTGGTGAGGGAACGACTGTTTATAGCTGTTGTTATGTATGTAAGTGGACGTTTAGTACAGTGTTCATCAAAGTTGAAGAAATTCATCATTTTTTGTGGTGAATGTAGATGTCACACTCCAGCCATTTTGCATAAAAAGGACCTTTTATATATTTATTTTTGGAAATCCATAACTAGCTGTATATCAACTTTAGATGATAACAAATCTAAAATAACTAAACATTAAAAGTGGTGGCCTGGAAATCTTTAAACCAACTGAGCTGCTGAAAATTGAAATATCTTCTGTTTAAAATACATGAAATTACACCAGCACGATAGAGTACTTTCTTCTTTTAATATCCAGGAGTGGAGATCTCGCTTACTTCTTATAATTAATTTTGAAAATCTGTGTTTGTATTTGTGAGACAAACTGCGATAGATGAGTAAAGAGGTGAAGCAGGGTGAGAAGGGCTGGAAGAGAACCATGAAACAGGGAGGAGATGTTCCATATTTATAGATCTATGAGACTAGGGTGGTGTTTGCCGAATGCAATTTAAACACCATCCTCCACCCTGCAGCAACACGGGTCACTACACAGGGCTGAGCTGAAACAAACAAATACACACACATTTCCTAGCACTTACCTCACCCACAAAGAGTCACTTACTTTAAAACACCTAACTATTTAGGCTTCACTCAAAAATATACAGCCCTCACACATATACACAAAGGAATCCTCAGACCTCTTACAGCCACTAAGGGTCATTTTCCTGGCAAAGCCCAGCCATTTAGTCTGCACTGAATAATGCAAAACCCACCACCACACACACACACACACACATTCACACATACACAAGCACATCCCCACTCCCTGACCGCAGTCTCAGCAGTGCACTGAGATCATCGCACTATCCCATTTCAAAGGTGCAGTCGCCTGCAGCGTTCTCTCCTGTAAGAGGTTAACACAGCACTGCACTGTAGCAGCTAAGTGGAGCTCTTTGTCTGTAGAAGAACACTCTTCACCGCCTGCTTCTTCAGAAGTATCGCAGTGTTAAGATCATGGTAACCGTTCAAAGTGACACCAGCATCTCCAGCATCTCAACAATAGCTCTTGTGCACCAACAGTTTTGGGAAAGGAGGCTCTTTAGCGCAGATGTCTCTCACATGTCGTTGAGTTACGCAGAGTTTACAGCTCGCTTACAGTACATCCCGCCATATACTGATACAAAAATACAGCAAACACAGATGACTAACAGCATATCCTTTTTCAGATAATCACCAGATGTTGTTAACCTGAACCTCATAAAACCCCTAGAGGTGTCTGAAAGCATTCTCGCTTCGAGCCAGCTATTTTTAAGCTTCGGCTCCATGAGAGGAAGAGACGCTGACGTCTATAGCAAAAAAATGCATTAAAACAATGTGCGAGGAGATTAATGCTCTCCATATTGTTTCTGGGCAGCCACTCGATATGACATCATCTGCCCTTCCCTGTCACCACTGATTCAAACCATATCTTCTTCCCTTTCATATACTTCTTTGCCTCTCTCATTCTGAGAGAATAAAGCAGAGTTTTTAGGAACAGTATTATCGATACTGTATCAACATTGTGTGTGTAAGATATACTCAAGAAAACCATTTTCATAGAAAGTGCAACTAAATTCATTTCTGTAAGAACATCAGGAACATCATCATTCTGTAGCGCAGGGGTGGTCTACATATGAACCATGGGCCAGTTGCAGAACCAGCAAAGTATTTCAGTGGGCTGAAATGAGTAATTGAAAAATACTGTAGCAGAGCCAAAAAACATATGAAAAACTGACTGTAATTTGGCGAGTCTATCAATCATGGCCATATTGTAGCAGGGCTGGTAAAAGTATGAAAAAGAAACTGGTCTTAATTTAGCGAGTCTATCCATCATGGCTTCTGCAGCAGATTATCTGCTGTGGTTTATCCAGGCAGCTTATCGGACCAGATTCAGAGACATTCGGTCAGAAAGGGACGAGTTTTCACAGACTTTCATAGATTTAATTTTACTTTCCCTATCTGGTCTGATTAGGGAACAAACAATGTGAACTGTTTTAAAAAAAATCAACAATGAAAACAGAATGCTTAAAAATAAACAGACAGAGAAGTATGCATTTGTTTATCCTGTGTCAATACAGACATTTCATCTAGCCATAAACTAATTATGCTACATTAGTGATTAAGCATTAATGTTTGTCATCATTGTCATGTACAGACCTATGTAAGCAAGCAATTTTATACCACTGGACCTTTACAAATTGTACTTGAATACCTCTGCTCTATGGGAAAATCAGGATAAATGGAGAAATGTCAGAACTTCTAAACTTCTGAAATACTTCTAATATATTATACTAGATTGCGCAACATGTGTTTAGCTTCAACATTCTCTTTTTCCACTATTAGCACATGGCATGTGAATCCCATACGGCAAATGTTCTGTTGCTTCACACGTCACACACTAATGTTAGGCCTCTTTAAATCCTTCCCACAAATGGCCTTCAGCCATGATGACAGAAGGGAAGCAAAGTTCCTAACAGCACAGCTGTGTACCACAGGTAAACAACTTTAGGGGAGCGACTGGTGCAGGTTATCATACTATGAAAATTTTAAATGGTAACACTCCTAGTTCAGAAAGACAGGCTATGTGTCTAAACCTGTGAAGCTGGCCAGGTGAATCAGTAGAAAAGGCTTTATTTTAACATAAATAAAGTACACAAATCTCTAAACAGCTCTGGCCCTAACACCCCGATCCAGATGAATATCCTCAGTTCACCTACTGGCTACAACTATGTATAACCTCAAACAACACCACTGCAGAGTATTTACACAATACTCACATTTGAAGTGTTTCCGTGAAGCTGTATGCTATCTGGAAGCAAGTCAAGGTGGAGGTTTTGAGGCAGAGTTCAAGTCTCACAGTTGTGTGTTCTGGGTGACGGAGGAGGCTGTTACTCAGCTGTGCAAACACAATCGCAATTATGCCAAGCACATGGCTTTTCTACACGAGACCACACCTCTTCTGACACACAGCTCTGCCCACACTAACAGCACCGTTTAATCTTAACAGGCCAAATTCTTCAAAGTTACCTACAGTCAAATCTGATCATAAACGTGCACATGCAAAAATTTCCTTATTCATCAGTTTCATCTTTGATGCATCTGTATGATCAAACCAGGCATCTGAAAGCATGTTAGCTCCAGCATATCACTGCATCAACCTGCTTTGCAGTTTTGCAGTTAAATAATCAGAATTAATGTCAAAATCATTAATAATTATAGCAAGTATAGTAAGAAGAGTAGTATGGGTAATAACAATGAAAACAGAAAATAACATTTATTTCACTGTTTCATTTACTTAAATTGAGGATTTGTTTATCTCAGCCATGTTCTGTTATATCCTTCCTGCATAAGTTAATCCTTTCAGCAATTCCTCAGTTAGAAGTGTGCAGCACCTCAAAGCTACACCTGCTGGGGGTTTGGGGTGGGATCTTGTCTATAAATAAAGCTTTAATTAAATCTGATTTCAGTTAAATAGAGTAGAGATCTAAAATAAATAAAAACGTAGCTGTGAATAGAGATCATATAAATACAGATGATGTTTGGAAAGCAGTTTCACCAGTTCTCAGCCTTAAACAGCTTTATTAAAAGACATAATGAAATAAAATAAAAATAAAACACTTCTGTAAATGTCTATATTCACCTACATGATATCATTAATAAAGTGAAAAGATATGATTGCAAAGACAAACCTATGGGACCACATTTTTATCCATTGACACTGGGTTAGCATTTCATTTCATACTGCATTATCCTGGCCAGGGTTGTGATGAAACACAACATGAGGTGGGAATACACTGTTGACGGGATGCCAGTCCTTCGCAGGACACCACACACAATGATTCACACCTAGGGACAATTTTATCTTAGGCAATCTGTCAACTACCTAGACAGTAGGAGGAAACTGGAGAACCTGGCGGAACCTGTGCAGAAACAGGGAGAACATGTGAAACTCCATATACCCAGTAGCCCAAGCTCAGGATTGAACCAGGGACCCTGGAGCTATGTAGCTGTCCACTGCACCACCGCCGCCCTTGGACACAACACCTCAAATAAGTACCGGAATGTAATTTTTCTCCACTCAATTTACTTCTTTCTTAGATCAGATTTATTCATATTTCATTCAACGTGCTCAAAGCTCAAATTATTTCTGTGCAACTCTGATAAATAAGGGCCAATTTCTTTAGCATGGCATCTCGGGCAGTGAGTGACATATTTATGTCAAGTGGTTAGTTAGGCTTTTGTGTAATGACGTCTGATAAGCATCTTTCTGTGGGTGTTACAAAAGGAAAAAACAAAGTGTACAGTGTTGTAAATTAACCCTCCTATCATCTTTGGGGTCAGTTTGACCCCATTCAATGTTTAACGTCTCTAAATACATGGCAGACATCATTTTTTTTTGCTTCTTATTTAATGACTTTTCCTAATTTAATGGGGACAACGGGGAAAACATGATGATATGTTTTCAATGTCCTGTACACATTTTGTAGCGTCAGTGTTCCTTGGGGTCAGTTTGACCCCAGGCTGTTTTAGCTGTATAAAACCTATAAGAAATATCAAAATTTTACACACATTTGTTTTAGATGATATTGAGGGTCACTATAACATACAATTTTATAATCTTCAAAAAACTTCCTTCTGCTTTAGGGCCCTAATCTAACATAACCATACCTGTAGTATTGCGAGAACCACTCATAGTTCACATGACAATGGGAAGGGGAAAACACAGTTCTCATGAGGACACTGATGGTTCACCCAACATAGGGGAGGAGCAAACATACAAAATGTTACACAGAAGCCTTCTCTAAAATTTCTCTTGGTGCTCTATGGGCTCTCTTTTTATGAAGGTTTTCTGTCAATGACATTTTGCCACAGTTCTTTGACAGTGTAAGTGACATTGAGCAGAAAGTGTCTGAGACAGAGCATAATGTTCTGGAGGACCCTGATTATGAGACATCCTCCTCTGATGAGAATGGTACTCTCAGTATTGACCCTCCTGTTGTCTCTCAACCACCAGCAGACACAATACCTTCCAAAAATGCAAAGCTATTATGGTCCCTCTCCCCACTTGAACAGCAGGGTAGACTTAGTGCTGCTAATACCATCAAAATGGTCCCAGCCCCACCAGATATGCTGAGGGTGGTATTACACATGGCTGAAGGACTGAATGGTCATAACATTACATGTGATCATTTTTTTCACATTGTACACCCTGGGTGAGGAACTGCTGAAAAGGAGGGCTACCATGTAGGGGACAATGAGAAAAAAACAAGTTTGAGCTTCCCTCTGAGCTTCTTGCAATGAAGAACAAGAAGGTAACATCTTCAATGTTTGCCTTCACTGACGGAGCCACTGTCATCTCCTTTTACCCCAAGAAAGGGAAAAATGTCCTGATGAGCACCATGAACAAGATGCTGTCCTGAGCACCAGAGAAGACATGAAATCATAAATGGTCTTGGACTACAATGACTACCCCTTCTGTTTTACAAATGCAATCATACTAAATGAAATTGTGTTTGTTTTTCCTGGAGTCAAATTGACCCCACACATAATACTTGTTACTATCCTTGATAACAGAAATTGTTCTTCTTTCCAAATGTCATAAATAACAAAAATCTGTACTTAGAAATAATATAAAGCCTTTAAAAAACCAAAAAGGAATCGTGTCAATCGTGGCTTCTCGATCAAATACAGGAAATGAGCAGCTGGCCACTCTGAGCTTTTCATACTGTATTTTCCTGTTTTTTTGTTTGTTTGTTTTTTAAATCGGACTTTAGCATACTGACATAACCCATGATCTTTAGGTACACTATTACACATGATTACACACAATATATATTAATATGCTGTATTTGGACTGTCGATATGCACCAGGCGACATGACAAAATACTATAAGTATTTTTAACTGAGATATCTTTATAGCACTGACAGATTCTATTGTTACTTGGGTTTGACATTATAATGTATAGTGTTTTATGTTAAATTACTTTTCTGTTAAACACTTTAACAGTTTTATTCTTCTTAATGCCATCATGGCTACCATTGCCCATTCCGATTTCAGCAGGCATTTTAGGGGCCACTACTATTTTGCTATTTACGAAACCTACATATTGTGATACATAAATCGATACATACTATTTCATATGGCTATATTTATATGGTGTATCATGACAGTGTGTTCAAGTATCATGATTTTTTTTTTTCCATGTCACTCATCCTCGTGCCCATCCATGCAACAATATCCAAATCCTATGGGAATGTGGCGGCATTTTCTTAGTATGAATGGGTAAATTGAAATACTAGACTGGTCCTCCGACACACCATATAGCTCTGATACTCCCGGCTTTCTAAGAAATGTCAATAATATTCCAATAAAGTCAAGGAGAAACTCAGACAAAGAGGCACCAGGAGAACGTAATCATAGCTGCATATGAGCACTGATTGATTTAAGTCCCAGAATATTGATCAGCCTTATAAAAGCCGAGCAGCTTTATATTGTTTTTTTTGTTTTTTGTTTTTTTTACTCCCAGACATGTGCTCGCAGTCAAAATAGGACAAAATGTCTGCTGGAATGGGAAGGCTTTTTAGCAGAAAACACTTCATCTTAAGTAGGTTTAAGTAAACAGCTCTGATTCAGATTCCTCTGGCTGATATCAGCTGTATCTTTTTATTTCTCCTTTGTTCCAGGCCAGGGAATGAAGTTTAATGGAACTCTGTGCAAATCAGTTTCATATCCTAAACTCCCTTTAAACCAGTTAAATCACTCATTTCTACACTCACTCACACAGACGCGAGCTTCAAAGAGAATATTAAATGCATGAACACCTCAGAGACGACACAGCGCAGTGGAAAAGTCAGCATGGGACTGAAGTCTCGTGCCTCGCCCAAATTCAGGATGAACACATTTACTATCTGAACAGGCAATTCCAAGAACTTTCACTCCACACACTCTGTTATGTGCTCAGATGACAGTTCAGCACTATATTCATAATGACCTGGACAGACCTGCCCACTTGGCCACCCCTAAAGGAAACATCACTGGTTATAGTAAACAATCCAACGGAGATAAACAGGATTTTGACACACGAGAAAGACATGCAAGCAAGAGGGAGTAGGCTATAACATCCCTCGGCAATTTTTCTGCTTGTAAATGAAACTAATCTGAGGAACGAATGCATGTATTTTGAATATATTGTAATTAACATCAATGGTTGATTCCAGTGTAATCCTCAGAAATACACTCTTTAATTAGTGCTGCATCAGAGAATACTGTTAGTGTGACACTAAACCTTGTGGGACTTCTAAAATCTGCTCATTCATTCAAAGTGGAAGATTCTTTAAATGATGATGCTGTGAAGATACAAGTTTAAGGAGCTCACTGTGTCCTAAATGATACAGAGAGGTAAAAGGTCCCAAAATGGATCAGCAAAGAGTATTATTATTATTATTATTATTATTATTATTATTCAGAGATACACAATCCAGACACAATCGGGATCATGGCTGCTTCAAATCTGACAGGTACTGGATCCGACAAAAATGAAGTACTACTCCACACACCAAATAAACACACCAAAGTGCAGAGGTACTCAGAGTGGGGTCATTAAAGCATATTCAGGTGATCTGTGATTTTTAAATTTTGTTACAGTGGTGGAAATCACAACACACTGTTATCAAAGTTATTATATTTATCCTAGAATTCTTATAGTTATTAGCCTGCTTGAGTGGTCACCTGAATTGAATGGGTTTAATCAGAAACTCAATAATTGGGGAAAAAATAAAAATAAAAAATAAGCAGACCTAAAAATAGGACTAAATGTGAAGGTTCAGACATAAAGAGCTTCAATAAACAACCAAAATATTATACACATTTTAAATACATGCTTTAATATTTGAAGAGTTGGACTATATTCGGAGGTGATCTGTGAAATTTATTTTACAGTTAAAGGGAGAACCTTGCTGCAAAAAGTTTGTGAACAACTGCCAAAGTGTATTAAATCTAAATAACTTAGTAAATGCACCTTGACTTTTTTTTATACTGTATGTGTATGTTATGAATGAATGACAGCCTTGTTTGTGTTACATTTAGATGCCATGTTGTTTATTTGGCATATATATATATATATATATATATATATATATATATATATATATATATGTGTGTGTGTGTGTGTGTGTGTGTGTGTGTGTGTATATATATATATATATATATATATATATATATATATATATATATATATATATATATATATATATATATATATATATGTGTGTGTGTGTGTGTGTGTGTGTGTGTATGAATGTATGTATACATATGTATATAAAAGGATATCAGCTTTTATATCAATAAAAGCGGATATCCTATAGGGGAGTGGTTTATAATTGTAAAGAGTTCAGTTTTGAGCTCTAATGCTTGTTCCACTAACCTACATTCCCACTTTAAACTGTCCTGAACCTGGCAGTAGGATGCACTTTGGCAAACCTGCATGATAAATATGACTGTATATAGATATTCCACAGACTGCTACACTGTGACTGGGTCCCAAACCTCATAAGCTGCTAAGGCTTTAACCCAAATATAACGCAACTAATGGCATTCCGGCGGGCTACGTCCAAATCCGCATACTATCCCATACTATCTAGTAGAGTAATATGTGGGTTGGGACGCAGCCCTTATTCCGCGTAGACAGTAAAAGCACCTGAGGTTTATTTTAAAGGAGAAATAAATCATGCAGAAGCTTACCGTAGTGATACGTGGAGTGAATGCGCGCAGCGGGTCCGGTGAGCACGCGATCCCGGATTTGTGGACGGAGTTGCTGTTGACGGAAAGGAGGAGAATTGTGCTCGTGCGCGGATTTACTCCTCCGTTATCAGCGCGGTTCTGGGTTTCAGCGGGTGTTTTGGAGGCGCGCCCCGGAAACAGGCGCCCCCTGGCGGAAACGCATGCGCACAACCGAGGCATGCACCTGGATGGGCTAGAAGTGGAGTCTCAGTTACAGTAGATCACTCATTCTTTCTTTCTTTCATCTTCAGAGCCAGTGGTGGCTCAGTGGTTAAGGTTACTCGTTAGGAGGTTGTGGGTTCAAGCCCCAACACTGCCACTGTTGGGCCCCTGAGCAAGGCCCTTAACCCTCTCTGCTCCAGTATCATGGGTGATCCTGCGCTCTGACCTCAGCTTCCTAACAAGCTGGGATATGCAAAGAAAGAATTTCACTGTACTGTAATGTATATGTGGCAAATAAAGGCTCTTATCTAACCACTTTATCCTGATCACGATGGAGGTGTGGAGTCTGGGAGTGAGGTGAGAATAAAGCCTGCATCTCTGGGTAGTTATAATAGATAAGACAATAAAGTATAAAACACTACAACTGGATCTTTTTAAGAATTACTAGTGCTTCTACTATAATAATAATAATAATAATAATAATAATAATAATAATTATTATTATTATTATTATTATTATTACTTCAACTGTCATTCTATTCATGTAAGTATTCCCAGGATAGGCTCCATATCCACCACAACCCTGATCAGGATATAGCATTTACTGAAAATGAATGAACGGATGATGATGACGATGATGATGATGATGATGATTTATCCTAATCAGGTTCGCAGTGGATCTGGAGATTATCTGGTAAAGACTTGGTGCAAGGCAGGAATGGATGGTGCACCAGTCTCAGGGCATCATGCACACACACACACACACTCATTCACACCCAGGAGCAATTTAGAGTCACCAGTCCACCAACTCACTTGTTTATGGGAGGTGGGAGATTATTATTATTATTATTATTATTATTATTATTATTATTATTATCATTATCATCATCAAAGAGATTGTGGTGTTACTGTAGCAAGAACACACAATACACAACATGCAACTGAGTGCAAGTTTTATTTTTTTTAGCAATTCTCAGATGTGACATTAGCAGTTTCTAATAATTTGTACTGCTCACCTGTTACCTCTTATGTATCCTCTGTACAGCTTTCACATCCTCACTTGTAATATCTGCCCCTCATTCTTCCTAGCATATCAGTTATAACTCTGCTAGATTTCTTGGCCAATCTTTGTCCATTCATTCTTCTTGAGCTTTCTGTAAGATTTGAGGTTAAGTATGTATGTAAGATGTCACACTTCAAATCAGGTCTGGGGAATGAGAGGGTCATGGCAAAACTTTACCTGCTTTCTTCTGATTCTTTTCATCTATAATTGTTTGATCAAATATAATTGTACACATTTACAAGGCACATTTTATTATTGTTTTTCCATGTGTTATTGTTGTAATTCAAAAGTGTGAAAAGTGACACCTGCTGGACATCATGAGCACACACAACTTCAAATTCTTTCAGCCATTTACTGTATACAGCTACTTCTCCACTTCAGGGTTGTGGTGTGTATCCTGGGAGAACTGATTAAATTGTGAGAGTACACACACACACTCACATAAAATCAGTTTACAGTATCGAATTCACCTACAGATATGACTTTAGGATGTGGGTGCAATCAGGATCATGTACAAGAAACCTACACTGACACAAGGAGAACCATGTACACACAAGGAGAACATATGAAACAACATAATGAGAGTAACTGGAACTCAGGATCCAACCCCTGACCCTGGAGATGTGTGGTATTAACACTACATGCTGCACTGACATCAGACCTTGAATCATAAAAACTACAACAAAAAAAAGAAAAGAAAAAAAAGAAAAAGCACTAATGCCATACACATGCTCATCTGATCATTTCTGGCCATGGTGCAAACACACACATATCGCCTTTCCTCGGCCGTAAATGTGTCTGGTTTATCACCATGGCGATTTATAGCATTATTAAAATTCTCAGGACAGGACTTTGGACCCACAGATGCTGTTCTGGATAGCTACCGCTAAAAATAGTTTCCATAATTATCACATAGTACAAAATGGTGTCAGTTTTAAACATATAGACTATTATTTTGTTCAATAACCTCATTTCAAGCCATAGAAGTGCCTGATAGATAAAATGCTGATAGAGTTGAAATTGTATCAGATGGTTCAATATCCAAATACTGATTAAAGCCACAACAATAAAGCTGTCAGAAAATATGCAACATATCCAGTTCATGTGTTTAATTCTTGGCATGGAACAAGGGAATGACACGGAACGTATGTCATTCTCTTTTATCATGTTTATAAAGCAAAATATAAATACCATGACAACTGCAGTTACTCTCTGACCAAAGGTCCAATTATTTTATTGCTCTTTGGGGGTGAAGGCTGTATTTCCTGTTGCCACTGTTCTGGAAACAGTTTTCCCTGCTCTTTATTTATTCTCATTAATTCTGAGAGAGCCACTAAACAGATCTGGGATCAGAAAACTTAACAATCTATGATTGATGACGCATAATGACTCTTGTCCTCTGCCTCTTCTCCACCCAGTGCTATAGTTCCCGTTTACGAGTGCTAGGAATAGGCTTTTTTACATCTGTGCAGCTGGGAAACGGGTCTGGACTATTACAGTGGGACAAATATTTGAGATTGAGAACTGAGAGGACACACAGAAGAACCATGCCATCGGCTGAGAAGATTTTGTACTTCCTGTCCAGTGGGATGTTAAGTGTAATCGGTGTGGCCGTCCTCGGTTATGGGATGTCAGCCGAGTGGGTCTCCTCCACCATGGCCTGCTCACCTACAGATACCAGTTGGTTCAATGGAACTGCAACCATTCGCATGGGACTGTTCAACGGCACAGAGCTCAAAAATTCCTGTCCTCGGTTTACCACTGAAGGAACCATCGTAGGTAAGTTATTGATGCTGAGTCTTCTTTAAAAAAAAAAAAACAACCGCGAGAGAGGTGTTTAAATATATATATATATATATATATATATATATATATATATATATATATATATATAAATGTATAGCATTTAAAATCTTTATAGCATTTAAATTTTTTTCCTTCTAACATGAGATTTTTTTTAGAACACTCTTATAACATATGAGAAATTTAAAGGTGGAATATCATTTAATATACAAACAAATTAAAAACAGTCAAATAACCTGAAGAATTTTCCAAAATCTTCTTTATAGAAAGATAAATAGGAATACAAGTGTTTGATGGGTTAAGGTGGAATTTTTTTTTTTAAGTTTTTAAAAAAATGGCAGAATGTAAAATGTAAACTCTCTCTCTCTTTCTCTTATATATATTTGAATATATTTGTATATATGTTTGAATATATGTTATATATTTTTTTAAACCACAGTGATATTTATTACTAATATAAAATCTTCTCTGTGTCAGTGTTTGATGTTATGAGTGCAGTAGGGGGCTCTGGCGTAGGCTTACATGCCCTGGTTGTTGTTCTGTTGGTCTTTGCTATGGTGGCCTCTGCAGGTAGCATATTCATCAGTCTCTACAACACCATCAGTAATCCATATGAAACCTACATGGGTCCCATTGGACTGTATGTCTGCAGTGGATTAAGTGGTGAGGAATTACACACACACATACACACACACACAGGATTCAGTAAAACATTTCAGGGTATCTTTGACATATTTTTATTTAATTTTCAGGAAAACAAATTGATAAGGAAGGAATAAAATAACAGCATGTCTCAAAGTGTTTTATTCCTTTTATACCATAGCAATTTACCAGCACTAGCAATGCATTACTCAATTAAGGTTATAGTTACCTTCAGTGATGTAGATTGTCCATGAAACAAGTTAGTTCCTGTTATCACTTACGTTATAAGCAGTCATTTGCTCACAAGATCTCTTTTTCTCTCTCCTGTAAAAAAAAATCCACAAGTACACACTTTTCTAATCCATTTATTTGGACCATACAAGTCCTTGTGTTTCTATACAAGGTATATAGAAACGATAACATATTAGAGCAAGTGCATTAATATGTGATTTGAATTACAGTTGACATTATTGTCAGAGCTGCTGTTACTGACTTACCACTGACTTAACTGGATTCTTGTTGCTCTATGCTCAGTGCTAATCTCTATTAAACTAATATAACTAAAATAGTATGTAGTATAATTAAAAAAGTCTGTATGAATTCAATGCCTTATCTCATTATCTCATTTTTCTTTTATTTAGCATGCTTGGCGTTTTTGGCAATGGTCCTGTACTTGATAAATCTGCTTGGGATCAACATAGGAAAGCAGATGTTGCTTTCGAACTTGGATGGAACTCTGAGGAATGAGACTGTGACATTCCTGGCTGGCTTTTTTATGATTCTGCCATACATTACAGTTAACCTGCTCGCCATACTTCTAGTGTATCTGTATGCGCACGCGGCCTACAGACAACGCCAAGAACAGCAGAAACCCACGGAGGATGCACCAAAAGAGATTCTGATGTACTAAAGTGCACTATGTGATCGAAGACATGCACTCATGATAGGAGGTTCTGCTATAGGTATATTAGACGCAAAATCAGGGACATTTCTGCAACTAGGGTACACTTACAATGTGCCCTGAAGAAATACAGCAACACAGAAAAACAACACAAATTTCATTTTATTCTGCTTTTCTGTCTTTCCTAAATATTAAAAATATTTTTGTATTTTTCTCTGTCCTAAGGATTTGATGTAACTGATGTCCTTTAAATATTCTCAGAAATGAAAGAAGCAAACAATCTGTATGTACGTTTTCTATAGATGTAGGTTAGCTTTCAGGAAAATTCTTCCAATATACTGTATGAAACAAAGATTGTACATATTAAGACCTCACACATATCAACTTTGTAAATACAGCCATAATTATTTATTGGTACCAAAGATCTTGCTCTGATCATTTTATTCCAGATACCTGTGTTGCGTAATATTAACCCTTTCATGACATGTTCTGATTCTGATTAGGAAAATACATTCTAGCTCCTACATTTCTGTCTTTTTCTGAAACAGCTGACTCAAAAAGAATTCCAGAAATTTTGAAGTCAACTCTTAATTTGCAAAGGCTGGAATCGAAAGTTGACTCTTTATGGCATTGTCACCCAGTTCTACTCAGCAGTAAAAAAAAACAAAAACAAAAGGCGACTGTGTTGGACAGTTGTTTAAATGGTCATTACTATTCTTTTTAGTCTGTCCATCATTCTCCCTTTTCTGACTGTGAATTAACTGTAAAATTATTTATATATACATGAGTAAACTATTTTGCTGTATTTTAACAAATAACCTGTAGCTAGTTTAGTAGTGTCCAGTCTTCACTGGACTTTCACATGTCCAGTGTTCCTATAAATTCACAACAATATTGGAATTAATTTACTAATTAGCATCAGAAATGTGTATAGCAGTGAGAGAAAATACTTTTCATGGAGAGCATTTACCCCAGTGTATTTTGTCACTAGGTGGCAGAAGTGTGTGTTTTTCTGGGGTTTTTTTTTTTTTTGGGGTGGGGGGCGGGTTGTCTTTCTCATCTTATCTAGTCTACATGAGTGTTTCACAGTTATTCTTCTCTGTGCATTTGCATCTTCAATATTCTAACCTATTCATCTTTTAGGATATAAACCACTCAAATGTGTGCTGACAAATACAGTAATCGGAGCTATTTCCAAAATTCTCTCTCAAGAAATTCCCTTATGTATCTATCTATGCATGTATGTATGTAGGCTGACACCCTGAGACATTAACACTTACAAAACTTGAAGACAATTGTTGGATATATGCTTATTTCATGCTAGATGCACATACATGCTGTATGTGGATCATCTATGAAGACTTGCCTGAAAGAGTTAACTTCCTGTTTAATAATGAAGAGAATAACATACGATGGGGTCCAAAAGTCTGAGAACACTAATGAAATTGTTTCTGTTTGGGATTCTTTTTCAATTTAACACTACATTATAAATTATGATATCAGAATTAACTTTTACAAATTTTAAAAATTTACATGAATTTCAGAATTGTTTAGTATTTGGTTAGTATTTATATACTATATATACTATATATGAATTTCAGAATTGCTTAGTATTTATATATGTGCTTCAATGGAAGGAATAAGATTCACAGAAAATCTGACCTTTTGTACAGAGTAGTTAACATAGTCGATATCACATTTGCTTACATTTAAATAGTGACCTAGAAATTCTTGAAAAACATCTTTAATATGGAAGAGTCAAGATATTGCACATTTACTGTTTTTGTTTCAGAATTTTCAAAATTCTAAAACTTTCTACTTATTTCCAGTTTTATAATTTAAAAAAATCCCAGATTTATTCTCAGACTTTTGGACCCCACTGTATAAACGTACTGTATATAAAATGGAAATGAGAAGTCTTGTATAAACATGGGTATATTTTTGGAATTTTGAAGGAGACAGAATGCGAGACAGGCCCCTGATATTCCAATTATATTTGTACATTTGTATGTACGTGAGGAGGGGAGTTTATTATAGCAATCAATATTTATACATATGTTCTTTAACACCTGAATGCACTGTGATTGTATGTGATTTTATGCAGTGTAGGCTGATGGTTTTGGATGGGTGCAGGGTTGAGATTTGCATTTTGATTGTATAAAATATTAAACTTAATAAATAATAAATAAAGTTTTTGTGTTTGGTTTTTTTTAAGTGTGCTGAAGATCTGCTAGTGTCCAGTTCATGCTGAAGTATCAAATAGAATAAATTGTTAAATTTAAAATAATAATAATAATAATAATAATAATAATAATCATCATCATCATCATCATCATCATTAAGCATTTTTGGGGGCCAAGCACCTAGACTCGGTGAGCCACACATTCACAGACACGCTACAATTGTTGCCTAAGTAATCATATGAAAGCAGAGCCATAACTTTAGGCAAAAGGATTAAAGAATTATTTGTAGTTTTACTCATGATGTTTATGATTTGACCATGGACAGTGGTGGAATTCTTTGACTGTAGGACGAAAGCATTGCTAAGCAGGTCTCAAGATGATATGAGCCAAATTTGTATTTTGTATAAGTATTTTGTAGCATGTTATTGTTACTTTTTATTATATTGTTGTATTGTTTATTGTTACCAGTAGGTTGTCCTGGCACAACATTTGTTGCATAGCCTCAGGTCATGGTCCTGAAGATGTCTACCAAGTTTTGTGTCAGTGCGCAAAGTCGTTGCTGAGATACAGCCTCAATTCCTGTTTGGCGGCTTAGCCATCAGATTCATTGGCCTATTAAGGACAAACAGTTTGGAATATTCAAAATTCTTTTGATAATTTTTGTGAGACTTACTCTGAAGATGATGTGCCAAATTTCGTGAGACAGGCCTCAAAATGATGTAAGCTAAATTTGGTGAAGATTGGACAAAATTTGAAAGAGGAGTAGCAAAAATGGCAGTTAGATGTAAGCATTTTTGGCGTGTTATTGTAACTTTCTATGGGCAGCCATAGACACCCTAGCCAGAAGAAGACGAAGAAGAAGAAGAAGAAGAAGAAGAAGAAGAAGAAGAAGAAGAAGACAACCTAGGATAATAACAATAGAATGCCTATGCACCTTTGGTGCTTGGCCCCCTAATAATAATAATAATAATAATAATAAATTTTTAAAAAAGAAAAAAAAACAAAGTGTTGAAATATTTTAGCATTTATTGCTGGAATTCAATGTCAAATATCTGAGTACTTTATCTATATTATCTCCGCATGTACCTGCCTTTTATAAAGCACAAATTTCCCATTTCGATTGAAAAGGCTTCCAGGTAATAAGTGCTTAAATACAAAGATTCATGTCATGTTGTTTCCAGTTTAGTTCCCATTCTGGACTTTTTTGTTTTGATTGTCACAAATAGTAAATCTGTAATTAAATACAAACTTTTTTATTAATATAATGTTAGCAGAAGCCTAATCTTAATTTTCATGCTGACTAATGTTTTTACTCTTTTAACTGCTTCATCCTTTATTATACATTCATCATAACATAACACTGGAAATCCATATTTTATCTATAGTAACAGAAAAGAGAAGGTTATAGTCCTCTTCCTAAATCGTTGGCGAGTGTGAGTGGCAAGATCATCAGGGTCTCTCTTCCCTCCATCATAGACACTTACACCTCACGCTGCATCCGCAATGCCACCAGCATTGTGGGTGACCCACACACCCCTCGCACACACTCTTCACCCTCCTGCTGTCTGGCAAACGGTACCGAAGCATTCGGGCCCTCATGACCAGGCTGTGCAGCAGTTTCTTCCCCCATGCCATCAGACCCCTCAATACTCAGAAACTGAACAAAGAACACACACACACTCAACTGAACATCACCCCATCCTCTTTGCAGTTTTTGCACACCTCCGTATTCAATTTCTGCTGCTACAAATATTTATTATATACTGTATATAATCTTCATACTTTCTACCTGGCTGCTACTGTTTACATTTACAGCAACTTATATTGTTACTCTTTTGTATTACTATCATCTTGTTCTTTTTCTACTAGAACTGTGTACTAGACGGCACTGCACTGTAACTTATTGTGCCCATTGTCTTGTTTTGGTAGTTTTGTACTGTCTTGTGCCATCTGCACATGTTTGCACTGTGCACTTTATGTAAATATATGTAATGTCTCCTGTAGTTCTGTGTTTGTTTTATGTAGCACCTTGGTCCTTGAGGAACGTTGTAGCGTTTCACTGTGTACTAACTAGCTGTATATTGTTGAAATGACAAGCTACTTGACTTGACTTGACTTGAGTGACAAACATGAACTGAATTCTTTTGCCTACTACTGAGAACAGAGCAGGCAAAACTACTGAGAGAGCTTTCAGCTGGACGCAGGTATAACAGCACAGAATCATTACACCAAAGCAAACCAATCTCACATCCACTCAAATACACATCCACTCAAATTTTGTGCTCCAATCAATTGATGTTTCCATGTTTATAATTTACTATCCTTACAAATCATCTAAATATTAATGAGATGTATAATTTACTATTCAGATGCTGAATTGCTTTTGATCAACTTCAAAGTCTCTGTCCTTCAGAGAACTGTATGTGTCTTTGTCCGTGTGTGGGTGTGTTTGTGTGTGTGTGTGTATACATGTTTGCTTTGCACACGTCCACATCCAAAGTCTTGTAACTTCATCACACACACTACAACACTCATCTCTGTCTAAGGTGCCCAGACAGACTACAGTGGAACATCTTATACCACAGTGCTGTTCAATTCCCGATTCTAATTGTTCAGTGGATGTTGGTTAATTTTATATAACAGCAGCTCTGACAGTAGTATTGCTTTCAAGAGATAGAAAAAAGAGAAACTGGTGGCTTAATGGCTGTTTATAGCTGCTGTCTTATGTGATAATAGGAACTGACTTGTTTCACTGATGTTATACAACATTAAATAGAAATATATTCTGGAATAAAACATTTCAGGATGTGCTGTTATATGAAAATATAAACTTCAGGGTAGTATCAGTAACTCTGCTTCATGTCAGGCCACCTTGTCGTCTAGAAGTATGCCTAGAAGTGTGTTATTCCTGCCATATTGCATACTTTGTCAGAATTATGTAGACTTTCATACATGACAGTTCACAAATATGCAGTGTCAATATGAATCTCATGGAGAAGCTTTGTTTTCAAATAAGCAGTGTGGATTTCTCTCTCTCTCTCTCTCTGATGAAGGTGGATTAGGCTGGAGCCCTGGGTTCAGGACACTGGGATTGTGTGATAGGATTAAGGAAACACTATGACTCCCACAGCGTGTATCACAGAACCCTCTGAAACACACACCTGTAGCTGCAGGGTATGGATGCTCTCACACACAAAGATAAGATAACACACAGGGCAGTGTGTACACATGATGCCTGACACTCAGCCTTGCTTGTTCTCTCAGGTCTCCGTTTCAAGCTTTATTTACAAGAATAGATGAATAGTAAGTCAGGAATGATGAAATTCTTACTCTCATTTGCTTCCTGTGCATGTATGTGAGCCCAGGGCAAAATCAATGCAGGCTTTCACTTACTCATTTTACACACCTTTTCGGTTTATCTGGTACAAAATTAGTTAGAATTAATTATAATCCAAATTCTATGAATATTTACAATAATATTTAAAGTTGAGTTCAATAGTTTGCATCCCTAAATGATTTCGCTGTCAAAAAAAGAGCAGGTACATATGAGCTTTGCAAATGCAGCCATAATTATTTATTGGGTATATTTATCTACCAGGAAATAAATGAGCCAAAAATCACACCGCAAGACCAAAATATAAACCATGAGTCAGTTAAAAAAAATTATAACACATGTGTCTAGAAGAATTGGCAAAGGTTGGACAAACAATCTGACAGAGTCAGAATAGGACAAAATGGAAGGAGATTCAAAAGTTTGTAAGATGTTGTGAAAGAGCTTGAAGCCAGTTAAAGGTAAAGGGTGGGCAAAAAAAATATTAGAGAAAATTTAAATCAGAAAAGGAAATGCAAACATTTAAACTATCATGGTAGGGTTTTTTTTTTTACTATTATTATCTTAACATACACAATTTTTGCAACTCGATTATGCAGAAACATCTTTGAAACCTAACATAGTAAATGAATTGGTTAAAATAATTTTCTTTGTCTTTTATCTTTGTCATCTTGTCCTAAGGGTATGCAGTCTTTTGCACTGCAAAGTACAATGCAAGTGATCAGTCAATTAGGTTTAACTATAAAGTTAAAGTTATACATTATTAGAAATAAAAATGACTTTGCAGACCCCCTGGCTTTACAACATGTGAGAATCACAGCTACAGTGTGAAATTCAGCAAAGGGCAGGAACCTTTGTGTGATCGCTGCTCTCTGTCCACTCAGCCCCAGGCTTTGATAAAGATCTACCATCTAGAGACCTGTCAAATCCTGAACCCAACACAATAAGAGCAGTAATTTAGATTCACTGATTTACTCTATACAAGTATAAAAATCAATTCTGAATAATGTGATATGTGATGTTACAAAAACTCAAAGTCACCACACAGAAATTAACCACCTATAAACGTTTTTCCTGGACAATGGGCCTGCATGTATTTAGAATACTTTATACTCTTTTTGTCATATTTGACAGTCTGAGACTTGCTCTGTCATAAAACATTTGATCATTATCATAGTCGCAACATTTTGTTCAACTGAAGCACATCATTATAGTTTACTAGTGTCAAGATGCCTTGCTTTGATTTTTTCCCTTGTTTGCTAGATGATAGCTAGATAACTATTAAGGTCCAAAGAAAATAAACACTTAACTCAAATCAAATTAATTCATGAGACAGCACTGTGGTTCTTGTGTGGTACATATTTTATTTAAACTTAAACTTAAATACAATTTATCTCTTGTTTATCTAAATGTCCTAATGCATTTGCATATTTATATTATATGTTTTATGTCATCTTTCTGGTTCTGTGATTTCTCCTAATGTTCTATATGGTCTTGTTGAATATTTGTTGCACAACAAATTTCCCTTTGAGGGACAATGAAGGATTTGATCATTTGATGATTGATAGAGTTTGCTAAACCCACCCACCCCCCCCACCCCCCACCCAATGGTTCATAGGATGAAAAGGGGAAAATAAAGTACCCTTGTATTTATGATCCAAGATGCAACAAGACAACAATCCATATCACAAAGCAAAATTGACATAAAAGTAAGAAGTTTTGTCAAGATCCTCCTGATTGGAGGAAGGTCAAGAAGTATGATGGTATGGGTATGCTAACCTCTGAACTTTTGAACTTGACTTACATATACTCACAAATCATAAATATATATACAATATGCACTAAGTCATTCCCAATGGCTACAGAATACAGGTGCATTGATATCAAAGATGCATCTATAAAACCTAAAGGTTATAAATCCTATAAAAATTTCTTTGCCTTCTTCATTTTGTAACTGAGTGCAAACTTTGCAGTTGACTGTATTAATAGCATAGCATCTGCACTTCAGCACAACACACACACACACGCAAACTCGTAGCATATTAGAGTTGCGTTCACAGTCTGAGCTCCTGGCAATTCTCACACTCTGAAGGTGTACCTGAGTGCTGGACAGACAGGGAGGAGCCAAAACTTATCTCCATCATTTATCTTAATTTGTCAGTGAAGGCAAAGAGTGGAGAGGAGTGGAGGGAAAGAGGGATGGGGGAGGAGAGCAGAGAGGGTGTAATTGCACCCCTGCTGCTCCATTAAGGTGTCATTCCTCAGTTAACATCAGATAAGATCTTCCACTAAAACACCTGCAGCTATTCCTCCACTTTAGCAAGTCCTCCCTCTCACACACACTCACCTCAAGGGATTGACAGATTCCAACGTGAGCGCCTCTGAAGCCGCTGCTGGACAGCAGTGATGGAGCACACAACCCAAGACTAAAAGCTAAGCTGCTGTCGCGCTCTGCTAACTCTTGTGTTTAGGGCATCTCCAGGATCCTTTACCCTTCTCATTATCATATTCCTCACTATGACACTCTGAGCTGAGACCAGGGCACAGTGTGTGTTTCTCCTTCTTTACCTTTATCACAGGGTCACCCTGTCCCCGACAAGACCACTGTCCCCTTTGGCAGGCTGGAGAGACAGAGACGTCACCCATCAATGATGGATTGACGGATTGAGCAGATCCGAGTCTGAGCACTTTCTCTGCGCAAAGCCTCACGTCAAAGTCACTGATGGATGAAACATGGCTAAAAGACAAGGCAGGACAGGCCGAACTAGAACAGAGATCTTTAACCCCTCTGACACATGAGGCTACAGTCTGTCTCTCAGGTAGACTTGGATGAAAAAAGCACATGTTTTTCTAATGGAGGCAGTAGGGATGTAACTGAATATGAATACATTATTCAGAATGAACAGATAATGTGCTATAAACAGATGCAAATTCAGATACAAATAGGAGGCATACTAGTATTTCTATTTTAAAGTTTGCCAGAAAGGTTCATAGGGCATCGAGTTGAGAGTAGTGTGTGAGCGTACAACAAAAAGTCTCACAAGCGTGAGGTTTTAATTTTCATGTGGGTTCAGGTGTGAACCTAGAAAGACCATGTTCATGAACATGAATGTGCAGCTCATGCATTTACAGCATCCTTAGTAACTGCCTGGTCAGGTTTGCAGCACTTTAAAATAGGCTATTAGTTTGTTTATAGTTGAGACCAGATATGAACTCAAGTAATGTAGATAAGCTGAAATTCACAGACCATGATGATACCGATGGCATTTCTACCTCTTTTTGTTTTTCTTTTTTCCAGAGTTTTCAAATGTCTCTGGAGGCATAGTCATATGGTTCATATTTAATTAAAAAACAAAAGTTCCAGTTTAGGGCATGCCCACTTCAGGTTTAAATCTGAATCCATATACAGATATTTGGAGCCATAAATAGATATAGATACAGGAACAGGTAAACATACAGATAGTATCATTGTATTACACCCCTAGTAGCTAGAGCCATCCTAGACAAGGGTTTAGCTGCAGATTTATTTATGATTCTAGTCCCTTGAGGTGTTAATGAAAGACATATGGTCTCGAGTTAGTGTTAGTCAAATAAAAAAATTGTCAATTTTAATCATTTTTACACAGCTGAGAGGGATAGTATGCCTTTCTGTGTTAATAGATGGTTGAAGACCTACAACTGCAATCTGAACAATTCTTGAGTTTCAGTAGTAGTTTAGCATTTGAATATTTTATTATTTACCTTAAGATTTCCTTGATGGATGTTGGAAATTTAAGCAATAAAAATGTTTGTGTACCTGTGTAGAGAGTGATAGAAGGTATGATAACCCTAAACGCCTCCCCAACAAAACTAAAATTGAAACTGCCAAATGTAATTAAAGTGTAAAATAATAATAAATGAAAACAGAGCCTGGGAACAGTAGTTGTTATGGGATTTGACTGAGGGGATAAAATCTGTTTCATCAAATAATGCAACATAGACAGCATACATGCATACATATAGCATATGAATCTACTATTAATGTAATTTCAGAAAAAAAACTCTTCTCTAGATATATGTGGAGATATATTCTTGTGAGATTTCTCTTAGACCTTTTCCCTTTTAATTAATTTATCGAATTATATTATTATTATTAAGTTATTATAGTTATTAAGTGATGTCTATGCCCAGGATTACTACTACTATTACAATTACTATTTTTAAATTATATTCCTTAAATAAATATCCTGCTGTGGGCCTCTGCAAGACTCGACTGCCACATGAATTTCTATTAATCAATTATAGCCATGACATACTAGAAAAACAATTAAATGCAAGTAATGTGACCAAGCCCAAGGATGCAGAAGATAGGGATAGGTGGAGAGTGATGATTCGCTGTGGCGACCCCTGAAGGGAAAAGCCGGAAGAAGAAGAAGAAGAATGTGACCAAGCCCAGAAAAGTCAGTCCAGGCAAAAACGTAAACAATGTAAATTAATATGCAAATTAATATGGTTTGCGGTGCAAAGTCATTTTGGTCTGGATGGTCAGTTATGGTCAGGGTCATGTTTAATGTGTTAATAATTATATCTGGTAGATTGTGATTGTGGTTTCTTAAAGATCATCCAAGATCTCTGCAGAGGTGTTTTCATTTCTGGCCCAATAGAAGAAAGAGCATGAAAACTACATTGGATAATTGTTTAAGTGTTTCTGTCAGTGTCATCTCTATTTTACCTTCTACTGCTGACCTATGCATCAGACAGACAAAACTGGTCTCTAATAAGGACAATATTGGTCCTTTCTCTCATAATTTGGTTCTTTTTAGTGCTAGCCAGCCTCTAGACAATCCCCAGACAGGTAAATGTCAGAAAGGTAACTTGCAGGCACTAATTACCAAATGAACCCTTCTCCTGAACTCTCCTGAACTCTTTCGTGACACTGATTTGAGTGATGCAGATTCAAATAAAGCTTCCATATTTAAGTCTCACATTAGTCATGTGTTTTAACCTCAGTTCAGAAGATAATGACAACAATTGTGTTTTCAATCAATGAATGCCTGACATTCGGCATTTTTGTGGTCTGGGTTAATTAGACCCAGATTTGCATTCTGTTTAAATGAAAGGTGTGAGAATATTAATATTTTGACATCCATGATTTTAGTTGTGTTTGTTGCAAAAGACATGTAAGACTAAGAGTGCTTTTTATTTATTTGCTTGCTTCTTTGGTTGCTTGCTTGTTTTACAAAGATCTATTGCTTGAATTTTATTGTAATTACATGATATTAACAATGTGTGGGGAAAAACAGCATAAATCAGCCACAAAAACAATATGTCCAGGTGAAAACTAAGACAACAAAGAATACCTTTCATGATTTTTTCCCTTATTTATAATCTAGTTTTCTAGATAACCGAGAGAGATTTCTAGATGGAGCTTCTAGATTTATTCTCTCTTTCTGTAAAAAAAAAAAAAAAAAAAGACACATTGTAGACGCATTTCAGGCCAATTCCCAGCAATCATAAAAGGTTTCTTGATTTTAGGCTGAACTATTATCGTTCCAGATCATTCTGTGGTGTGAGGAGTGTAAAATCCAATCTTCTACTTCTGTCTAAACCCATCCAGTCGACTCAGAGTCTAGTCATGACCTCACTGATTTGAAATTTGTTTTGATCCTTACACATGAGTAATTCTGCCAGATCCCAGATTCAGAGAAATGGGATCCTAGACTGAAAGTCACTGAACCTAAAGTGTGTGATGTTTTATTCTGAACAAATTTTGTAGCGTGGAGAGTTTGGTGACTGAAAAACAATCCAGGATATGTCCAATATTAAATATATCCAGTGTACACGTATGGCAATGATCATGCAAAGTATTATGAATTGAGATGCATTTGCTAGTAGAAATTTGATAACACATTCTATATACTGATGATTTCTGTACAACTGCCTTTTTTTGTAAAACTTTTTTTTCCCTGGAAGTACTTATTAGTTATTATTAGTAATTTGTTATATTCAATAATATTATATATTATTGAAATAATATGACTATTAAGAAGAAATGTGTCAGTGAAATGTCTTTAACTAATGTTATAAAAAAAATTGCGCTGTATAATGTTTAGTGTATACATATAGTGTATACAATGTTTAGTGTATATTAGTTTATCTGCGAAAGCACATCTGTACACCTCTCAGCCTCTCTCTCTCATAGTCTGTGGTAACTGAAGCAGCTAGGTGAGAAGATGAAAGCAGAGGAAGCAACTGAAGCGAGACAGACCTGGAGAGATCAGAGACTGAAGTCTGAAACCGAGCCCTGGATTCAGAGTGCATCCAAGCTGCTCAAACCTGCAAACGGTCATAAAACAGAGGAGAATCCCAGACAGCAGACAGCTGCAATCATTTGTTGTGTCGCAGTAGGTATCAGGCTGATATCACACAGGCCATTTATAATTCATTTCAGCGGTTTCATCATCATACGCCTCCTCAATTGTTCCCCGAGTGACAGAGCGGTGAAATATCCTCCTGCACAAAACAAAACACTGAAGAACCTGGATTATCTAGTGGAGGCACGGGCTATAAAATATAGTTAGTCTTGAAAGACTCTAAGTGTTGAGTGCATAAGTATGACATGTAAATAAAGGACTGATTTAAAAAGAAACAGAATGAAACAGTCAAGTTTGAACTCCTTCTCGAAATTATACACTTGAAAGCCGTATTGGACAAAAGCCGAAAATCACTTTTTATGTTGACTTTAATCCATTTCATCATTATGTTTTAATTCGCTCAGAATGACACTAAAAAATACTATAAATCTATTTTGAAAACCACTCTTATGATTTCATGATTTCCTGGCCCTTGAGCCTATTTGAGCTTTTCATGTCTTTAACAAAGACAAAGGTTTAACAAAGCACATACAACTTGACTGTCTTAAGCCGATAAACGTTATTGAGGCACATTTAAGTCATTTACCTTGAGTGCATATATCATCAGGAGTGCATATTTTTAAGCATGCATAAGTGAAAGTTTTAGGAAAACTACATAAAATAAACTTTTTTTCCCTAGAAGTCAAGGGATGCAACCTTTCATGCTCAACTGTAATGAGTAGTTTAAAATAACTCTTATAATCATATTACTCTTAAATCTAAATCATTTCATGAGACAACAGTATAAACGTTGTTACATGATGAACAAAAGAGTAGAGTAAAGTCAAACTCCAATCCTAATACACCATCACTCCTGTCAGTCATCATCTCATCCTCCACCACAGAAAGGCACACATGTGCTATAAAAGCATCAGCTCCTTCCTCTGTTGACTAAGTCTCCACCTCACCGCCTCTTCTGTCATACACATGCCACAGGCTCACAATTATGTTCCGACAGCACTACAAATTAGCACCCCATTCCAGGGCCTCTTTACAGCCATCCATAGGAACGCTGTGTGGGAATTTGATACCAGTCCTCCTCAAAGGCTCTTTCTACAGCATGGAGGAGGTCAGGACTTTTAGCAAAATGGTGCGGATGTCATGCCTCCCTGTTTTAATTCACATTATAATCTTATGTCATTATAGGCTATGGATTAATGTGTGGCGAAGCAGTAGTGTTTCACATAATGCAATGGGTTTTGTTCATTTTGTTTGTTAATGCAATAGATTTTGTTCATTTTGTTTGTTAATGCAATGGGTTTTGTTCATTTTGTTTGTTAATGCAATGGGTTTTGTACATTTTGTTTGTTAATGCAATGGGTTTTGTTCATGTAAAGAACAGAAGAAGAGTTGAAAAAAAAAACGAATGTTATAAATGTGTTGGATTAGGTTGACCCTTAATTCATAAATACATTATGTTTTTATATATTATACAGAATATATGTAAATTAAATATTATATTATATGAATGTCACTAGAGGAAATGGATCAAGGCAAATGTGGAAGACAAAATGATGGCAAAAACCTTCAGTACATCTTGCGGCAATTCATCACCAGCTGATGGCTTTAGAGGAAGGAGCTGAAGAGAGTGATGAAGACGCAAAGACAGCATGAGAAAAATAAGGAAGGATCACTTTGCGTCCTGCATTGTCTGTGCACTTAAGCTCCAGTCAGCAGGTAGGTGTGACAGTCAAGCCCGGGGCGACACTCAGTTCGCAACTTTTGTCATCTCTCTATCCTTCCACCGCTCCATCTCTCTCCCTCACGCTCAGATATTCGCCTGGAGCATCGACACTTCCTGCAAGCTCTGGCCTTTAACACTAGGCAGAAAAAAAGAAGAAGGATGAGTTTAGGGGGTTGTGTTAGGATACATATTAGACTTTGAACAGAAGAAGATTAATCAGCCCTTCAACAGGCCGAGTGTTAATTCAGCAAACTACGTGTTGTAGTTCAGTTCTTTTCAAATATAAAATGAATTTAATTTAAGAGTGCAAGTCAATTAAATACAGAGACAGTGATTATAATTAATACTGAAATAACAATAGATACCAATGGCACCTTATTTTGCAGCACAGTAAATATGTCATATATTTAATAGCTAAATATGTGGTAATTACTGGTACATACTTACTATGTACTATGTACATAGTTGATTTTAAGTTACATAATATGCAAAGAGTAGCAGATTTGTACAGCACAATGTGGTGTTACAAAAATTACATGGGAATGATAATGTAGTAGTTGCAAACTGTGCGTCTTGCTTTACTTGTATGTAACTTGTACATACTGTCCATAGTAACTTTTGTACTTCAGTATGCTTAGAGGTACAATAACAGTGATAAGACCTACCATATTGCTATAGTAAATACATGACAGTTATGTAGGTTATGTATGTACAAGTAAGAAATGTGTAATAAAGCTTGAAAAATTATGTAATTATTCACACTCCTCAGAAAGTAATCAGTTATCAATAATGTAATGTGTAAATATGCATACTGCCTTATAACTGACATTTTTTTCGAAATTAATGTCTATGTACTGACATTTCCCCCGCAAAGTGTTCAACTATTTGTAACAACCACATATTTATCCAGTTATTGTGATGTAGAGCCAAGTACTGCTCTATAAACCTAGTAGTTTTAACTTAAACTTTTACTTATTATAAGGTTATAATATACAACATACAAGGTACAGTATATACCAGACGTCATGTCTAATTACTCTACATTTACCTTGTAATACTCTGCATTTCATTTAAATTTAAAAATTGGATATGTGCCATTCAGTAAAATTAAGTATAGACAAGAATTTAAATATCACTGTCATCATGTCTCTTAAAGGAAAAATCCACCATGAATGAGTTGCATTTCCATTTCTTTTTATAATTAGCATGTGATTTTCAGTTTTGTCCAAGATTTTTATTTTGTAATAAAAAATGAAACGTTGCCTTTTTTTAGTTTAGACTTCTTTCATTTGCAAGTTGGTCTATTTTCAGTTTCCTACATACGCACAATGATGTATGACTACCTGCTGATAGTGGTGCCAGTGGGATCTAGCCCTTGCTTCACTTCTGACTAAACAGAGCAATGCAGCAAAGGATGCTTTAATCCTTTAGTCTGTCCAGCTCTCTCACCTCCTTATATGTACACTCTGCTCTAACAACTTTCATTTACTGCTTATACTGCTGTCAACGTCATTGTGCTTGTCTTCTTGTAGATCACTAACTAGCCTAGCTGAGTCTCTATCGTAACTCAACTCAGAGTCATACAGCTTCATTGCATCCTGGAAGTTCCCTGAAGTTCAACTATTTCTATATTGGATTTCTCATTAATATGTCACTGAATGTTGCTGGAAAGAAGTGAGTGAGTGAGAAATAAGGTCTTGCTCTTTTTGTTTTTCAGAGCTAACCGTGAAATCTGAATTTTATCCCTTATGTTTGAGATTGTTTGATTTTTTTTTTCTTATTAAACACCATTGTAACTGCACACACAAGGTCCCCCTGCAACGTCAACACAGTAGATAACTAACTGATAGCTTCTCATGGGAATAACAAAAACACACAACACACAGAATCACAAAATGTCATGAATATTTCAATGTAAACAGATTTAATGTATTTCAGTAATGTGTTCATGTTTAATGTGTTCTTTTGAAGGTTGGTAGACAGAATGCCAACAATGTCATGCCATACACGCACACACACACACACACATACACATATAGAGCCTGGCAACAACACATTTACACACATCCACACATATTCACACCTAGTCACTGTGATCTATGAGCAGAGTAACATGAGCTGGGAGAGAAATGGGGGAAGAGAACAGGCTGAGTGACACACCGGCCCTTCACAGTTCCTCTGAGCTCTATAGGGGCCACGGGCATTCATTACAAACATGCCAGTCAATTCAATAGTGATTAATCACCTAACACGCTACTACAACTACACACCTTTGGGTGAGAATGAAAAAAAATTGGCCTATTTATGTACTGTATCTTAAATATGATTCTAAAGTTAAAAATAAATAAATAAATACATAAATAAATAAATAAAGCTGACAAAAGTATTTGAATATCAATTTCGTATTTCTGAATCACATTATATATACCTCAGTTTCTTTATCAACTTTATGTTGTTAACTTGAGTGATTTTACTTGAGTACTGACTTTTGTATAGCACTTTGTTCAACATTTGTTGATTTTAAATGTGCTTTAGAAAAAAACCTGACTTGACTTGACTTGATATATAATGTCATTTTAAACACAATTCTTTTTTCTGTAGTGTATTTAATGAATTTAAATTTTTATCTGCTTTTTTTCCTTTTCCTTTGCTTTTTTTCCCCCTGTGATTTGGCTAAATGCTGAGTTTGACCACTCTGAAAGCATCTACTCTGAAATCTTACCTCTAGCAATTTCAACAACAAAAAAAGGAAAAACAGATAAAAATGTAAAAAAAATTTAAAAACACCATAAAAAAGAATTTTATTTAAAGTGACGTATAAATATTTCAAATATACAAAATTCACTCATTAGGGCTGGCTTGCTCATTAGAGATCTAAATCTACACCCACATTTCTGTCAAGCTGCTTTGTGACAAATAAAACTGAAATAATCTCATTTGAAGTGAACATAGATTTCAATATAGTTTGATGTCTGAAAGTGAACAGGGTTTTAAACATGCAAATTTGCAGCACAATCCATAACATTTTACATGACTGCAGTTTTTTGAAGGTTAGGGTTAGGGAGGACTTTTTTGTCCCTTTTTTATGATTTCATATGGAATCAAACAAAACCCAATCAACCTCTAATTTTAATTAATATGATTTCTTTATGAGATCAGACCTGGATATTAGAAATACTATATGAATTCCACAAACAGGCCATAGACTGAACACTGACCCAGAGTGACCAACAGATGTCCTCATTGAGCTCTCTGTCACACTGCCAGAAACCGCATGAGTGGCCGGATCAGTAAAGGAATATTATTCCTGGAGAAATTTCAAAACACTGTAAAACCAGAGATGTATGGGAACTATCAGCTCTTAAAGCGTAAGGCTGATTTATCTCATCATGCCAGTACAGTGAGAGGTCAATCAAAACAAAACAAGACTTCTGTGAAATCCTGTTCTTACAAACGATACCTCAATATGACTACAACATTTATACTGGTGTCAGTCAAAATCATAGTTTAATATGATCACACTCATAATAATGATTTTGTCACTACATATGTACACTGCCCGCCTTTTTGCCTTGTACGTCTCTGGAGAGGTTAGTCGTGTTGGTTCGGTGGGTGATTCCTAACATTATTCCTTGTGAACTTTAATCCTTTAAGTTTGACACAAACACTTTGCATTGGAATGCCATGCTGCTGTGGCTGGTTTTGCCTTTAGGGAAACCAGATCTGGCTGTCAGTTCATATCAGCTGAATTTAAAAGCCTCAGCTCAGGACTAAGTCTCAAAATACCTGGACATATATTAGCTTGCATTGACCATAGCTTATTATCAATAATGGTTGTGCTGGTTCCTAAACAGGGTTTACAATTTTACAATTACAATTTTGTTTAAGATCACAAGATCGCAGAAAAACTCAGCCGTAAATAATTATATTTAAAAATCACAGTTGTAAATAACAATCAATAATATGATTTGCAGACTATTGTTGGGGCTTTCACTGGAAAAGCTCTTTAAGACTCAGGTAAGTAAATTCAAAAATGGGAAAATGTTTTGCGATTCATTTTTGAAAATAAAAAATAAATAAAATCTGTGCCGATTCACGAAATACACTTTCTGTTTTTTTTGTTTTTTTTTTACTTTTTATTAGAAGTTCTTAACAGTACCAAACTTTTGAAAATAGTACTAACAACAATGTTTTTGTGTTGAAATAGGTTATAGATTTATATTTTACTGATTTATAATTGCATTATGTCAAATTAAAGCAAACTGTAAGGGGCCTAGAGATCCCCATCCCTATATGATACTAAGAGGTAGTGTTTCACAAGACAATACTGACACTAAGTCTGCAACTGAGTACAACTAAACAGTGACACTGATGGACAGTGTGTCATTAAAAATAAATAGTGAGGATAAACAGTGTAACTGAGCCTCACATCTGAATCAAGGTAGCTTTTATCTCTGACTCCCACTGACCCAAAAAAGGGGAAGACTTAAGTAAATATATCTGTTAAATGAATAAATTTAAACATACACCAGTCATTGTTAGTGTTAGGATAATTGTTAATTCATGCAGGTTTTCAATCTGCCAATCATGTTGGAGCAGCACAATGCATAAAATCATGCAGAGACATACTAAGAGTTTCAGTTAATGTTCACATCAAACATCAGAATAGGGAAAATGTGATCTCAGTGACTTTAACTTTGGCCTGGTTGTTGGTGCCAGTTGTTGGTGCCTGGTTGTTAGTTTGGGTGTTTCAGAAACTGCTGATCTGTAATTTTCAGGCACAACAGTCTCTAGCGTTTATAGAATAGTGCAAAAACAAAACAAAGCAAAAAAAAAACATCCAGTGAGCTGTAGTTCTGTGGGTGGAAACATCTTGCCGATATCAGGAGATCAGAGGAGAATCGCCAGGCTAGTTCGAGTTATCAGGAACTCAAATAATCATTCTTTACACCCTTGGTGAGCAGAAAAGCATCTCAGAATGCACAAACTTGAGGAGGATGCCCTACAACACAGTGAGTCCCACTCCTGTCAGACAAGAACATAAATCTGAGGACACAGGGGGCACAAGTTCACTGAAACTGGACCAAAAAAAAAGTCTCCTGGTCATCGCCTTTTAAAAGATACACGGAATGTAACTAGGAACTGCCTTATTTTATTTAATAGATTTGTACATTTATAGGTTTGTAATATAATGTGAAAGATATCTGTCGATAATTATGTGAAAAATACCTTTGGCTACATGAATGTGATAAATATTTGTGATTTCAACTTTGATCATAATATTCATGATTATTATTTTTGTCATTACAGTGCTTGCTTGCAATGTGTGTTCTCGTAAGATGACCAATACTTGTTTAAAATCTGATAATCCTCAAGCCCTGATCCATTAGGTCAAACATCACTGAAAAAACATCTAGTGGAGCCTGTCCTGCTGTCTTTGGATTCAAATTTCTCTGCTCAAAGAGTTAAGCAGCTATTCTGTTCAATAAGATCATCTCTGGCTTTGTCAGTAAATTTCTAGTTATACGATCTGGCCTTGTGCAAAGGCGTCAGAGTAAAGCAGGTATTGTCTGGCACTGCAGGTTCTTTCACTTCACACAATACTATCTTTACTATAAACAGGCATAAGCTTGGCATGGTGTCAGAATCGACACTAAAACATTCAGAGTCCCTTTTTCAGCCGAGAGTGAGAGGAGAGAGTGAAATAGAGATAGTTACCTCAAAACAATTCATGCTTTATTTCACTTGCTGCTTCAGCATCTTCTTACAGAAGAGCCGGTTCATGTTTATCTTTTTGCCGCCAGTCTAATCTAATCCAAGAATATTATACCAAATTAATTTAAGATTTTTAGGCAAATATAAAGGCTGTATTACTGAAACGGCTCTAAAGGAGATACTGTTTTCTTCCATTTCGCCTGGTGAGGGTCATGGTGAGGCAACAGACTGAATTTTCTGTCTTAATCCCAAAGGACCATTATAGGTCTGAGTTTTTGCTTGAAATAAAATCTCAAGTTTGTTATCACGTTTAAGTTTAGCCGTTACAAAACATGACTTAGTGACTGTTTAGAGCGAGTTAGCCACAGGGTGGTCCTTTGGCAATGACAAGTTTATTATATTAAAATAATGAGTCCTCAGAAGACCATCATGATCTCCCTGCCACTCATACTTACATCGCATCATCCTTACTCTGTATTTTCCCTGACCCTTATCATGTTAATATGTGACACAGTAAGACGCTTCATAGATGGGTGAGATAATAACTTTATACATAAGGGAATGTCCACAGCTGCCTGTTTCATTAACTATAATTGTCTAACGATTGCTCTCTTTATTAAAGCTGACTGCGACTGTCTCAGATGGGGTCAGTAATATGTGACGGAGAAGATTGCACAGCATGTGTGTGTACTTGTGTGCGTGCACAAGTACAGTGGCAATGCAGACCTCCGGGATTGTCCTAATGAGAGAGCTGGAGAAATTGAGCTATTATTATGACCTCCTACTATTATGGGACATTAAAAGTACACAGCTCCATATTCATTCTCATTATATTTATTAGACAGAGGAACTGATTGATGTTGCCCTGGCTCAGACTCTTCATACCATGCACACTTGACCCTGTACCACCCTCTGTGAACTGTGAACTGAGTTCATCCCTGAAATCTGTGCATCTACCAGCCCTTAGAGAAGATACAACAGAACACAAGGAGAGGGAGTATTTGACTACTCTGTTTATCTTATGATTACAGAAGTTCAAACCCATTCCATTTGTACACGCACTCTGACTTTCTGGACAAGCAATTCAACATTGAGGCTAACGCTGTCACACTTCACATAGCACGATAGCAACATGGAGAGAATGAGGCAGTATCTGACCAAAAAAAAAAAAAAAAAAACCTATTGGTATTGGTTCAACAAATAGTATTCCAGCATCTTCATTCACAGTGTGGTATTCCTTTGTTGACATGTCCACACTAGACCTACTTCAAGACCAGTGCATATCAAAATGAGCCGATGCGTCCTTGTGCATTTGCATACCTTTCTTTCTTAACAGCTTATCCTTTTGACATCCTCACAAAGAGTGTCATGGTTGTAAAACACTGATGGTTGTGTAACATAAGCTACTGTGTAGAGGGACCATTTAATAGGTCCTAAATGAAGCCTTTGTCCAAGATGCTATTAAGGATCAATGAGATTTGCTATATTGTTTTAAGATTTAGTTCCATATATGGTTCATTTTTTAAACTGGTTTCCTCACTGAGCAGTACTTTGTAAGATAAAATATTTACCATTTACTGTGCTGTGGTCTGCTGGAGGGGCAGCATCAGTGCCAGGGATACCAGCAGGATTAACAAGCTTATTCGCAAGGCTGGATCTATCATTGGACACAAA
>CM075014.1:18308228-18318228 GCA_037576675.1 Pangasius sanitwongsei
TCTATCTATCTATCTATCTATCTATCTTTGTCAAACTGCTCTTATGCAAGCCTATCTTGACTATAAGGTTCTTGACGTTAACCATTCATAACCTCTCAACCAAGTATGTGTATTCTTACAAATTTTAAAACACTACAATCCCATCTCATGTACTTAATAAACAAAGCTTAAAAGTGGAACCTCTAGAATCCAGTGACCATTGGCATGGAGATTCTGGTCACAGAGTCAGTCCTCACCCACTCAATCATCTCATGATCATCTGAAGCTGGATCAGTCCAGTATTCGGGGGGTGGGTTGGGACATGCCTCTGGGCCAGACCTGTGTCTGTCTCTTTCTCTGCAGACATGTCCTGGCCCATCAGCCCGGAGACACATAGAGCAGAGAGCATGCTGGGAGCAGACAGACAGACTAGCAGGAGAGCCACAGCCCCCACGCATGCACACACACTCCTTAACACACCCTCCTCCGCCTCTCAATTGAGCTTAAAGTGCAGGCGGCTAGTGCCATTAGCATAATGATGAGATATTGACACCTCTCTTTGAGTTGGTTCAGGGGGCAAAAAGGGCAGGGTAATGACAGGCATAATTACTCCATTTAGTGAGGGAGGGGCACTAACAATAAAAGAGAAAATAAATGGGAAGGGGTGAGACTCTTAATAAAAAATGTCAGGTTATTTATTTATTCAGTTTATTCAATGACCTTTTTAAAGAAATATTTTTCTCTAAGTGTGAATCTGTTTTAAATACTCTACATTCTGTTTGGAGGTAAAACTAATAATGTTTCTGATTTTGGATATTGATAAGTGAATTCTACAGAGTATTGCCAGATTGATCCATTATTAGTACTTAATGGTTTGGTGAAGAGCATCACTGTAGGGGGGATTCAAAGTGTAAATCATACGAAGAACTCAAACACTCAACATACAAATAGATTCAGCTCAGATGTTCTTAGAAAATTCTTTAAAGAACAGGAACCCTTTTAAGGTTTTGTTGAGAACCCTATAACAGAATGTTTCCCTATAAGAAAGAATTCAAAGTATGAAGATGAGTCAAATGAGAATGTTATTTTTTGTTATTTTGCACTGTTTATTGCGAATAGATGTAACAAATGTATATTATCTTTCGACATAATATTACGTATATTATGTATATAAATGTATATTATTTTTCTCTATTTCACATACTGCAGGTGTTCCAGAGCTTGTCCAGATTCATCTAGAAAAAAATAGATTCAATTCTAATTTATGTCATACCTTTAAGGATTAAATTTGACTCACCCTTGTAGAACGCTTTTAGGGAGCAAAGAAGTCTTAATTATCCAATGAACAATTAAAACAGGGATTCTCAATCTTTTTTTTTTTTTATTTTGTTTTGTTTTGAGGACCCCCTCAGCACAGATTTATTCCCTGAACATAATCCAAGTATTCAAATACTAACCTTATTATTTAAATTTGATTCGATTCGATTCAAACAGTCAAACAGGCTAATATGATTACATATCGCAGACACACTGGCTATGCTTCAGGACCTCTGGGGGTATCCAGATCCCACTTTGAGAACCACTGGCTCAGAGAACCCTTGAAGAACAATGCAGCAACAGCTGCAGAAAACTGCTTTTTAGCATCATTTCTTTTTTTTTTCTTCTTTTTTTTTGTAGACACTGTTAATCTAGCCATCCTGATCTCATGGAAATTTCAAATCCCTGTAATCAAGCTAACTCTACCCTTAATATTAACCTTTGTAACTTTTCACAGATTCTTACAAACTTCCAAGTAAGAGCCCATTAATTTAGCAGTATATCACAGCGGTCAATAATCATAATCATATTGAATCTTTGGATGTTTTGTAATAACTTAATTTGTATTCATGTATTTGTTCTGAAATCCATTGTTTGAAAATCCCAGTCATGAGCTATTATCTCTGGTGCGTGATTAATAACAAGTCTTGAACACTGTGGAGAGGGAATCTAGCCACCATCCTACAGTGTGTGTGTGTGTGAGAGAGAGAGAGAGAGAGAGAGAGAAATGAAACTCACTAAAGACCTCTTTCATCTTTGTTAGCTAACAGGGTGAATGAGCTTAGTAGGGCAGGGAGCCTTGAGAAGACTAAAGAGTGTGTGTTTTCACCAGCGTAACTGACCATGAGAAGAGTGTTTGAGCGGTGTCACCATGCTGAGAGCCAGCAGGGGTTTAAAACAACAACAATCTTCTAGAGCTTGTACCTCTGGCAGCTTTGGAGGGGACGGCATCAGCCAACAACACTTAGTCACCCTTATAGAGTGAAAACAATCTGTATACATGTGTCTATAGTGCAATCCAACGTGGTAAATTTGCAACAGATCATTTGACACAACTTGTATGAAAAGTTAGAAAGGTTATAGATATGGTTGGGGTGGACTCGAACAAAATTACCCTTGCTTTTTCAAATTTATACAATTTTTTCACAAGACCAGATTTTTAAAAGATTTTATACCACAGTGCTGTTGAATGCTCAGTTCTGATTGGTCAGAAGGTGTTGAATGATTTTTTTTTAGGTTGAAACGTTAGTAAATTAATAATAGTAAATTACACATAAACTTGTATGTCAGATACTCCATATGAACAGACTAAAAAACGTGTATTTATTGATATGGTGACGTTTTCTGTGAGGAGATGTTTATTTAGCATTTATGAAAGTAATCTCCATTGTCAATGTTTTTAGCAGTCAGAGGTAATGATGTAACATTATGTTTTCGAGACAAGAAAGTCTTCAGGATGGAGGGCTTTGTGCTTTGTGGTTTCTTGGTAACATGATGAGATGCATTTTCTTGTCTTATGTACTTCATGAGAGAGATAAACAAGAGGCTGGTGAGGGAATGACTGTTTATCCTGTAGCCGATATAACATAAGTGATAACAGAAATGAAAATGTAACCATAAATCAATAAAGAGTAAAAAGAATTGTTGTTTGATTAATAAAAAAATAATCATTGACAATTGCTGTGGTATAAGAGGAACATGCTGTAATTGAAAAAAGTCAACTTCAGAATGGTAACAGTAATTTTATATACTTTGGCCGTATCACACCACTTTAGACAGAACTGTGTACTGGTCGGCGCTGTAGTCATTGTACTGTCTTGTACTCTCTTGTGCTGTCTGCACATGTTTGCACTTGTGCACTTTATGTATAAATTATGTAGTCCCTTGTAGTTCTGTGTTGTTCTGTGTCGTCTTATGTAGCACCTTGGTCCTGGAGAAACGTTGTTTCATTTCACTATGTACTCGTATATGGCTGAAATGACAATAAACTCCACTTGAAACTTGAATCTTGAAACTTGAAACCACACCGTAATAAGAAATATTACTGAATGTTCTTGTCATGTTTACTATAGAATAACACATGCACTGACATGCTGAAGTTAGCAGGAAGTCAGCTTGACTGATGATCAGGGTTTTTTTAGAAATGTGCTGCTTTGGGGGAAAAATCAGTTAAACCAAAGTTAAACCAAAGTGAACATTACTGCCAATCAGTAATTGGAAGACTTTTTTTGTTTTGTTTTGATTGAGATGTCTAAACGACATTTTATAGGAAGTCAGGTTCTTGTAACCTAAAACTGCATATCACTAAGTCGACAGCTAAGAATGCAATATTCAATCGCCCTATCTTTCTTCATCTCTCTCTCTCTCTTACTCGCCACCCCAAATGCTCATGACCGTAAACAGCTATACACGCTGTCAGTGGAAAGGCTCTAATCCTAAGACTCTTACTGCAAACTGGCAGTTCAAATGTCGCATGAATAGGAGTTTGTCTTAGGTGCCAAGGAAAATCACAGCCAAAAGTGGCCCACTTCAAGTGGAGGCATGTAAGTGCTCCTGTCCGTGTGATGTTGGTTTCACGGCGTCCTCGTGCTGTCATCGCCATTCATCTCACTCTCTGTCATTTAGCCATGGAGATGTCATGGATTGGGAAGGTGATCTCATGACACACGGTGAGCAGTTTTGGTTTTTTGGGTTTTATTTTTTGCTGTACATAGAAACATGGACTGGTAAACTACAGACTGGTTTACAGGTGGATGCATTTGCTGCTGATGTGTCTGTCTTGCTGTGTGTTTATTTTGTTCATGACTGACACATGTTCAGATGTTTTGGGTCAACAATGTCTACATCAGCGATCTCTGGGATGTGTGTGTGTGTGTGTTAACCATGGTAATTTACTCTAATACTCTAATTTACTCTCAAGTGCTTTTGAAGGACAGTCTAGTGAATGGGATTACACTCATCTGCAAATTGTGCCAATATGTGCATGGATTTGTATGCAATTTCTTTTTAAGGCTCTGTATGACCTGCATAGACAGCTACTGTTATCACCTGGGTGGAGGAACAATCACCTTATCACAGCATTCCACAAAAGAGAGAGGTAAGTTAGAGGAGGGGGGGATACTCTTTTAAGACTCATGGCTTTATTCTTCTCTTTGGACTGAAAGCAGCTGCTTCAGAAGTGAGAGATGCCCTTGAAGTGCCGTAGGGATTAGAGACTGAAGACAAAAGCAGTGGTTTGGAGGAGGGCATGCCTGGCCTGCTCCAGTCCGGGCTTCTTTTCAAAGGTCAGCCTGTAGCAGTGGATCATCCTGGACTCACATAGGCCAGGCTGAGAAAGAACACTCATGTTTGATTGACTACAGAGGAAGGCATGTGTGTTTGTGTGAGGGGTGTGGTTGTAGTTGTGGTGGGGGGTTGCTCTTGTGCTGCGTTTGACTAATGCGTAAGAATTCCTGAATTTAGAAATACCAAACAAAACACAGAACTTCTACTCAGAATGTCAGGAAGGTCTCCTCAACTCCTCGACAGCGTGACATCAAATCAATACAGCTGCTCAGAGCATCGACAGTAAACAAAGTAGCACTTCTTTACTTTTAAATGAGCTATGCTGTATATACAACTGTTTGTTTTATATCAATCAACATATAGACATATTCGCTTGTTAAATCTATATCACTGACTATAGAGTTCCCTGTTTTGAGGAGGAAAATATACATCACTCAGATTGTTGCTAAAAAATTTTTTTTTTAATGGCATAATTCTGAATTCCCATTTCCGATTTAAGTCGAACGCAGCACTACTCTAGGTCTGTGGATTGAAAGTGCAGCAGGTAGGACAGTAAAGTATTTCCATTACTGTTGAACATTACTATCTATGAAATAGACAAATCATTTTGTCCTAATGTATATTGTCCTGTACTTAATTCTTGACTAGTTTATTGGGTAGCACTTTATTTGAAGGACACCTACACTGAGCCTACATAACATGAGAATGCTATTTCATAACATATTCATAAAAAGCGATGCATAAGGAACTATGAAAGCCTTATACCAAACATAGGCATTAGAGGGTTTATGTAGAATGACTTTGTCTTTATTTGCAGGGGAGAAGAAAAAAGAATCCTCACATATTACAATTTCAGCATTGTTACTGTAAAATTTATTTAACCTCATATTACAAGTGAATGGTTTTGACATGTAATTTCTGAAGCATACTTTGAATTTCTGTTTATTTAGCTGACACATGGGTTTCTTAAATAAGTGAAATTACACATACAGAGCTATACTTTATAATAGGTCTATAAATGCAAAATTAATTACCTATTCATTTTGAGGCCATGAAATTCATTCATTTGGTTCACTTATGGACTAGGCCACACCTATGGAAGTGTACTTCATAATCATTTTTAATTGATTTTTAATTGATTTTAGTTGAGTATGTTCCTTTATGAAATAGGCACAATAAATACACTTCTCAAAGCTTCATAAATATGCTTTTGTAAGCTAATAACTAGCAACAAAAAAAATGCAACTATCAAAAAAGTTGTGTTAAGGTGTCTTCCTTTTCCTGTTATTCCTATAAGTCAGAAACTACAAACTTAACTTTGTAAAAGATTTATGCACTGCTTGTGAATTTGCTATGCGGTCTCAATGTAAATATCTTTCAGATAAAGTGTTATAATTTTTTGCATATTGTAGCATATAGCCTATGTATATATTTACTGTATTTAATGAAGTGTCTCATTATTCTGTTGTCTGTGGCTGATCTGTGTTAAATGTAGCTATATTTTCTCAGTAATGAATCGCAAAGACAATAAAAAGTTAATAAAAGCCTGTCTTGTCTCAACTATGAATTTTCGGGAGGGATCCTTGTGCTTGTGCTGTACAGTTCAGAACAAATAATATAATATTAAATTCATTTGTCAGTATATTGTCACAAAAAATAATATATAGATATAGAAAAAGATTAAAACATATCGCTGAACATCCATTATTTCCACAGCCTGGGGCTATGACTGAGGCTAAAGACTTTTCTCAGCTGTATGCATGAGCAGTTCCTGCACTTCAGACTTGCCTGTAGTGTGACCGCAGAGTGTGTTTTGACATAGGCCATGGATAAAGGATGAGCTACACAGAGATCCACAGTGTGGGAACAAAGCCACTTCCTTGCAGGGATTGTCAAAATACATTCAGGAGGCAGACGGAGCAGGGATATGTTACATTGTTATGGGGATTGGCTTTCCAGACATACAGATATGAAGACAACCACAAATTTAATAGGCATAAGTCAGTTAATACAACAAAACTTTGATTCTTTGAGCAGGCTGCTTATATGGCTCTTCCTGGCCCTTTAAGAAATAAAATGCAGTGGCATCATCCCACTTCCTGTTTAAGACTTTTACATACATTCTGTCATACAATCTCATAGCTTCCTTTCTGTTCACCGATTTTTTTGTGTCAAATTCTATAGAGATTTATTTGTCTTTTGTATAAAGTGACAAAAGGTAAGACACAGAACATGTCTCCATTTTAAAGGGCAAAACATTCTTAACTATAATAATAATAATAATAATAATAATAATAATAATAATAATAATAATAATGTTTTTGGCATTACTATATTTTTTAATAAAAATCTTTTAGCGGTCATCTTTTACTTTTACAAATCTTTTACAACAAAAGATCATTAATATTTCAAACTATATAACTCTATATATATAATAAATATATTCCAGCTATCAAGTGTGAATATGAAATAATGTAAAACACAAGTTTATGATTGTTGACCATAAATTTAATATCATTTCTAATGAATTTCCAAAAAGTATTCATTTTAATCAAGGTGATAAATAAAGAAAGAAATTAATGAATAGAAAATGAATAAATGAATTTATGAAGGAAAATGCTTCCATATATCCAGCGTATTTTATAGTCCTTAGGAAATTAAGAATAAATGTGTGATGTCCACACGTTGATATAAATCCATCTCACAGTAATGGGAAAATCTTTTCACACTTACCCCCAGACTAGTTCTCACTTACCGTGAAGAGAATGAGGACAGATTCTGTATAAAATCATCCATATGGCAATTTACTCCGAACCCAGATCCTATGCCATTATCAAGCCATACATTACTGGCTTTATGTGTCCAGAATGAAGGCAGATGAAACCAAGCCAGGTCATGCTAATAGATAGGCATTATCTTCAGCTATCAAATGTGCACTTTGTCTTTTTTACAGTGGCGTGGGGAGTGCTGAGCACCCTGATGTTCACAGCCTAGGGGGGTACGAAAAAGCTGTCAGCATACTGTAGCCTAAAATATTTAACTTCCTGAAGAGATGTGTCTGTGTGATATGAAATAGTCGCCCATAATTCCGCCTGACTGGGGTGAGCAGATGTGAAGTTTTGGAATCTGTGACTCCAAGATCATATTCACAGAGCAGACGGCCTAGAGAGCATGCCAGGGTCAACTTTCATATCACGCAGCCACTCTGGGCATAAAAGCAGTTCTGAGGAAAGACCATATTGACCCAGCCCAGACATAGCATTTAATGTGGCTTTGATTATGATGTACAGACCGTAGGATGACTAAACCATCAGCATTATAAATTATCAGACCAGACTGCCCAGCCTGGGAGCTATCACATGTGATAATCCATGGAGCAATTTATATAGGGTCAAAAAAACATGGTGCTAGGAACACTTTTCAGTTCATTGTTAAATCCTGACAAGAATTAAAGCTTATTTATAGATACAAAATGCAAATAACATATTTAATACAACTCGTCACAATTTCATTTTAAGTTTGTAAAATTTTTAAAGATGTGTGAAAGCATTTCCACGAAAATGCAGGCCACGAGCTAAATTATACAGTGCCTTCATTTTCTAGGAATCTTTTAAATATTTCTAAATATGATATTTGTAATATTTAACAAGATATTGTCACATACAGATTACACTTTCAAGAGCATGTAACTGGAGAGTTTGAAAAAAACAGTAAAAATGACTGTTAATAATTCTAATTATCAGTGCTGCACATTTTTAGGAGATAAAATGATTTTTAATAATATGTAAATAATGGTCACTTTTATTACTGTTGCTGTTATTACTATTATTTGTTTACACAGTACACAAATTACGGCTTTAAACATATGAACTTTGTGACCAACATAGACATATTTTCACTATTGCACAATTTTGAAAAATGATACAATAAAATTCCTGCACTCAGATTAACTGCATTTAATAAGTTGCTAAAACGTATAACAAGTGCAACCCAACACTTTGTAGGTAATATTTACAGTGCATCATGTTGCAAAACTTTAACTTGTATATAACATTGTGTATAAATATTGAGTAACAGCATATAGCAATTTAATAAATAGCTTCGGTTTGCATGGACGAGGAAGACGATCTCAAATTAACCTCTAAAACCCGAGTGCACTGGGACAGAAAATGGCTGAGGTGTCCAACCTCTATCAGGCAAACGCATCTGCTAAGGCTAACGGCACTGATGTTTCACACCTCGTATAGTGCAACTCTATCTGGACCATGATTCACCAGGCTGTTCTCTGTCACTTACTGGATGAGTGCATTCCCTCGGGCTGCGCTGAAAGACTCCCTTCACCACAGTAGCCAAACTCCCACATCACCCACATTAACCTCCTCTTTTTCCACTTAATCACTCCAGAGTCACTCACAGCGTCAACGTCAATGCACAAAAGCAGGCTGCCCCAGCTGAATCCAAGATTAAGAAGCAGAATAAGAATTTTTTTTTAAAAAAATAAGAAGAATACAAGAATATAAAAAAATAAGAAGAAAAAACATTTTAATTAAAAATAATAAGAAGAAATAAAAAATAAGAAGTTCAATAAGAGGAAAAATGAAAAAGAAGAAGAATTATTAAAATTTGGTATTATTCTGCTTTTTTACTTATATTTTATGCAAGAAAAAACAAATATTTATTAATATGAAGGGGTATAAATAATAAAATATAACAAATCAATAAAATTGGTGTTTAAACAGCCTGGATAAATTTCTATATTATGCCCGTGAAGAATGTAGTAGAAGTTGTTCTACCTATGCTACATAAAAATTATCCCTAAACAACATAAAATTCCTACAATTGCATTACTTCTAGGTTTTAATATTTCTACGAAAAGAAACTTGAAGAATGCCGTATTTCTGGAAAGCACCAACACTAAACACGCCAAAGTTCTTCCACCAAAAAATGTCCCCTTTCCATATGCTTTAGGGTCAGGATCAGGTAGCAGGTGTCAAAGGACAGCGATATTTCCTTCCTCTTCCTGCTGTGGGAAACAGGATTAGTGTAGTTGAGAATAAATCCACACTAAACTCACACTCTAAGTGGGAGCAGCTCCTGAACTTATGGAGGCTTTTCTGGGTTCACTAGAGCCTGAAACCCTTCATTAAGACCTTAGTTTAGAGGAGTGCAGAAAGAAGCAGAGCCATGTCTGCGGTCCTCAGGGCAGGAGAACAGAAGATCATCTCTGCCCCAGAGGCTGCTTCCATAGAGAAGGAATGAGGAGGATAGAAAAGGGCTCGGACAGCATAAGGAAGATGGGTGTGGAAGGCCAGTATGTAGCCTCAGGGCCTGAAGGGTCAGCCTGGCACAGTGTGGGTAAAGGGGAGCTTCAAGTCAGTGATCAGTGGAGTGTGGAGTGTGTGGAGATATTTCATTACCT
>CM075014.1:18323228-18330580 GCA_037576675.1 Pangasius sanitwongsei
ACTACTTCTTTAAACCAAGTGCAAGCAACATGCCATCTTCTCTATATGCCTGAAAGAACAGTGTGTCCCTAAACTGATTTTCTTACGTTTTTGCAGTAGCTTAGTGGTAGGGATATACAGTATTTATAAATCAAAAAGTGCATTTTAAAAAAATCAACTATGGCAGAAGGCAAATAAATAAATAAATAAATTTAAAAACTATCCAAAAGATATGTATATACTGTACTTTTTTGACAAAAAAACAAAAAGGGGGGAAACATCTGCACTATTTTGTACACATCATTAACATGCATTAACTGTTAATCACTGAAAAATAGATGAATCTTAAAATCAAATTTCTTAATCAAAAACCTGTTCTTAAAACAATTTTAGACACATGTACAGCCAAATGAGGCAACAGTCAGTTGGCAAAAATAAAACAAGAAGCTAGAGCAATTTATATTTATTGCCAAATAAATAATTACTTTCCACAGGATGCTTGAGTGTATTTTAGCCTGTAGACACTCTAATGGCTTTTTCATTGACCTAACAAATAAACAAGTGCCTACACATTAAGCACAAGCACATCACGTACAAAGCGACTAATAGCAGGGTGCAAAGCCACAACACTTAATTGCTTGGATTGAATTACTTGCGTTTGCATGTGCCAGTGTGAGTGAAACTGCATCACATCTTTACATGACTGCCCCCTCTGGTAAAATAACAACGTGTACATTTTAAATAACTACTTTAAATATGCACCAAAAAAGGATGATGTCTTTATTTCCAAGTAAAAGTTACAGAGTAACAAATATAACCATATTTGCTACACATAAACGTCAAATTTAATAAGACTATATATTCCTTCCAAAAAAGGTTGTAGGTTGGACCCTTTCTGATAGGGAAATACTGCTGTGGGGTTCTACATAGAACCTTTAGAGAGACAACCGAAGAACTGAAGAGTTTTATATTTGCCCCTTTTTTCTGAGTGTAATAATCCATATTGCAGTATTGAATTGTATAGCTACATTATAAATATAACTGTAATGTAAAAAATTAGAACAGGTGAACATAAATGAACCTATTTGGATTTATTAGACCTATATGTGCTTAATTAAATAAACTTAGTAGATGGTTTTAATTATTTGGATTGTTTAATCATTTAAACGTTTGGGTGTAACTGATCCATTTCTATTTTCAGGATCACTGACTTCACGTTTGTTTTTAATTATTTTATATTGATAAAAAAAAACAACAACTACATTTTATCCAAGCTGTCTGGAAAAATAAAAACTACAGGTTGATAAAGTAATGATCTCAGTCACATGGTAGACAGTCTGGAATGTTACGAGAAAGTAGCTGTGTGTAAAAGCAGTAGTGAAGTGAACGAGTCGGCTCTTTGAGCCGGTTCTTTAGGTGAACGTTGAAAGCCGTTTGTCGTTATAGATGTGGGCAAAGTCATTACTCTAGCAATGTAATTTAATGCTTTCCTGAAACCCATTTGAGACACCTGAGCTGTTCTTCAGCATGAATGGTGAGAATCATCCCGGAGTCGATTATTAGTATAAACGAAAATGAATCTTCTTAATGAATCACAGACAGCAGACACAATACCACTTATTTAACCAATTACCAATTATTTCAATTTGATATATTTTTTAAAACTGCATCGTAAAGTAATTTATGTTTTGTTATGTTTTTGTTCATTTATTTTGTTAATTAGAAGCTAGAGTAAGACTTTATGAAACAATTTAATCCATAGTTAGTTAACCGTTGGTGAAAATATCGCAAACATAAATGTCAGTGAGCCGTTTGAGAACGGAAGAGTCGGCTCTTCTTGGTGAGATGATCCATATGATTCACTCAAAAGAGCCGGAATTCCCATCTTTAATATTAAGGTCAGACAGCTGTATGTGGAGGTGTAGGCCGAGCAGAGCAAGGTGAAACTTTTAAAAGTCTCTGTTTCCTATAGACAGAGTTAAATCCCACCCGCTTTTCCACAGATTTCAGAGTTTCTTGGTGATACATTAGATAGTGTAGCCTATAATGTGTCTTTTATGAGTACGTTAGCCCCATGCTACATCTTTTCTGAATATGTTAGCCGCATGCTACGCAATTCACTGTGTTTGTGGTGGAGTAAAATTGGAATTTAGGTCTTTAGGTTTCTGAGGCAGACCGGTTTTGACCCTTATGAAGATATTAAGATTTGAAAGAAGACTGTATGTGTTCAGTTTTGGGTATACCAGAGCGAACAAGGAATTAGTAATGCAACAAGTGTGAACAACATTTTTTCAGATACAACACACAGCTTCCTGCGAGCCATGTCCAAACATTTTGATACTGATTGACGTGATGTGTCGTTTAGCTCGTGAACGAGTCGGTTCTTTGAGTCGCCACTTTTTTAAGGTTGAACCTGAGCCGTTTTTTTTTTTTTAAATTTATTATTAAAAAAAAAAAAAAAAAAACACATGCAAGCAATAGCCTTACTCTTGTTGCAGGATAATTGAATCGTTTCAACATCCGAGCAGGCAGAACAACACTGATGCAGGGATTCTTAGCCTGTTGTATTTGTCAGTGTGTATTTTACAGATTATTTAATTTATAAAATAAGTACAATGTAGAGTAATGTTATAATGTTAATTAAAGAGTAGAGTAAGATTTCATGAAACAATAGTTACGGTAAGGAGATATTCACTGATTTGCCCGTTTTAGATATAAATAGCACTGAGCCGTTTGGGAGTCGACTCTTATTGGCGAGTTGCGTGAAATGATCTGACTCCCTGAAAAGAGTCGGAAGTCCCTTCACTGATTGGCTCACCACGCGCGGTTAAGCGCTTGTCTCGGTCGCTGCTGTTTGGGTTGCCATGTCTGCATTCTAAATAATCCCCCCCAAAGACAGCGCAATTTCAAAACACACCCTCTCCTTACAAACTCTTAGAAGTCCATTATAATGACTTGCATTGCAAAAATATATTTTTTTTTCATCTAAAATGTTTATTATATAGGCAGATAGGCTTTTGTCCTAAATAAAGAACAGCTTGAAGAATTAATAGACCAATTCAGTGACACAATTGCATTCAAGCAGTAATACACAGAGCAAACAGATATGAAATAGGAGTTCAAAAGTAGCGCAACTCTGCTGGAAAACCTGACTATGTCTCTCTCTCTCTCTCTCTCAGTTCTGTTCAGTTCCAAGTACCTTTACTTCCATAACTGTAAATAGTACAATATTGCCAAAGCATAGGGAAAACCATTGAGGATAATGAAAAATAAAACACTAATATTTACAACAAACAATAACCACTTACTTTGTCAGTGTGTATTCCCACCTCACGTCCAATATTCCCGGTCCAATAGCAGCAACACTACCAACAATAATGACAACAATAATAAAAGGGATTTGGGGAGTAGGAGTGGCACGGTGCACCTGCCTCGCACCTCTGGGGTTGGGGGTTCGAATCCCGCCTCCGCCCTGTGTGCGCGGAGTTCGCATGTTATCCCAGTGCTTCAGGGGTTTCCTCCGGGTACTCCAGTTTCGTAACCCAGTCCAAAGATCTGCGTTGTTGGCTGACTGGCATTTCGAAATTGTCTGTAGTGAGTGAAGGTGTGTGCGATTGTGCCCTGCGTTGAGTTGGAACCCCGTCCAGGGTGACCTCCTTCTTGTGCCCTGAGTTGCCTGGGAGAGGCTCCAGTCTCCCCCTTGACCCTTTGTAGAAGCGGTGTGGAAAATGGATGAAAATGGATGGAGTGGGGGGTAAGCGTGAGGATGTGTCACTTAAACTGTCGCTCAGGCGGTGATGTATGGATAAATACGCTGTGGTGACTGATGCTGTACACCCTTCCTAGAGGAAGAGCTGGGAACCCCGGCTGCAAAAAGTCTGAGAACCACTGCAAATGACAGGAAAGTGAATTTTACATAATAGCCTTTACATGACTGACATTTGTCACAGGAAGTAAATGGATGAACAATTACCCCAATACTCTGTCTCAGGCAAGTGTTTTATATATTTGTCGTACTATAGGTAGGGTGTAAGGGGATTGGGTATGTATAGATACTGCAAGTGAACACAGCAGTGGAATATAGCAAAAGAGAAGAGGAACAAATATTATTACAGGTTCAGTATATTTGATTAATGAGGTGATAAAAGGTCATACTGTACTCATTATTAGATACAGTGCTTCATTCGGATTAGTGTTAACTTCAGGCAAAGTCACTGTCTCCCTCTAGTGGAGAGCAAAGAAAAAGATGTGTGTGGCTCTTAGAGTTCTTCTACACAAGTGTGGTACTCCACACAGCTGTAGTTCTGGAGGACCCCTGCACTGCATGTTTAGCGTTATAGTACTTTCCCTTCTCTGACATGCCCACCTCAACTCATTAAGGGCTGTTAATTAGCTGAATTATTGGATTGACTGTGCAAGTGCAATTGTCTGACATTTTGTGCACATGACAAATAAACTTGAAACCTGAAACAGGAAAAACAAACAAGTATGCATATTGTGCAGGACTATATCAGGGCTGGGGACCTCTGAGCCACATTACTGAATCTTTTAAGTTATGTGTCCAGAAGCTGCAAGCATCAGACAGCTTCAAGGAGTTCCTAACCTCCTAAATTTGATCTAATCTATCATCAGTAATTGCAATCACTTTGTTTATACTTCTTAACATGAGTGCATAACAGCATGAAGAATTTAAAGCTGTTGTTCAACTTTTACCAGATGATTTATGTAGATGAGTAATTGCAGTTTTACTTGAATAAAGAATTTGGGTACTTTAACTCCTCTGGTTGTGCCACAGTGACGATTGGAATCTGCCTCTCTATAGACTAGTTGTCTAACAAAAACAACTAGTCTGTATAAAGTGGTTCATTTTATTCGCTGTACTCCAGCAAGGGCTGCAATAAACATGCAAGCATAAAGCAGTGCAGCAGAAATTTTAGTTAATAATTCATTAGAACTCCAGAGTTGGCCAAGGGGATTCATTATTCAGATTGACTGCATCAATGATGTCCAGCCAAATCCCCCAATCTGTAAATCAAAAACCTTATTATAGTTCCCAGTGCAATACAGTCCAGAATTCACCTGCTCTGAATTTCTGCCACTTTCTCTATCTGTATCTGTGTTCAGATTTAAAGCAGAAGTGGGCGCGGCCTAAACAGGACTGCTTTGGATATCACTTTGGCTTAATTCTAGAAAACAAACAGCCAAAACTGATCATTGGCTCAATCATCAAAAATGAAGATGGGCTATCATATTGTCAAAACAGAAGACCTCTTACCCACACTTTATGGATGATGGCTGATAAAATGCTTAAACAGCCTAATAAGACATTAATAAAAAGAAATTTATTCAACAGAACTGACTGAATTAATCAGCGATGTGAGTGTGGACAGAGATCAGTAAATCATTGTGCTTAAAATTTAAGTGACTTTTACCTCAGGTGATGAGACAGAGATTAATGTGGATGTTGCTGATAATGTAAAGAAGTAGTTGTATGTTAGGTGAGCACTGAAGAACGCTATGGGCTGAAACGTCTGCTCACTGGTCTGTTTTAACTCACTGAACTTTGCACTTTTTTCACTATGCAAGTCTAAAATAATAAATATGCATTTTGATGGTCTGGTTTACTTTGTGGTCTGGTTTTCTTTCAGTGTGCGGACAGCCTCTGCCTTGGATTTTGTTGCTGATAATCAAAGCAACAACTTATTTCACATTGTAAAGTTATAATTCTTTCAAATTTGGCAGTGATGTTGTTTTTCCATAAGTAGGTTAAGTTATGTATTAAGTATGAAGTAAATGTATTCTGTATTTTTCAGAATTGTAGACCTATATAGTAGAACATGTTGAAATTCGAACACGTGAAGGATTTTCCCATGCCCCCATGCATATTGCCCAGTAATGTCATAACGTAGCCCTAACGTAGATTTATTCTCTATTACATTACCAATCCCCAAATTAAGACACGTCGAATATGCAAAGCTGAAAGAACCAAAAACACCACTAAATTGTGCAGAATTGTGCATGTTGTGGAGAGGAAAGCCCTTATTTAGGTGTACTTTTGGGTGAGAAATGACTCGAGCTCACAGAGCTAACAGATGGGGGCAGCATTACTCCAAACTATCAACCCCATTACACTAATCATGAATTCTCTATGTGTAGGCCATCGCTCTGTATGCAGACTGCAGGGAATTCACATTCTACTGCATCTAGGACATGCACTGAAACTCATCATTCATAATTTGTGAAATATTTCACTTCAGCATTTACACTTCGGCTCAGTCCTCCACATGCCTTTCGCTTTGGTGCAGGAGAAAAAGATGCTGCCTTTCCGAGTAGTAATGAAACTCAAGGTTTCTCTGCATTATATCTGTCCTTTAGGGAGGGTTCAGGCTGCTGTAATTCAGCACAGAAATGAGTTTGAAATTGCAGTCATGTTTATCATTAGGGAATAATGCACTCTATGGCTGTGATATTAAGAATGTAAGACACTGAAAATCCTAATGTTGGCATAATTAAGGCCATCTAATAAAGCATTTCTTTATCATGGTGTCTCTAATCACGTCGCTTTTCTGACACACACAGCCCCGTAGCTCAATAGTCTAAAAGCCTTGCTCTTGCCTTTATCATCAATGGCAATTAATGGTAGATTAATAAACGCTTTGTGCAACGATAGCCTCGGAAAATATATTACATTTGTGGGAGGTCAATTATGTACTCATGAATTCTGAGTCTCTGCTCATTTGCCACTTTGGGATGTCAAACTATTTATCATAACCCTTCATTTGACTATTAAAGATTAATATATAAATATATAAAAAGGTGTCTGGAAACTCCAAAAGACATTTGCAGTTAAATGTGCCTGATCATCTCTCCATCCCACACCCTCCTTCTAGCTGATACATACGGCCATCAATAGGTTGTGGACACCTAGTTTTAAAAATGTTTTAATTAGCATTTTCTGTGTTGATCTGCAATAATTGAGCATATTACAGGCTAACGAGTTTTACCTTGTTGCTAGTTTATTATCTTATGGGTTTTCATATAAGCATAAAATGTGGCCTTCTTTCTAAAAAGCTTGCTCTTTTCTGGTAAAACATATGTAATTACATGTTTTGTGGAAATTACATGCCAATATTAAATTCCAAGATAAGCACCCTACAAATGCCAACCATGTTTTTGTGGCTTTGCTGCTTTCTAAACAGCATAATGCTTTGCCATTAGCTTTAGCATTTAACTAAAAGCAGCGGTAGTGTCAACTGAAAAAGAAAAACATATTTCCCAGAAATATGGCTGCTGCTTTTAAATTCAATTCAATTCAATTCAGTTTTATTTGTATAGCGCTTTTAACAATGGACATTGTCCCAAAGCAGCTTTAC
>CM075014.1:18330680-18359283 GCA_037576675.1 Pangasius sanitwongsei
AGTGGCGATGGTGGCGACGGTGGCAAGGAAAAACTCCCTGAGATGATATGAGGAAGAAACCTTGAGAGGAACCAGGCCATCTTTTAAAGATGGCTTGCTTTATTTTAAGCTACACTGCATTTTCTTTGTTAAAAAATGAGGAAAAACATACTATTGTCAGGGGCATTGGGTCAGAATTGGCAGGAGTTTTGTATGTATTTGTCATACTCAAGCCAGCGTTGCCAGCCGAGTGACTTTGGCGCGAGAGTGCTTTTAGCAGTTTTATTTTGACAAAGAGCCTAGTGACAAATCTGGCGACTTTTGAGCGACTCACCACCAGTGGCTAAAGCCTTACTGAGTTGCACTTATGTTCACTAACCATTTCCTTTGTGTATATCGTGTCCTTTATACAAATTATGGTATTTTCCTAAATACATAAATAGTTCAATAGTTTATGGTGCCATGAGCAAGCGACTTATTTCCATTCAAAACAATTTCTAATCTGTTATTTCCACTCCTGATAAAACTCAATGCTGTTCTGTCTTTTCATGTAATGCGGTTTGATATACAAACAATCACAATGATCCAGTGAATATGTATATTAGTCTGTGATATCATCTGGTGACTATTTGAGCATGCATTAGCTACTTTCCCCTGAAAAGAATTGGCAACAATGATGCCAGCTCAGATACACATCATCACAACATCATCATCACATAAAATTCAGATTTTTATTTATTTATTTATTTTTTTGCTGAACAGTTAAGGAAATTATTTGGTGTGAAGCTACTGAATGATAGCCAGCTGATTTATCCGTGTTGTAAAGTGTTGTAGTCAACAAACAGTGACTAACAGTGCACGGTTGGTGCGTTTCTGTGTATTTTTGTATTTCATATTCGCGCGAGAGTGAGTCATTAAACATTTCTGCTTGCTCTTGGTGGGTATAATTTTGATGGATCTATGAATTCTTCTTTGGTCTGTGTTCTAACTAGTGTTCTGCTAGTGCCAAATGTTTTTCACGCGTTTGACACTGGGAGAATACAGTGGAGTAGCCTTTCCCCTTTAAGCAAAGCTTATATTTTAGCTAGCTAGCGAAAGTCAAGCAGCTAGTTCCGTCTGTAAATCCTGTGCTGTTCTATGATCAGCTCGGTGATGCACTGGCAGGCTGCTGCAGGATCACACAGTCACAGTGCGCTGAACTGTAAAAATCACAAGGTTTCTCTGCATTATAGCTATCCTTCATGGAGCGCATGCACAGACAGCAGACAAGCTTCAGTTTTCTCTTCACATCTCTTATTTTTAAAGGCTGTCTCTGTTTTTTAATTAGGTTGCATAACTGATTGACAGAAATAAGACATAAGGAGTTGTTTGCAGGCTGTATGCAGATGTTGGCCTACTTTTGGGATAAAAAAGACCATATGTGCATGTGTATGAGGTTAGAGCGAGTATGACTGGCACACTTTGGACAGCATTGCTGTGAAACATCCCCACTTCAAGAGAATTAAGTCTCTCCTAGCGACGTCCCTTCGTGGCCTAATTGCGAGGGAAGCAACTGGAGTTTATAAAGATGCTGGGCAATGCAATGCAGTCAAACCTCCTTGTTTATTTAAGAATGGAAAACAGAGGATCGCTTTTTTAATTACACAAAATGGAGCGATGAGTAACCATCACTCGCATAAACATGTTTAAGTCAGAGACAGAATTTCATATGGTGTCCTAATTTTTCACCTCACTTTCGTTACACAATTCTATTCGGGCCCTGGAATGGTTAAATATACTTTTGTTTTCTAATCAGCTGATAAAAGTGAACCCCACATTGTAATGTAAATGATAAGAAATTCCCACCATATCAGTGAAAGGAGTCACTGCAGTAGGAGTTAGAAAAACACCCTGGCCAAGGACTAATTAAAGAATGAGAGAGCACTCTTATCAAAGAGCATTTTCTCTTCCTGTATTTGAAAAAAGCTTATGCAGTGACAACAGTCATAATACCTGTCATCACACCATCGTTATTCACATTATGTCTATTTTCGTCAGAGACATTCATTCTGTGGTAAAATACCACAAAAAATATCCTTTCATATTCATTGCTTGGCAGATTAGTCATTCAGTGCAGATAGATTTACTTACCTGTAGGATTGATAATGTTAACTTGATTTGGCTGCATTGAGTAGGCCTGACCTTTTTTTTATTTTTTTTAATAAAACTCCCATTCTCCCAGCAGACACACTGTGACCATATCAGGTGTGAGCATACAGCTAATGCATCACCCAGATAAACTGAAAGAACAAGAAGGCTTCAGTGAAAACAAAAGCACTGCCTGGTGGGAGAATTGTGCGTCAGTCTGTTCATTTGATGGTTAAATCAGCCATGTTATCCTGTCCCAGAGAGGAAAGGCATATTTGTGCTCTGTATATAACTGAAATATGCACTAGTACGTGCAATATTAAGCTAGATATGAATAAGGTAATTATAATAACAAAATGTATTTGAAGAATCAAATAAAAAAGCACAGTATGTGTGAAACATTTAGACAACAGTAATTAAACACACATAGCTGGTTTCCAGTGTATCAGCTGTGTGCCAGTCTCATCAACAAAGAATAGACTCACTATTCTACACACCAGAACTTCATAAAGATTTGTTTATGTTTAGAGGATTGGAAAGGCCACAGGAGGATTTCGACTTGATATGGTGTTCATGAAGCCACTCTTGAATTTAGTTTTAGCAAAGTGTTTTGAGACATTATCATTTTCAAATATGAGAACTTCATGAGGGAAGAGTGAATACAGTTCGTGCAAGTGGGAGCGCCTAATTCTGTAAAATAGACTCATTTTCTTGGCTGTTTTACAACTGAGAGAGTAATGATCAGCTCCATTTTATGGAGCTACCACTAGGGTAAACAATCAACAATATATATTGCTGTTCGAGAGGATGCTTTGTTCTTGATTCATTAAATATTTAATGGCGGACTGGTATTCAGTCATATATGGCCAGCTTTTTTTTTGCCCAATCCAATTCAGAGTGAAGTCGATACTTTAGGTTGGTCATCCATTTGGTTTCAGCTCACATGTCAATAAATACTTCTCGCAACCCGTAATGCATATCTTGTATAGAGACTGCATTTCAGTCAAATCAGGTTAAATCGGATTCATACTGCAATCATCACTAGGGATTGGAACTTGGAATACCCCAGGCAGGGGGCTGAGACCTGACCTGTTTTGTCTTTATGCCTGCACAAAGCAAACTGGACTGAATACTGAATGTGAAGGGGCTGTAAGGTGTGTTTCCAAGTGTAATTATGGGTCCAAGCACCGTATTGGTTTATGTATGTTCTTTTTCCCAATATTTATTTTTATCTCCCCAATTTGGGCTTGCCAATTCCAACCCACTAGCTTACTCTCCCCTATCACATGATAACTACCAACAAGGGAGTGTGGGTCAAGCACGTGCTTTCCCCAAGACACATGAAGCCAACCTCCACAACTCTGCGAACTGCTGCTCATGCAGCATCATAGGTCAGCATAACACACTTAGAAGAAATTGCTATCTGCTCTATTTTGCATGCATGACCTCACAGGAACCCGTGATTGGCTAATGTCACTCTAATTGACAGGGGAGAGAGAGAGAGAGGATGCCATCCCTGCAACTCTGAGAGCACGACCAATTTTGTCCTCCTTGGCTCCTGGCCATGGATGGTTGTGACATTGTCAGGATTCAAACTCGCGATCTCTGGATGATAGGGCAAATGTTTTTCTGTTTCGGCACCCAGGAGCTAAGTTTTTCCTATTTTATTTTTCTCATTAGAGATGTGAAATTTGGTCAATAGGTATGTGCTACTCAGGCAAGCTGATATGGGCCTGTTTGGCCTAATGGGAGATCTATAGCATAACATTATAAGTTTTAGGTCATATCGCGAGGATTCGGAGGCCTAGAGACTCTTTAACTATCTGATTCTGTGGCTAATTCTAAACCTGCAGTTTGGACCATTAAGCCCCACCTGCTTAGATTTTGAGCTAATTTGCATAATATGCCAAACCAGTTTTGTAAACTACTCCTAGGATTTTTGCCATATCTTCAGAAAATCAGTTAGGTGCATGGATTCCCATGAAACGTGAAAGGCATATTCAGGGCAAGATTCTGAGGGCATCTGCGAGTTCATGTAACTGTTTCTCAGCAACAATAAGACTGAGCTAAAGTGTGGCTAATCTGTAAGAGGATTTTTGATGATGAACTGATTACTTAAAAAAAAACATGGTCATCATCAGCCAATCAGTTTTCAGGCTTTTGACAGGGTTAACAAAACTTGAATGGTACGGTCCACAAGCGACCCTCTATTAAGTAATCCAATCCAATCAAGGGCCAATTTGATTCATGAAAGCAATGAAAATTCATGGGGGGTGGATGGTGTTAAAATAAATAAATGAATAAAATAACAGTTGTGTCCGAGGCTGAGGCTACATTATAACTGAATTTAGCACAATTTATGATCAGCACTAAAACTGACATAAGGATATTAGTAAATTATTTTACTCAGAAATGCAAAACTATACTATACTAGTTCATGCATTTGGGAGGAGATTTTCTCACTGCTTTTGCCGGGTGCTAATAGTTTGAAACTTTGCATATAAAAGGTATGACTGCTACTGATGGGTGAAAAAGGTATCTATATATAAAAACCGTTAGAACTGCACTCAGAGTTTATTCAACATGTAACGAGGAGGTGCCATAGCACGGGCTTACTGAACACACTGATCTGAACACAAGATGCATATAGCATTATGTCACTGTGGGCTTAACTGGTCATGCTTGATCATTCCTATTATACATATGAATTCTGCAGTGGTGGATGGGAGTTTTCCTGACTGGCTACTCTTAGAACAAAGGGCCAAGCTCTCTGAATATCACTAGGATAATAAGAGAGCTGAATATAGCCGATTTAAAGTTACAATGCCCTTAAAAGTGTATTAATGTTAACTGAAAAATGCAGAGTGTATTAATTTTCCCATTTTTCAGTGATGACTGCAGTACACTGGATGTAAAGTTTACTGCCATCAGTTTAATACTCAAGATATGTTACAGCAAGATGATTACATTTACCTTTATTAATTTGGCAGGCTCTTTTATCCAAAGCATGCACTTACAAAGTGAGGGTGAATACAGTCCAGTTAATCTAGCTGTTAAAGGAGCTGACAGTAATATAAGTGCTGCAGAACTGAAATTTAACCAACTGGCCAGAAACAAGTGTAAGAGAGTAGGAAGAACAAAGAGCTACGACTAAATGTTCTGAGATGTTACAGTAGCTGCAGGGCACACAGGGCAGGCAGTTGGCTGTGGTCCTGAGTTTTCATGAGGCTGCTGAAGGGTGATTAAGGAAATGTCAAAATACAAGAACCCCAGTAACCTAAAATCTCAGGATTTAATCCTATCCCTCTAGCAAACTTGCGAGTTTGTTTAAAGGTTTATTTTGTGTCTATGTGATGTAGTAGTAGGTGTTGTATCTTACCTGCATCTATCTAAAACGATGACAGGATATATTGTTTCGGGTTGCATGATAGGAATATAGGGGGGAAAAAAAAATAAAAACAATCATTTGTGCCCATTGGGTTCACTGTCTCTACAGCAGGGGCATTCAGATAAAATATGCGAACGTCCAGCTACATGAAATTCCTTACTCATAAAGGTCCAGATAAGCAACTAATATGATTGAATGGCATTTTAATGCTTTACCATTAAGTATGATTAGTTTAAGTATGATTAGATCAGTTTATGGTTATAAATAAGAGATCAGTTTGAATGTGTTTTGTTTCACACTGGCACTAACTTTTTGACTTTTTAGAGATTAGACACTAAGAATCTATTTTGAACTTACAGTGGTGAATAAACTTCTCTGTCCAATCGTCTTTAAACATTTTGTGCGTGTGTGTGTGTGTGTTTAAACAAGCCATGATGTCACTTGACCAATTAGACAAGAGAGGGTAAATAAAATAAAAAAATCGAGTCACTTCCCTTTCTCGATGAGCTGCAACAAGCCACAACAGAAGATCTGCTACGAAAGTTGTAAAGTTTAAAAAAACAAAAGTTGCTGAACTAGGGCAAGATTTTTTTTTCATACGCTGATCGGCTCTGCTACAATATTTTTCAAGTACTCATCCAGGGCTCCTCAACAGGGTCCTCATCCAGAGCACAGTCTGCCAGTTGACAATCCTGTACCAATGATTAAAAAAAAAAAAAACAAAACACTGTAGTATTGGACATTTAGATGGACAAAAGAAAATACATGTATAAAAAAAATGTAATATCACTGAGGGTGTTTTATTAACTACAGATGAGTGAAATACGCTGAAAATTGTACCATGTGCGTGCTGAATGCGGTGGAACGAAAGGCCTGCAGAGCCTCGCCACCTCATCTGCATTCACTATGATCAGCCCCTAGTCCTTGCATATGATGATGGTTGCCAAGGTAACCCCTCCCTGGAACTAACTGAAAAGTACAGCAAGATTCATGATCCTGTATGAAAAGAGATGGAGAGAAAGCGTTCAATAAAACACAAAAATGATCAAAGAACAAGAAGTTAAGATACAAGTAACATGGAAAATTACACTTATTGTTTGATTAAGATGCCTCCAGGCCAGGGGTTGTTTTAGAAGTATTTCTCACAATTCCAGTGGAGGTTCATGAATTTTGCCTGTGGCCTAATAAATTATTGTACACAAGCCACTAGAATTCAGAAGTCGAGCAGAAACTTTTACACTGATGGCTAACCTCAGCTTAGTTATTTATTCTCGTTTATTTGCATTAATGTTACACAGGCCAGCACTCATATTTAATTCTTCAGTATGAGTGCTGCTCAAATAAGTAGTCAAAATGAGAGTCACAAAATATTATACATTTTACACAGTGCATGCATGATGAGGTTAGTAGCAACTTCAAATAAATATTGCTATAAAATTTAGATTGGAAGCATAATAAGAGAATGCAAGACATTCCATGGGAGACATTCTGCTCTTCACTGCCTCTAGTCTAATATCTCAGGTCTTTATAGCTACCAACATATTTTCATAAGCATTTTATTCTCCCTAGAATCTCTCTAGAAGAAGTCCACATTGCATGCTTGACATAATTATGATGTACAATTACTGAACACACTGATCTGTAACCTACTGATTGAGACCACTTATGAGAGATTAGCTGGGTAACAGGGAGTGAATAATCAACCCATAAGAGGGCATGCACATATCGTTTCTGATTTAAGAGATTTTATGTATCGTCCAAGGTGATCATTATGTCCACTAGCAATTTAAAAACAGCTAACATAACAGCCAAGTAGATTTATCTTATTTCCACACAGTAAAAACATACACATATTGTCCACACATGCATTATAGATGTTATTTCCAAGTCAGAAATTCAACGGAAATATAATTTTGACCTGTTTATCTCCAAATATTCTACCATATATATTCCCAGTATAGAGAAACTGGTCTAAATATCTTTTGGTACCATGTTATTTTTTCCCTCCACCTTCAGTATTAAACTGACCATGCCAAAGTGGTTCCACCTGTGGTAAATGTTTATAATCCATCAGCCAGCCAATCACGCTCATCAATTGAGAGGAGTAAACAATTAACACGACAGTTTAGATGTGGTTGATTTAGCTGCCTGCTGGTGCATGCAGTCAGTCAGTAAGGAACCTCAGATGAGCAGCCTTCACATCTGAGACCTGGATTGTGTGTCATGAACTGTATGTCTGAATCCTGTTCTCTACAAAAACTATTTATTTTTAAGACCACCTGTCATTCTACAAAGGTCAAAAATTACTCTCACAAGTTACAAAAGGTAAAATCAATTGGAATCTAATTTCTTAAAAAAATCATTACTACAATCGTCATTATCCCATCATCCACTCACAGTATAAAGTCTTGCCAGTATCTCTAAGCGCACTGAACAGTGTTAAAGCAACAGAGACTGAGTTTGAAATGAAATGCACAGCAGAGGGTGATTTGTCAGTGTCTCTCTATTTCGTTATGCAAGAGAGGTGTTTACAACCAAAGCACTACTCAGTAAGCACCTAAACAAATGAAGCTGTGTCAGATGGAAATAAATGTTCATATGGCACACTGCAGAGGGCATGTGACAAACAGCCCCACCCAGCTCATAAATACAGTTTAGGAAAAATTCAGAGAATTGGCTTAATGCAAGCAAAGCTTGATAGAATTTGTTACAATAGTTGAGTTTTGGTGTGTTTGCCACTGCTCTTCCAAGTTAACAGATTTTATATGACAGAAGATAACAGGAACAGTGATACAAGCAATCTTACCAATGAATAATGTAAACTTATGCCACCAAAACAGCTCTGACCCGTTGGGGCATGGACTCCACAAGACCTCTGAAGGTGTGCTGTGGTATCTGGCACCAAGTCATTAGCAGCAGATCCTTTAAGTCCTATAAATTGTGAGTTGGGACCGCCATGGATCGGACTTGTTTGTCCAGCGCATCCCACAGATGCTCGATCAGATTAAATTCTGGGGAATCTGGAGACCAACACCTTGAACTCTTTATCATGTACCTCACACCATTCCTGAACAATTTTTGCAGTGTGGCAGGGCGTATTATCCTGCTGAAAGAGGCCACTGGCATTAGGGAATAGTGTCATGAAGGGTGTACTTGGTACTTGGTTTAGGTAGGTGGTATGTGTCAAAGTAACATCCACATGAATGCCAGGACCCAATGTTTCCCAGCAGAACATTGCCCAGAGCATCACACTGCCTCCTCCAGCTTGCCTTCTTCCCATAGTGCATCCTGGTGCCATCTCTTCCCCAGATAAGTAGCACACACGCACCCGGCCTTCCACATGATGCTCCATAGTCCAGTTCTGATGCTCATGTGCCCATAGGCTCTTTTGGTGGTGGACAGGGGTCAGCATGGACACTCTGACCGGTCTGCGGCTATGAGCCCCATACGCAGCAAGCTGCACGATGCATTGTGTGTTCTGACACCTTTCTATCATAGCCAGAAGGAACTTTTTCATCAGTTTGTGCTAAAGTAGCTCTTCTGTGGGATTGGACCAGACGGGCTAGCCTCCGTGCCCCATGTGCATCAGTGAGCCTTGGGCGCCCATGACCCTGTTGCCGGTTCACTGGTTGTCCTTCCTTAAACCACTTTTTCTAGGTACTAACCACTGTATACCGGGAACACTCCACAAGACCTGCTGATTTGGAGATGCTCTGACCCAGTCATCTAGCCATCACAATTTTGCCCTTTTCAAAGTCGCTCAGATCCTTACGCTTGCTCATTTTTCCTGCTTCCAACATATTAACTTTGAGAACTGACTGTTCACTTGCTGCTTAATATATCCCACCCCTTGACAGGTGCCACTGTAATGAGTTAATCCATGTTATTCACTTCACCTGTCAGTGGTTTTAATGTTATGGCTGATCGGTGTATACCTAGCGTTACTGTTGAATGGGTAAGTCTTGATGCATAGAGACTTGGATTCAAGCTAGGCTATGGTAATAACAATGAAGCAACCTAATTCCTACCACAGCACTGGGCCTGCTTGTCTGAACAATGAGTTGCAGTGCAGTCATTGATCAGTGATTACAGGGTCCCCCTGCACATCCATCTAACTGTCAAGCCTTCTCAGTGGAGCCTGCTTTACTTGCATGTAATCAATGGGATCAATGGAAAGATAAACTCGATTAGGCTGGTGATTGGCTTAAATTGTGCTTCCAAACCCAGATCAATCCATTTTTTATCTGGTCAAGACCTCTGCATGGCACTCATTAAAATAAAAGGTTAGTACTACAGAAATAGGTTTTACTGCTAGCATTCAGGTTTGACTCCCAGGAACAGTGAATGTACTCATAATGAAACTTGAATTCTCCATACCTAATGGTACGGTGGCTGTATGGAAGTCCAGTCCCAACTACTCGTGTGCAAGAAAATGGTAGTGTAAAACTGGTTACTTATATAACTGTGGTCCTATGAACATTGTTTAACTACCATGGGTGTGTAACACCCGAGTACTACACTATGCCTAGTGACCCATATTATAAGCTTTCTCGCTTGAACTGGAGAATGAATGTTCTGAATGACAATAAACCCTGGAGGTCATACAGTGTACATAGAAGCACAGTTACAAACATAAGTAGCATTCTGTGCTACCTTGGGGGAGGTGTGTAAAACCGGGATAAGTTCTGTCATGAGGAACATGACTCACCTTAGGAAGAGGACTCACCTTTACAAGTGTCCTGGAAGGTGCTCAGAGATGTCACTGCCCTAGATGTATAACACTATGAGATTATGCATTTACCAAGTTGTTAAACAACACCACTTTAGAGAAAATGACCTGTTGGCTGGTTATACTGAGTAGTAAAATACTCAGCATTTTTAGCCATATATAATGATGACAATGTCCATTCATGTTTCAACAAAGCCTATGTTTGCTTAATAACAACTTCTCCCATCATCCACCATTGATGGGAGAAGTTATCAATTAGGAGGCAGACCCAATATTCTGTAGATTTCAGTTACTACTATTCAGCCAACCAAAATCTAAATGCATATCTTATTACCACCAAAGCAATTCCAATTTAATATGTAGTGTCAGTTAGAAAATATTTATGCAAATGCCATTCACAGGGAAGAGGCTAAGAAAGAAAGTGTAAAAAGGCACTGAAACATATTGAAATTCCCAAGCCTCATTTCAAGTGTAACCATCATGCAATAGTTTCTTCAGTGTTGATTTAGTGAGAGTCTATCAGGTTGATCTTTAAATGCTATCAATTTGAGGGTTGTTACTGAAGTGCAAGTCTCTGCTCTATGTGTTATCAGTACAATAAGGTTAGCCTGAAATTGAGAGAACGGGGTAAAGCCAGGATTTGCAGAAATGAGTCAGGGAACATACAAATGAGATCTTCAATAGAAGTACACTCCGTGGCCAAAAGTATGTAGACACTTGACTATCGCACCCATAAAAGGGTCTTTGACACATACAGCTGTTGCCACAGAGTGGAAAACATACAGTAGCTTTAAGTTTTCCCTTCACTGGAATTAAGGGGCCCAAACCTGTTCCAGCTTGACAATGTGGATGTGCACAAATCGAGGTTCATAAATACAAGGTTTGCCAAGTTTGGAGTGGAATAACTCAAGTGGCCTGTACAGACCCCTGACCTCAACTCCACTGAACACCTTTGGGATGAACTGGAACGCCAACTGCACCCTGGACCTCCTTGCATGAATTGGCAACAGTTCAGACAACAACGTACCAATATCTAGTGGAAAGCCTTCCCAGAAGAGTCAAAGCTGTTATAGCAGCAAAGAGGGGACCAACTTTGGAATGTAATGTTCAGCAAGCACAAATGAGCATGTTGGTCAGGTGTCCATATACTTTTGGCCATATAGTGTAACTCCATTGCTAATCTGATCCTTGAAATTAGTGGGTCAGGTTGGAAGTTGTACTATCCAAAATCGGGTATCGAAGTGCAGGGGGAAAACACCAGAATTTGAATGTCCGAAAAGGTTTATATAGGTATCCAATGTCTTATAATATCCTGTATATAAGACTGAAGTCACCCAAAAGCCAAAGAAGGGATCACATTGAAAGCTTGAGGAAGGAACTAATTTCTACTGAACAGTACAAAATACAAAACTGTCACTTGGACATTTCGTTGCAAGACTTCCTCTTGATATTAAAATGAAATGGCACGTCAACTTAGTCTGGAAAACACTGATATGGCTGGTCATTTGTGTGGGGTGATTTGATTTGGACCCAGGCGAGCATATTCGCTTAATCACAGCGGGGTCTGATGGAGGCAGGGAGGGAGAAATGAACACACTCACAGAAAAAGATGGATTCAATTTTGCTCATGGCAACGTCTGAATGAATATATCATTCTTCTATTAAAATTGCAATAGCCCTGAAAGACTTGAACAAAGCGGAATGAAGATTTCAAAAGGAGAATCCCCGAGGAATAGGACAGACAGTGCTAAGAGATTTGAGTGGACCTCAGTTGTGGTTGTGGGTATTCTTTCACTGATTGGTAGCTTGGGACTGAGCCTCGTTCCACCTGCCTGTAGCCCATTACCTCCTGAGCAAACACTGGCACACTCAGTATACTACAGCAAGAGAGCATCTGCCCTGTCTAGTGTTTTACACTCTCTGAAACACTTGCGTCATGATTCGAGTAAGGTTATTATGGGAAAACGTTAAACTGTGCAGTGCTTTATTTCTCCAGGAGTTATCACAAAAAATCTTTCATGTGTCTAGCTAAGAACTTAATGGCTGATGTGGTAGCAGACTGTGGTAAACGCAAATGAAATGAAAAGAAACATTGGCTAATTGTCAAGGGTGTCACATTGTTTATTAATGAGAGGATTTTAATTTAGGCTTAATTGCAGTATCTAGGAGAAAGGAGAAAACTGCATTCCACTGGAAGATGCACCACCTACCTCAACATTTATAACCTAATCAACTTATGTAATGAAAAATTATTGAAAAATTTAAAAGAATTATAAAATTTTTATTATATTTTAAATAATTCATTAACATTTACATGTTTACTTTTATCAGAGATGGCCACCTTGCTAAAATACACTGTTTGTAAAGTCACATGTGAATGGGAGAGATTGTAAAATAAACATTCAGACTTTTTTTTTTTTAATCAGCCTATGTAGCAAGTGTTAATATAGCAGTAGAGCAACTAAAAGAAGTGTTCTCTGTTTGTCGGCACATGATACTGATTGGCTGGTGGTGGTGAAACATCACTCTGTCTAAGTTTTGATCTTTGTTATGATGTGTATTAATGTCAGTGGTAAAACTGGAATTTGACACAGTTTTATCTTCTATTGTAAATCAACTTTAGAGTCTCACTTACAGTTCAAATGTTGCAACTGGCTACTGATTTTAAGACAACCCTTAAATCAACAAATATATGCCTCCAAGTTCCTATACCTCCTTTAGATCAGTCTAAATTAGAGAGAATGATGTAACTGTTTGGCTTGTATCTGTTCTCAACTACAGGTAAATATAGCTGCACTTGATCAACTTACATAAGCCTGTGATTGCACCATTGCCCTTTAATGTGAAGTAACTTGCAGAGGGAATGTATAAGAATGAATGAGTGAAAAGTCTAAGCCCAATCCCATTACCTGTTCAGGGGGAGGTGAGGGTCAGCAATCAACAACACTTTAACCAGGAACAAGGCACCAGAAATACATCTTAGATTAATTTGAACCATACTGTTGGGTCAGCACAGCCCCAGATGTTTAAAAATACATACAATGAGTTTATTAAAGTCAGTAGTGAATTTGGAACAGTCACTGTTATTGTAATCCAAGGTTACAGCATTACAGTTTCTATACAAATATATGCCAGTGGGAGTTAGATGTGTACACTCCAAAAAAGAAGAGAAAAAAGTTGGAAAAAAAAAAGAACATATTCAATAATAGTACAAAGAAGTACTTTACAATCCCTGTCATTTAAAATACTAAAAAGCCCTTTTTGGATAAAAAAAAAATGCTAGTTAATTTGCCCCAATATTAATACAACCATTATAAAATACACTTCCAGAAGAAAAAAAAATATAAAATAAAAATCATTTATATACAAACATCTGTACACATATGTGTATATATTGAAAAAAAAAAGGAGTGGAAAGGTATAAAGTATTCTGATTATGTGATGATCCCTAAGCAATGGAGTGGTTGGTCATGTTTTGATCATAAAGTCTGATAGAGGAAAAAAGCAACACCAAAGATCTTAATTAAATCAGCTGACTATTAAACTAACAATAATTCTAATGCTGCAAAACTCCTGCATGCTGATGCCAGACAGGTCAAGTCATGATTTGTTCATTTTAGCCACATGCCTCGCCAGACGATTTCATTTACAGATGAAATCTGTAGATGTGTGAAATGGATCAGCCAATGTACCTGGCACTACCACCCAGGCTGAGTCTTTTCTTTTAATAATTGGTGAGTGGAAGAAAAAAAAAAGGAGAGAGTTCCTGGACAGGCCAGCTCTTTCAGCATGAAGATGAGGGAGTTGCTATGAACTCTTGGTTTTATCACACTGTCAGTAAGGCCAATTCAAAATCACCCAAGCTCAGCGTCTGGGGAAGCACGGAAGTTTCTGTCTGATATACTGCCAATCTCACTGGACAATCCCAGAGTCAATGGACGTCTGCTTCCTTGTGGCTTTCGGGGGAGGAGGGGGTGGAGTTTTACTCGGCAGTGGAGGGGGCAGATGCTAGAGATAAGGGGAAAAGGAGAGAGAAAAAGAGCAAGAGTCAGAGACAGAGTTAGAATCTATGGGTGACAAGTAATAAGCACTTAATTTTAAACGTTAGACCTCCTGTTTCGTGAGGTTTCACCTCAGCATAGAATGTTCCCAGAACATCTTTGTAATTGTTGGATATTTTTAAATGGAAATAAATGTCATCTTGCTGTAGTATTTGGAACAAAAAAACACACTCAAACCCCAGAATATTATTGACAGTTTTACTGGTAATGTACATGCTGTGTCATTCAAACTTATAGCTTTCTAAACAATATTTAACGATACTTTTCCGAGGTCACAGAGTCACCTAGTATTTGTTATAGATATCTGCATGCCACGTCACTTATTTCCTTTTCTCTAACTATAGTGCGCATGCCAGACAGCATATTGGAACGCAGCTTGTGGCTATGGTCAGAGCTACAGTTCTTCTGCCCCCCATAGCTGTGAAAGACCTATTGAGCCTGTGACTTTGTAGCTTAGAGTGTTCTCTAGACTATCTGCACCTGTGGGTTTGATCCGTCAGAGCAGCAGGCAGCTCAACGACTGCAACATAGCAGTCCAAGAACGATCCTGAATACTAGAGCCTCGAGTATGTGGACTTTGTTTAATCTCATGTGGGAGCTGTTCCAAAAATAGCGTGTGTACAGTCAATTGGTCCAAGTGTGCTGCCCAGTGCCTAAAGTGCTGTCCTTTTCGCAGGGCCTGCTGGATAGAGAGAATGTACACCAATCCCCTACTGAAGTGTTTCATCCTCACAGGCACTATGTAGTGGCGTTTCACTGCAGCAGGTCGGTGCTGCTGCTACCTGCGTATCACCCTATACCTTCTCCAAATTCTACAAAGTGGCCATCGTGCCTCCTAATGGTGTAAGCTTGGCGACTATATCTCTGAACACCTTCCGAGTTAGCCATAGGTGAGCTGGTTCCTCATGACCTTGGGACACATTGGTATCCAACATGTGTGGCTCTGTGTGCACCGGTTAATGGCCAGGGTTACAGTGAGTAGGTTACAAGAAAGCAGTATAAACAGGAAAGTATTTATAGCAAATATTACATCACTGTCACTTCATGGCTTTACTGAAGGTCTCGAAATGCTTGCACATGTGCACTAGAGGACTGTCATCGACTTTATAGTAAACTGTTGCCAGCTGTGCCAGCAGTGGGCTAGCTGATGAGTTTATGATTTGCCCACCTTTGAAGGGACCTAAAAGCAAGTCCATAAATACTTGATATATGTACAACATTTCTGTGGCTACTTTTTGGTTCTTTGAGTTAACGAGAGGCACTTTATGAAGCTGAGATTTTAAGATTATGATTCATCTGATTATAAGGATGTCGTGTGTGAGTGTGTTTTGGGCTGAGACATGATTTTCTAGAGAGAAACTGTGACAACTGTTGCATGTAAATCACAGGGGTCTAGGGCGGATATCAGCTGTCTCTATGCAGGAGTCATGCCATGTCCTCTAAACATATACATCAAACCAACACATCAAGGACTACAAGCTATGGAAAAAGCAATTACAAATGTGGAAATACAGCATGTGCTACAGAGAGAAGTAACAGCCGCCAGAAATGGAATATAAAGAGGAAAACACAGTGGAACGAGAAATGTATACCTCAGAGATGTAACAATCAAATGACTTGATCATTTCTCTTTTACCACAAGATAAATCATTCCATTTACTGTGAGAGTAAGGGGGAATAGACTAGCCAATATTCATCACCACTAAAGGGTAGTAGATGGAAAAGGGTGGTCCAGTTGAAAAGAGATGTGAATGAGAGAGTGGAGCTTAATAAGGTAAGGCAGAGGTAAGGAAAGACTGATGAACAGACCACATCAGGGAGGAAAACTCAAGTTAAAAGGAAAAACTTGAAAGTTTTATACAGGATGGCCTGTGTGTACAGGAGAGTTTTCAAGCCAGTTAACAAGTAGGCAAAGGTCAGATGCATAAGTTATTGTCACACCTTTTCAAACTTGTGCTGCCAATTACCATTCTGAATTTGAATTGAAAACAATATTAAACCCTGTGTTGGTTCGGAATTGCATACGATGGCTTCATTAATTGTAAGAAAGGTTTGTTGGTGTCTGTGCATGCTCATGTGCTTTACCCGCTGATGTAGAGGAGGAGGAGGAGGTGGTGTGGTTGGGCTGGCCAGCTCTGGGTTTTCCATCAGGTTTCCATAATCACCCATACTGCTTTTGATTGGCAGAGGAGGTGGAGTCTCACCGTAGCCCGTCCCATTCAGTTCTAGATCTACAAAAAATGTACAAGGCAGCACTAAAATTAATGATATTAAAATGCTAAAACACAGTTTATAAGTTACAAATATGTGTTATATAGTAGATAAAAATACAATCTCTTTATGCTGTGTTTTATTAAGGAATATTAAGGAATCAGCTTATTACAATGGTATTGCACTGATGTAGTGTTTATAACGGCTTTATTAAAACCAAATGCAGCATCATTGCAGTGGTTAGGCACACGTTATTTTCTTAGTCCCACAGAAATGCCACAGCAAAGATGACGACACACAAAGCAACCACTAGATCATTAGACTGGGGGCAGTATTTGCACAGAAGGAGCTTAGCTAGAGCTTGTCAGAGAGTAGAGAACAATGAGCTTTATAAAAGATGCCATTTCTATCAACTCTATCACTTGAGTGAGTCCAGAAGCAAAAATGTATTTGAGACAGAAGTGGGTGATGCCTCTACCATGCTAAGTTGTTCCTGTTGAGGTAACCTCTACGCAAAGAAAGTAACTAGGGCAAAAGTGACATACTGTACATAGCAATCTAACTAATCAACGTGCTTGCTAATTTGATTCTTGCAACTTGAGTAAAAAATGAATACGTTATTACTTAAGTGAAACTTACTGGAGGAGGAGAGCATGCTGAAGGTGAGCTTGACCCTTGGAGTGATGGGAGGAGGAAGAGTAGAAGTAGTCTGGGGAACAGCAGGTCCTGGGGACACAGAGAGCCTCTTATCCCCTAACACATTTATCACTTGACTCTTTGGCCTCTGGGGACGCAGAGGACTGATCTGAAAACAGGGAAAAAACCAAGAAGGATTAAGAATTAAGAAAATGACCAGTCTTGATAAACCCAGTGATCACATTAATATAGGGTTGTAATACTACTCCCTCTACTACTACTACTACTACTAAGAATAACATCACAGTGTGCTTTACATATGAATGAAGGTCAAAAAAAAATATTTATGATGTTGTACATTTATAAGCAAATCTACAATCACTAAAGCAGGGGTTCTCAAACTTTTTGCAACCATGGACACTTTTAGCTGAAATTATTTTTTTTTTCCAGGGACCCGCTCAGTACAGGTTAATTTTATGAACTAATAAAATATCAGGCTCATTATTCAAATGTGTACAATAATGTTGGCTATTTTTTGGAGCTAGAGAGCTTTTTATTTCTCAGCTTTCCACTGAGAGAACATATTAGGTTATACGCCTACTCGTTTATAAGTTACTGAGAGATAGGATTAAACCAAGTCAATTCCAGTGATCATTCAAACAGGCTAATAAAATATAATAACTTTGATGATAGTGGGGTCACTTCTGTAACCAAATTAAAAAGCACAGACCCCCTGGCTACGCTTTATGGATCCCTGGGGAGAACCACTGCAATGAATAATAGCAAACCTATGAATAGACCAAGTTAAATTCTGCAAGGTGACCAGGTGCTTTTAACTGGTTATTATGAAGTTATTATGGACCTGTTCTCTATTTTTTAAACCACAACACCCACATCATCTTCTGCACAAGAAAGCCTTAGCAAACTAATCTCTCTCTCTCTCACTGTCTCGGACAGGATGACCGCCTCAGTGGGCTGCATGGGAATGTCGGTGGCCTTCAGCTCCTTGTCGAAGATCTCTTGGTGTTTGCTGTTTCTTTTTTCTTTCTTCTTCTCCTTCCTGTCCTTTTCAGGTTCATCCCGGTCCAGCTTGTCCTGAGACTTAAAGTGCTGCTTCTTTGGCAAGAGGGGCTCCAGGGCAAAGCTAGAGGAAAAAAGTAGAGCAAAATAAATGTTTGGGTGGGTGGGTGAAGAGTCAGAAAAAAGATGAGAGGACAGATATGAAGAGGAAGGTGGTGGGTAAAAAAAGGAAAATGGAGTAAGAAGAAATGTGTAGGAGGGGAGGAAGAAAAATAGGGATGAAAGAGAGTGAAAATATCAGGGTGGACGTCAAAGCAATTTTTAATATTGTTCTGTAAAATGGAGAGCAAATGGAAATGCGCCTCTGACATTTGGTCTGCACTCAACAGAGATGCTACAAATAGGGATATGGAACATTTGGGCATGACAAACTTGTATTTACAGACCATTTTTTGCAGGAAACCAATTAAAGGTAAAAAATGGCATATTTGTTATGCTGTGGGGTGCATTTATTTTTCTGGAATCATTTTGGGCTGCTGCTATGAAGCCTGACCTAACAAAATATTTCTATGCTGATGGGCATGGTCTCTTCCAGGATGACTCCACCCCTATCCACAGAACATGAAGACTCACTGTTTTGATGAGGATGAAAATGATATGCTGTGGTCTTCACAGTCAACAGATCTCTACCCAATTTAAAATCTAGGGGAAATTCTTGAGCAACGTGTTAGACAGTGCTCTCCACCACCATCATCAAAACACCAACTGAGAGAATATCTTTTGGAAGAATGGTGTTCATCACTCCATTAGTGTTCCAAAGACTTGCAAAATCTATGCCAATGCACACTGAAGATGTTCTGGTAATAGAGACAATCAGTGATACTATTAATTACATTATGGTTAGCTACTTTTAATTCACTGGGAGACCATTTACTGTCATCTGACTGAATGAATGAACTTTCCCTGAAGTAAACCTCCCGCACATTCAGAGCTGTCTGCATATGTTAAGAAAGACGGCAGTGAAATAATAAACCTTCTACTCCATTCTAGTCCATTCACCTATTCCCTACTGCCATCCAGAACAGTAAAGTCTTAAAACACAGAGCAAAACATCACACGTATAATATCTCCTCAAATCAGCACAATAAGTCAGCATTCAGTCTTCAAAATGGACCACTACAACTAGCCAACTCCTAAAGCAACCTCTTCATCAGTGGATGTCAAAAGCACTCTTTACACCTATCAAAACTATAAAACAAGCTTATCTGAATGCTCGCAGAACATCCAGTCTCCATGTCTCTTACTGCATTTTATAAAAAGCTTGGTAGAAAAAACAAGTCTAAATGACATTTACCATGTCAACAGAGTTGATAGGAATTTGTTTCAGTGCCCTTCTCACACACCCAGTGCTGCCTCTCATAATTGGTATTTCTAAGAGCTTGCGCCGGTTTGAGCGAATCAGACCGCTTCAACCAGACGGATTAACCGATCAAATGAAAGAGCATGTGGTGCGATGCCCTTTGCAATTAAATACCAGTGGAGGGCATCGCTGATGAGATCACACTCTCCAAACATGGGCTAATTAATCCTTCAGGCTGGCAATACAGTGCCCGCTATGCAGGACTGGCAGGAACCTCTCATTACGTCTCACTCTCTCTCTCTCTTTCTCTCTCATACACACACACACACACAGATACTCACTCGCACGCACACATTAATCATGTTGACACACATTTCCTAATCATGCATCCATAGACACACAATCTTAAGGGTATTCACTCATACAGAGACCACTCTCTCTCTCTCACACACACACACACACACACACACACACACACACACACAACCTTCACTAACCCCATACTAGAGACGTTTCTTTTCACAAAAGCAATGATTCATTTTTAATGCTCTATCAGACTTTGTAGTACATTTAAGAGAGCGAGTGCTTTTGTTTGATGACCATCACTGATTCAGAGAAAGGCAACAGGTGGTGGGAAATTAAAAGCTTTGAGGTACAAAATTTAGAGAAGTCACACAGTGAGGAGTTCTGAGAAGCTTTTCAGTTCTACATCAGTGCATGAATGAAAGCACACACTCCAGCTGTTAAGTATATTGTGGCATTAGTGTAAGGCTCTTTTCAGGCACGAGTTCAGCACATTTTCACATAAAAAAAATAAGGTTCCAACATGAAGAATAAATTGTTATAACAGAAGAAGTTGTGGATAATCGACCAACCTTCCCTTTTCATGGGGTGAAAGAAAAGTATAGTTGTGCATACAAATGACGAAGTGCATTAAGAGGTCATTTGGACACTAATTGCTTGTAATATATTAAGATACTTCTGTGTGCACTGAATGCTCTCCACAATGCCTAGAAAATTCCAAGAGTCCTAAAATAGTGCACTATGCAGTGGTCTGGGGCACAATACCCATATGTGCAGTGGTTTTGGACATATGGGTATTGTACAACTACTGAACTAGTACACTTTTCAATAACTTATGTCTTTAGACATGACCATTTAGGCAGCTATAACTGGCTCACAGCCTGTGAGACATTTAGCAGTAATAACATCTTAAGACTGCCAAAGCTGTTTGTGATTGGCTGTGGCCTCCAGCAGGAGATGCATGGCACTTTGATGAAGCACTGCAACTCAGTCCACCATTAGGACCAAAACACCTCTGTGTACAGCTTACTGTTTTAGCTAAGTTACTCCACAACATTACGAGCTAGTGTGTAGTGAGAAAGGAGCGAGGTACTTTTAGCTAAGCTACATAGTACTATATTGCTAGAGTGATAAGCATAAATTATATAATTAACTCATTCCCACCTAGTGGTAATGTAGAGTAACTAATTCACCTAGCAGCATGTTTTTTGGGAGGTGGAAGGAACTTTACTCAGCAATATAATGAGATGTCTAAAGAGGATACAAAAGCTTTTTAGTAAGTTAAGTTTAGATTTTTCTTGTTATTTTATCACTTCTTAATTTATTTTGAGGGATGTTTCTGTTCTGATGTAAAACTGAATGATATTCAACCTTAAAAGTGTGATAGAATGATGCATGTTTGTGCAGGTGGTCAGAAAAATCACTGAATGTCTAAACTTTCAGGTACAGGTCTACTTATGAAGTGTAAGGGCTTTATTACATTTATTATTACCAGTCATAACAAAATGTTATTTCCTACATTTTGTTGGAGTGAGCTGCAAATGCTGTTCTGATCCTGTTCTGACATGAAGATATGGATGATGTTATTGAGTGGTGATGAAAGAGTGTGTGTGTTGTACCCATCAGATCCTGGCCTTGAGGGTGAGTTGTCTGATGATAAGGAGGTGACAGACGCGACAGACAGCGGTCTCTGAGATGAGGGCATGGTGAAGGAGCGCACCATCGACCGCGGACGTGTGCCACGACGCTCATCGGCCATTGGGGGCTGAAACATACGCACACACCAAATTTTCATGTTTGGGGCTTTAATACTTCAAATAAGTTTAAAAAGGATGTTTGAGCTTTACAAGCTATTACAGCATGCAGTGCCTACAGATGTTCCACATAAATCAAACTGTGCCACTATTTAACTGTACAGATAAAAAAGAAAATTATAATAAAACACAGAGGACAGAATAAAGATGAGCTAAGTAAGTAAGAGAACAGATAAAAAGATGAGTGTACTGAACTCTGCTGATAAAAGCATACGCTTGGGGAGAGTGTCTGTGTGCTGAACCACCCTGCTTGCCCTTTATACAGTTTGAGACTCAACAGGAATTTTCACCAACTGTCGTAAAAGGTGAATCAAGCTGTTCACGCATGACTGCCTATGACCAGCAAGACATAGGACACATGTGTCTCCCTCTATTTCACACACACATACACAGCCCTTGAATAGCCCTGTTAATGCACATCCATTACATCCAGGCTCCACACGAGCCATCGTTGCAGTGCGAGGTGACTGACCAGCAGCACTGTGAGCCTCAGAAGCTGATGATCAATACCTGCTGGGAGCCATCACTAACACTCTCACTGTCTCCCCATCCCCTGCTTCCCTCGGCTTATTAATTGTCCCTTTTTATCTTAATCTTTCTCATTTTCAGTTTCTCCTGTTATTAATGGAGCAGCATTAGGCAACTCAGCAGGCATGTCTGTGGAGGAGGGGAGTTAGGGGGAAAAACACACTGCGGGACTGAGGGACAGTTAGAGGAAAGAGGACTATCTAAGTGGAGTCAGTAGACAATGGTCAGGGGTTTTATCATTTTTATATTCCAGAGTATATTTTATCTTTTTTTTTTTTTAATTCCTAGTGGGCATGGAAAAAAGCACAACTGTGAAAAATAAGCAAATAGAGGACCAAGCTACGTTTACACTGTGTGCCTAATTATCGAGCCAGTCAGCTATGTTAACATGTCAGCTATTTGAACAGCTGCTTGTGCTGGTATTTGTTCTGATATGTTAGCCTGCTAAATTTTTTATGCAAATATTAGAATTTCACTGAACTTGCAACCTCCAACTAGCAAAGTTTTACATGCAAAGCATCCAATGGACAGTGAAGACCCAGCTCTACAATAAGCACTTAAATGAACACTAATTATGCACTTAGGTGAATAAGTGATGCATATTTTCCTTTAATGTGTGAGCACAGCTTGTTGGAATCTTTAGCCTCCAATCTGATGCAGTATAATGATTTGTTTTTCAAGTAGATAAAATCACTGTGGGTTAAGACCATCTGCTGAATGCCAAATATAACTTTAAATGCAAATCCAGTCAAAGTGGGAGTTCTAGTCTTATGTCCCTGGGTGTATTTTGGCTCTGTGTGTGTCTAGCTATGTTTACATGCAGTCTAATAATCCATAAATAACCCAACTGAGAGCTCAGCTGGGAATGTATACACTTCAGTCAGAATAGATTAAACCAGTTGAGGCCAATCTGAATGAAATTTCTAGCCAATTGAATGAGGTGGGTAATCCTTTCAATAATCAGTTAAAATGAATAACATGCTTGTGCCTGATTACTTTCACTATCAGAATCTGTGCATGTGTATGGGTCATAAGTGCTATAAAATGTTTGTGTAAGAAAACACAGTCAAATTCTTAAGCCAATAAACAGATTTAAATCTGTTTAAAATAGCTGTGAGGTCAAACTAACATGCTGAAGCTTAGGCCAATCTTTGCATAATAACATAGCCACTCTCCATCTCTCCTTTCTCCCAGAAGAGAAACAGATTCAACACAGAGATTAGTATGTCGGGAATGTCATCGCTGCTTTAGAAGAATATAATATGGAAGATGTGGGCAACAATGGCGGCACATTTGAGCTCACTGCATCAGTCAAAGTCAACAGCTGCCACCCCAGCTGTATGTTAGTTTTGTACTTTGTCGATTTTTAGCTCTATGACCTATACTCAGGCTTAAAACTTACTAAATAGGGTGTGTAACCTTAATGATTGCTTGTATATGAGACAAGATGGCATCTTATCCACATAGGTCTAGATGTCAGCCATGTGCACTCTGTAAATGCCAATAATTGTGCCATTTATAGGTGTCTAGAAACCCTAGGCGTGCATTTTCTGAAATAGGTCAGGTAAAATCAGTTAGTGATGTCATTTTGTTTATTATTTTGGTGTTCCTCACCATGATGGTATTTTCTCAGGCAGCAAGTTTACCTTTCTATATTTCTCAAAACATTTGGCAATTTTGAATATGCACTTTTTCCTGTTAGAACTTATTTTTGAGAGAAACAAAAAGGGTCGTATTACTATAGTAACAATCAATGACTCTAGTCAATGCACATAAATCTTGCAAGACTTAACACCACATGGTTACCTAAAAAAAAAAAAAAAAAAAATACAACTCCATGTCACATATGAGGAATAATGTTGGATTTGGGTCACTCTTACCTCATGTGGTCAGAGTTGACTGAATTTTTACTTTTATATTTAGATTACTGAGAATATGACAGCTCATTCCAGCATCTAAAAGGACCTTTAAATGACCTTTGATATATTAATATTGAGATAATATTTGTATATTTGAATTAATAGGAACTCATTCAGGAAGAATACTTTTAATCATAACTAAGCATATACTGATTGTGGATTTTAAAGCAGGACTCGAGACAAACTGAAATTCAGTTTGTTTTGTTTCAGTTCTTACCAGCGATTTCACACCGTACTGTTTCTCCACCTTCTCTTTTAACTGTTTGAAGCATGCCTCCAGACGCTCGTGGAATGGTCGCAGGGCCTCGGTCACCTTCTCACCATGAATACGTACACCTTCTGCTAGGTATGGGATCTGAAATGGAGCACACGCACACACACAGACGCACACACAAACACACACACAAAAACAGTTGGTTTTAGTTTTACATACCAGTCAAAAACACTCTGTGGCACAGTGTGTTACAACTGTACACCTACCCATTAATGCAACTAATCTAATTTTGACAGTGGAGTGGCTGGCCGCTTTATGTCCCAGGGCACCCTCATGTCTGTTACATTCTGGCTCTCCCTTTTAGTTATGCTTTCATAGCTAGTCTTGCCGGAGTCCCTGCTTGCACTCTGCACACGATGTACATTGTCTTTAACCATTATGTGACAATGAGCATACCTAATATTCTCTCTCTCCCTTTCTCTCTCCCTTTGTCTCTCCCTTTCTTTCTCTCGAGCTACACATGCTACCCCTGAGATACCAGTGATCCTGACCCCTTCTTTCCAGACCTGACTGATCCATCCTGATGCCCTACTTCTGGTTGGAGTTCTCATCACTTGGAAATCCCTCGCTGCTGCAGAGGATGGCCCCACACGGACAGCCTAAAGATACATGAGATTACTGTGGATGGTACCACTTATAAACCATGAAGATGGCTTTGGACTGCAATTGCTATGATAGCTTTAGGACCGCAGCTGCCACGAACAGTTTTGCACTCATCAGTGAACAGTGGATAACCAACAAAATAGACTTTATGTGAAAATGTAATGGATTTCCTTGTTAACAATTACATTATTTGTCCATGTGGTCCACAGTTATAGAATGGAATTATTTATAACTGCACTATTTTGTGGCACCCAGATGAAGATGAGTTCCCTTTTGAGTTTGCTTCCTCTAAAGGCTTCTTCCTCACATCATCTCAGGGAGTTTTTTCTTTCCACATTCACCTCTGGCTTGCTCATTAGGGATAAATTCATAAATTTAAAATGTATATATTTTTGTAAAGCTACTTTGTCCATTGTTAAAAGCACTATACAAATAAAACTGAATTGAACTAAATTAATAAGGCAATCATGTGGCAGCAGTGCAATGCTTATAATCATGCAGATACGGGCCAGCAGCTTCGGGTAATGTTCACATAAACCATCAGAATGGGGAAAAAATGTGATCTCCGTGATTTTGATCATGGCATGAATGCTGATGCCAGACAGGCTGGTTTAAGTATTTCTGTAACTCCTGATCTCCTGGGATTTTCACACAACAGTCTGTAGAGTTTAGTCATAACGGTCAGCAGTTCTGTGGACTGAAATGCCTTGTTGATAAGAGAGGTCAACGGAGAATGGCCAGACTGGTTTGAGCTGAGCGAAAGGCTACAGTAACTCAGATAACCAGTCTGTACAATTGAGGTGAGCAGAAAAGCATCTCAGAAAGCACAACACGTCAAACCTTGAGGCAGATGAACAGAAGATGAACGTCAGGGTTTCACTTCTGTTAGCCAAGAACAGAAAGCTGAGGTTTCAGTGGACACAGGCAGTTGAAAGACTGGAAACTGTAACCTGGTCTGATGAATCTCGATTTCTGCTGAGGCACACAGATGGTAGGGTCAGAGTTTGGTGCCAACAGCATGAATCCATGGACCCAACCTGCCTTGTCTCAACAGTCCAGGCTGGTGGAGGTGGTGTAATGGTGCGGGGAATGTTTTTTGGTACACTTTGGGCCCATTAATACCAAGCAATCATCGCTTGAATGCCACAGCCTATTTGAGTATTTTTGCTGACCATATGCATCCCTTCATGGCCACAATTTACCCATCGTCTAATGGCTACTTCCAGCATGTCACAAGTGCACCATGTCACATCTCAAACTGGTTTAATGAACATTTAATGAACAGTGAGTGGCCTTCCCAGTCACCGGATCTGAATCCAATAGGACAACTTTGAGATGTGCTAGAACGGGAGATTCACAGCATGAAAGTGCACCTCAAAAATCTGTAGGAACTGCATGATGCAATCATGTCAACATGGACCAGAATCACAAAGGAATGTTTCCAACATCTTGTGGAATCCATGCCATGAAGAATTGTGGCTGTTTTGAGGGCAAAGTGATGCCCTACCCAGTATTAGTATAGTGATCCTAATAAAGTGCTCGGTAAGTGTATATAACAACAATTATAGTGACAGCCATTTTAAAATTCAAAATAGTTCTTCTGTTACTAAGTAATTCATACGCAGTAAATAATTTTTTTTAACAGTTTTATAAAAACTGCATGAATAATACTCCAATTTCAGTTCAATTTTATTTGTAAAGCTCTTTTAACAATAGACACTGTCACAAAGCATTTTTAAGAAATCCAATTTATCTTGAGATCCTAATGAGTGAGCCATAGGTGACAGTGGCTTTGAAAAAACCCACATGAGGAAGAAACCTTTAAAGGAACCCGACTCAAAAGCAAACCCGTACTTTCCTTGGTGACACCAGATAATATTTAAAACCCTGATACTTTAAATCATTTTCCCATTCTTAATGCCAGCAATTTGTCCAGCCCCTCTGTGAAATTTAGTGTTTTTCCCAAAATCATTACCCAGTCCTGTGGCGTTTGTACACCACACTTACCCGGTTATCACCTATAAACGTGGAAATGGTAAAAGAAAGCATTATTATTACTATTATTATTATTATTATTATTATTATTATTATTATTAAGTGGACAGCTGCAGGATGCGTATTTCAGATTGGATTTGGACAGCAATGCTTCAGGTATAAGGATCTGAGCACTTCCCTTCACTGGGATTTGTTTAACAGACTGTGTATGTGGCTACATTAGGATCTATCAGTGGTATATGGTTGCTCAAAACTCTTCAGATACACTGAACAAGATGGCACTTGTCATTTTTCCATCAGCTGTCCTCTCAAATACACATCATGTGAGATATGCATCTCATGTGGCTCAGTATAACTGATCTAAACACTTGCCTCTCAGATCTGACTGGTTTTCAGGGGTTTGTCAGTCCTAAATCTGTATTCTGGGGTTGGATTGTGGTTTATCTCCAGTCTCGTTTCAACCAATCCTGGGTTAAAGTGCGATGATGTGTTAATTTCACTGAAGTGTTCTGGACTGACTTTTACCACACACCAGGTATAAACCCTGACTCCTGCTTCATCACATCCCTGTAAGTATCTGATATGTCTCCTGTGTTGCATTGTAGAATCTGACACATAAAACAGGCAGAACAATCTAACACAAGGTGAATGTTTATTTGCAAGACAGATTGCAGGGCAGTGTGTATTACTATGGATTTAGGACAAGGCTTCATCCAGGAGCATCAATCAATTGTAACATATCCCATTTTCTGCTGATTTTGAAAGCACTGGGTTCTCACCTGAATAGCCTATGCAATTTCACAAACACTAAATATAAGAAACACTCCTGCAGATGTCTAAATGGTGTTTACTAGAAACACAGTTAGACACAGCACTGTGCAAAACCTCATTTCCTTCAAACCTCAAAGCAAGAGGAATTGAGATTTTTGGCAAATATAAAGCCCAAGCTGCATTACTGAGAGATAGGAGACAGAAAATGCAAACGTCTGTCACTAGGAGCTGACGCAATGCATAGCAATCAGCTGCCTGATCACGTCTGAACACAGATCCTGACTCATTTTAGACATAATTAAATGTTATCCACAGCCCAACATCAAACACCAAGTCGAGGGTGTTTCATGCTGCTTGATGCATTGATCATTTCTAAAACTGGTCAGTGGGCGAGGCTGTTTACAAAACACTCTGGTTTAATGGCGGGAAAATTATGGACTTCTCGGTCCATCCAGGCATTTTTTTATTTTAGTGCAGTTTGAACTGCACTTAACTTTTAAAATTCCATTCTAGTAATCTGACCCTTTTCACAATTACATTTTCCTCTCCCCTGCGATAGATTGCCATCACATCCAGGCTGTGTTCCTGCCTCATACCAGTGATCCCAGGATAGACTCCTGATCCACCATGACCCTGACCTTGATAGATCACTAACTGAAGATGGATGAATGAATAAATCCTCTTCTTCAGGCCTGTTTTCTATACTTTCATACAGCCTCTGTAGCTCTAGTATCAGAATTAGCCCTATAACACCCCTATCTAGGCTGCAGGATTTCATTTTATTGGATTTATTTGCACAAATGAGGAAGATTTAAAAAAAAAAAAAAAAAAAAAAAAAAAAAAAAAAAAAAAAAAAAAAAAAAAAAAAAAAAAAAAAAAAAAAAA
>CM075014.1:18359383-18383247 GCA_037576675.1 Pangasius sanitwongsei
TTATATATTGCCTGTGTGTGGGTATGCTCATGTGCAGTTTAAGGTATATTTATTCTTATTTATTCATATTTTTAGGATTTCTAAAGTATTTAAATTATTATATTTTAGCATTGTTGTTATTAAATTATTATATTTTAGCATTATCATATTCAATTATTATATTTTAGCATTGTCCTAACATTTAAATTATTATATTTTAGCATTGTCCTAACATTGTTTTTAACACTCAATGTGATTATGCACTGACTGAAGAGCACTTTTATATTTCGTTGTACCTGTGACAATGACAATAAAGGCATATTCTATTCTATTCTATCCTATCTTCAATAATCACCTTAATAATCCTGGTCAGTATTGTTGTGATCTGGAGTCAATCCTGGGAGCACTGGGCACAAGGCAGGAGAACTCACCACGGATGGAATGCCAAGCCATCACAGGGCACCATTCACACACACATTCACACATGCATTCACACCTGTGGGCAATTTAGCATAACCTATCCACCTAACTGCATGTTTTTGGGCAGTAGGAGGAAACCAGAGAAGCCTAAGGAAATCCACATGATCACTGGGAAAACATGCACAGAAACTCCACACAGACAGTATAACAATGGTACCCACTGTGCCACCATGCCACCCCCACAACGTCTCCATGTGTTTGAGCAAAATCACTCATTGGGGATGATTGGGGAGCCCAAGGTGTTTGACTTCACATGGAACATCATCAGGAAAGTGGGTTTGCACCACAGGGTGCAAATGGTCCTATAAAACTTCCTCATATTTATTAGTAGTTATACAACCATGCAACCATGCAACCACTGGACCTAATGATTTCCATGAGATGGCTGCCAATACCATTATGAATTCCCCACCATACTTAACAATTGGCACCAGACATTGAGGGTTGAAGGCATTCATTGGCTTCCTACAACCATCGACATATAGGAAATATGGTTAAAAAAAACAAAACAAAACTTTTTCCCATTGCTCAGACATCTAGGTTTACCTTACACCAAGTTATGCACAGGCTATAGCTATTACTCAACTGCTCTGGACCCTCCTTCTGCATGAGCCACAAATTGTGGTTTAAAAATTGCTGCATGCAAATGGTCAACCACAGAGCTGGTTGGGACAACCAAGTTCAGTAACGAAGATAATGTGTTAAATCTCACATAACTCTCATGTCAGAACAGGTAAATGGTTTAGAGGGAACTAATATGGCTAATATTCCATTTGATTAGTAATTTTTTTTTTAAGAAAAATTGCCATTAACAGAAAACTTGAGTTTTATTCTTTTAAATTTATTTGTGTCGCCACTGGTGTATGTGCTATGAATATGACTGCCAAATCTGCATGACAAAAGCAGCCAAGCAATATTAAGAGACAGTTTCCCTAAGTAGTTCTTTTACAAAGGTAAAAGATACAAATAATGACCAGAATAGTACAAATTTAGAAGAATTTTACATATACTGTACCTCTACGTCAGGGGTTCCCAAACTAGAGGCTATCAGTACATGTGGGGTTGCTTTATTTACAAATACAATCGGGAGAGAAATTCACAATCTCCTCTTTTGTTTTCATAATTTATTTTACAAATTAACATTAGAAATATTTAATACAGATTTTGTGTGCTAATATTTTGAAATGTTACTGGACATCACCTTCAAACAAGCCACACTGAAGAGCTTGTCAATGTGTTCAAGATCGCTGTGAATGAAATCATTGAACATTTTTCACTTCAGTTTGGAAACCTGATGGACAGGCATGTTTTAGCTCTGACATGCCATCTAATGAATGTCACATTTACTCCTCCAGATGCACATCAGTACTGCTCACAGCCCTGCTGTTCTGCATGTGCATTCATACTTCAAGTATAAACCAGGCTCCTATGCTTCACATCGAGCCCTCTCACAACACCCTGGTGTGGATTATTTTCTTATAACAACGTAACACTTCCCACTAGACTGGTAAGTCAGTGCAAGAATATTTCTTTGGTTTTTAGTCACTTATATTACACATATGTATGTTACTATCATAATGTTACAATGTTACAGTAGTCATAAATGATAAATCTAATGGTCAAGGCTTGGGGTCACAGAAACTTCATTACAGTGTCCATTTGGGGTTATTTGCCCAAAAAGTTTGTGAACCCCTCCACTGTATCTTTCAACCAGATAGATCTTGATTTGTAAAGGGATCCTGCATACATGTCAATCAGTCTACAACTCCATGCTAAATTAAAAACATAAATATAAAAAGTTCAATTTAAAATAGATTTCTCAAATTAGACTTCACTCCAGTGTTATTCTAAGCTTATCAAACCTGAAACATTGGCCCTTTTCCTTAAAGACAATGTATTACTATTAACCCTATTTGCCATGTTTCTGCACATTACATATGCATATTTATGGGTTATTCTTGTTTCATTATTAGTTATCACATTTTAATTAATATGACCTAATAACTGATATTTAATGTGACAAATTGTTCCATTAAATTTGCCCTACACAAAACCAATTATGTATTTTAATTGTATATAATATAATATATATACTCAGGTTATATTATATACATTTTAATGTATATAATATAACCTGAGCATATAAAATTAATATGAATACTTAAGAAGGTGTAATATGCCTGACCAACTAGGATAGACATTTACCTGATCCCAGCCCCATTGTCGAGGCTTAGGATTTGGGTAGTGGAGCAGTTCTAAGGCTGTCTCTCTGATGATCTCAGGATTCAGTAAACGGAACTTTGAAGGATCAACTGGAATGCTACCAGGTACCTTCTGCCAGAAAAACAGCTTGTCCCAGAGTGACTGAAAAAGAACAAATAATGTTTTCCAGGGTTTCCTCATTACCCATATTGACAGTAATTTGCAAACATATGCTTCGCTGCTTGAAAATGAATATATGCATTACACTTGCAAATTACATTTTGTTGCTTTTGCACATCACAGAGAATATGGTTTATGTGGAAATGAATGTATGCAACATTGATCAATAATATACACTAATATACAGGGGGTTTTAATTCCCCGAGTTTCAAGAAAATAACCAATAGCAAGTATTCCAAGTTCTACCGTGACACTCAGATCTGAAAAAGTGAAAGATATCTGGCAGATAAAAGACATGATGGTGATGTTAATAATAATGATTATATGATTATGATGATGTTGGTGTGTTTGTGCGTTTGTACAAATCCAACAGAAAGGTGCTGTTGCATGGACACCTTATCTGAGAGTAAAACTCAGAATTGAAGGTGTTAAAATTGCACAATTTTATGCACTGTGCTGCTGCGACACGATTGGCTAATTGGATAACTGCATTAATGAGCAGGTGTAAAGGTGTTCCTATTAAAGTGGATGGTGAGTGTATGTACACACAACATGCAGTGGGTCAAAATTTTACATATACTTTGTTAGTATTTGGTGACATTTCTTTTAATTGCTTGAACTTGAATCAAGCGCTTGTGGTAGCCTTCCACAAGCTTCTTTGCCAAGCACTACTTTGCCAGAATTTTTGCCCATTCCTCCTGACAGAACTGATGTAACTCAGACATGTTTGTGAGCCTCATAGCTCAGACATGCTTTTTCAGTTCAGTCTATAAGTTTTCTATGGGATTCAGGTCAGGGTCAATCCAATGGTTTCACTCTGTTGTCTTTAAACCATTTTGTTTGGAGGTATGCTTAGCATCACTGTCCTGCTGGAAGACCTTAATCAGGACATTAATCAGCCTTCTTGACTATCTAATATCTTCATCCCCTCATAGTGCCATATTTATATACACCAATGAGCCAAAACATTATGGCCACCTGCCTAATATGTTGTTGGTCCTATATGCCAAAACAGCTCTGACCCACCTAGGCATGGACTCTACAAGACGTTAGCAGCAGAGGTCCTGTAAACTTCTTGTTCCAGCACATCCCGCAGATGCTTGATCAGATTGAGATCTGGGATATAAGGGCAACACCTTGAACTCATCATCATGCTCCTCAAAAAAAAAAACCAAGGTGTGCAGTGCGGCAGGGCACATTAGCCTGTTGAAAGAAACCACTGCTCTCGGGGAAGAGCTACCATTGCCCTGAAGGTGTGTACCTGTTCCGCCACGATGTTCAGGTAGGTGGCATGTGTCAAACTGACATCCACATGAATGCCCAGACCCAAGGTTTTCCAGCAGAACATGGCCTAGAGCATCACACTCCATCCACCTGCTTCTCTTTTTCCCCACAGTGCGTCCTGGTGCCATCACATCCCATGTAAATGGTGCACACATACCAAGCCATCCATGTGATGTAAAAGAAACTATCCAGTTGTCTAGCCATAATGATTTGGTCTTTGTCAAAATCTTTCAGGTCTTTACGCCTGCCAGTTTCTCCCTCATCCAAAATGTCAACAACCAAATCTTTGTTTACTGTCTAAAATATCTCAGACGTGGACATCCAAGGTTACGAGATAATAAACATTATCATCTGTAAGTGGTCATAATGTTTTGGCTTATTGGTGTACTTAATATTGCTCTCAAATGACATTCTATATTCTATGCATTCTTTAGTTTTTAAAGTGCCAAAAATGTGATATATTGTGGTTACATTAAACTGTCAGACAGTGAAGCTGGATTTAATACTGCTACTCGTTTAAGCTGATATTGCACAAGAAACTGTACAAACACTGAATCGTGCATAAATGAGACATGCTTCTGTTTTTGGAAATCCAGACTGACTGTCTGAGTAGTGCTGAAGTCCATAATTACATCTGAGATCTAAAATCCTGTGTCTGTAATTTTGGCATTAAGTCCTCACTACACACGTGCAACTCAACTCTGAATATTGCACTTAGTCTCCACAGCAGAAATTCATACGTAAGGATAGAGGGCTATGACTTCACATACGCACACACACGCGCACACACACACACACACACAGGCACGCATGCACAACCACCAGAAGGTGAACAGCAATTTCCAAGTCTTGCCACAGATCCGATTGAAGTCTGGGCTTTCACGGGGCATTCAGGTTCTTGGTTTTCCAACACGTCATTGTGGCTTTGGCTGTATGCTTAGGGTCAGGGTCCTTTTGGAAGTTGAAGCTCTCAAGTCTCCTGACTAGAACTGGTTTTCTTCTAGGATTGCTCTGTTTTTGGTTCCACCCATCTTGCCCTCAACCCTGAGCAGTTTCCCAGTCCCTGCTGATAAAAAGAATTCCCACAGCATGTGCTCCTACCACCATGCTTCACAGGGGATATGCTGTTCTCAGATTGGCCAACTGTTTTGGGGTTCTGCCAAATGTAGCCCTTTGTGCAAAGGTCAAAAAGTACAATTTTGGTCTCATAAGACCAGAGAACCAAAGTTTCTTTTTCCAAATGTTTGCTTAGTGTCCAATTGGCAACAATTGGCTTTCTTCTCAACACACTTCCCAAAAGCCCAGCTGTGTGGAGTGTCCTGGCTATGGTTGTCCTAACTTCTCCCATCTGAGCTGTCGATCTCTCCATCTCCTTCATAGGTACGTTTGGACTCGTGAATGCTTCACTGACTAATCTGCCCTTTACCCAGTCACTAACGACTGGTGGGAAACTCAGATGGGAATCTCAGATTGCTGATTATATCACCAGACCTACAAACCATTATATGTATTTTTCATAGGAGCTCTGCAGAAACATCAAAGTAGACTAGGGATCGAGAGTAAAATGTTAATGTTTAAGTGCACTGCATAATGGATTTTGAAGTTCGGGGTGGGGTTGAGGCTGTATGTGTGAGAGAGCCATAGAGAGAGAGACTTTATTTCTCTCTTTTTTCAGTCTGCTAGCTCTGTCCCCTTCCCGCATCTTATGGGCTCTCAACCCACTCGACTTGCTCACTTTCTGCAATGGAAAATGAAGCATGTTTTGAGTTCATTAATGTGAAAAAAAATCTATCCGTGTAACATTACATCAGTGTAACATTACACAAGTATATATATTATCAACACCAGTTTACTATATTTATCAGGGATGGCACAGAAACATTCAGCTGAGTTTTTGTGATTGCACCAGTTCCTGACTACACAGACGGTAATATTATTATACCCTCCCCTACTCTCTTTAAACCAGAAATGGTGGAAATGCTTATTTTTCTGTGAATCGCAATCCATTACAGGTATTAGCCCTTCCTCTTAATAAAAAGAATAATAAAGAGTTGTAACATCAATTATTATCTACATTGCTTATACTAATTACCAGATACATAAAAAGCTAATCACTAATTCACCATGGTAAAAAAAAAAATGGCTTAGGAGTGAACAGTGGAGAAGCTATGGGGGGCCTGGGCCCACCCATCTGGAGGCCTAGACCACCCAAAAGAGCGCTCTTGCAAGCCAATTAACATTATTTCAAAAAACAGTTCTCGCTTGCTAGGAGCCACTATAAGAAGCCACACTGAGTGACTTGCTCTGTAATCAGTGTAAACTTTTCTGCGCAACGTGTAGCCATGTAGCAGGCTAGTTCAATAAAGAATTTACATTCTCTGTAACAGATGCCACGCCATGCCTTTCCCCCTGCCACTAGTACACTGTAATCAGAGAATATACCATTAACTGTATTTCAGTTTCTGTTAATACTGGAACAGACTGTCAGATTGGAGATTGGACTCATTCTAGAGTTGAAGAAGGGAACTACAGCTTGTCAAAGAATTCAGAGTACAACTCTTTTATTAAAAAAAAAAAAAAAAAAAAAAAAAAAAAAAAAAAAAAAAAAAAAAAATTTTTAATTTTAAAAAAAAAAAAAAAAAAAAAAAAAAAAAAAAAAAAAAAAAAACACTAACACAACAATATACAAAGACACTCATCTGTAGATAATAACACCCCTAGAGGTTTATGTAGTATTTAAGTCAGAGATCACAGTTAAAGGAATAGTCCATCATTTTTTCCCATCCTTTTTTGCACCATGGACAAGAATTTCAACAGGTCTAGCTGTCCTAAGAAATGAACAGAAAACTGTGTAACTTTAAACTTGCTCATAATGAAAGTCTAAAACGAGTTGTTGGTGTGTCAATATACATTTGGGAAAAAGATATATGCAGAACATTTATAGATATTCTTCAGACAAAGCTATTCATCAACTATGCTAAATCTGTATAGTTCATCCTTCTAGACATAGAACTACTTTTTCAGAGGGAAGAATTTGTGGTTATAAGTTAGCGATGTAGCTAGTTCGGGTTTGATGAATACCAGTGCCAGTGATTGAAAGCTGACTGAAACTATTAAAGAACTTGCTCTCATGTAGTCTCAACCTAAGACCTTTTCTGCTTTAACGTAATGGTTTGTGTTATATAGTCATATATTGATTGAATAACTGCCCTTAGACATCCATTATTAAACACTTTTCTCACAACACACTGATATTCTTATTAGTAGTTAATTGCGCAGGTTGAAAAACCATGGATTATTCCTTTACACCTGTAACACCTCTGAAACCCTTTTATTTCACTGCGTATTAATGCTCAGCATTAAAATACCAACTGAATGGGTGAAGTGGTTTGAGATTTCCTTCAAAAATGCTGTAAGTGTAGGAAAGCACAGATCATACAATATTAAAATGCTTTCAAAAATATATGTAAGTGGGAAATATATGCCTCTGCAAGCATTTTCACATTCACAAGGCGTAGCAGTGCAGCTTCAGGATTAGCTTGGCTCTTAACCCAGAAATGCTGAATGCATGCAAATAAAGAGAACCCTGATCCTGTATCAGCACCCATCTTTTAATATTCTTGGAAAAAAGGACCATCCTGACACAATCACTTTCATACAGGGAAATGGAGTGAAAGTGGAGTCCTTGAACTTCGCTATTTCACTACTTTCAACGATCAATGGACATGTTTATGAGTACTTCTCCATTTATTCGGATTAAACGTATACTTTCCTTTTCTGCGTTGTACACTTTCTTGTTTTGCTCTTTTGCTCACTTTTGAGGCTTTGTGAATTAGAACTATCAACTTGCAACAAATTTATTAGTCACAACATATGAATTGTGACAAGATGCTCGAAGAAACAGTGTTTTCACACTGATAGCCTGAGACATGCATTTACTGGAGCTCTGTGCTATTTAAACCTGCAGTCTTCACATGGTATTTTACTGGGATGCACAAATTTCACATTTGTAAGCAAAATCCCATTATCCATCTCACAATGGGTTTGTGTTCAAACAGTTTATCACCTGCATTTTTTCTCTGCTTTTGCCACATTCTCGGATTCGGCTGGTAATTTGCACATCCTGGACTATTCCATTCATTTCACAGAGAATTTTGTCCTCAGCCTAATGACCAACAGCTGCTTCTTAATTTCTGAATTTCTCCAATTTCCAGACATTTCTTATTTTCTTCTTTTTAGTGACTTCAGGCTTACCTCCTCTCATAGCTTTACTGTGCTAATGTTTTAAACCGGCTGCATCCAGAATTATGAATATTGAAAAAAAATACACAAAAAAACAAAACAAAACAAAACAAAAAAAACCCTAGTATATACCTGTGGAAGGGGCAGCTCCAGGCTAACTGCATAAATGATCTGGACAGGTGCAAATTCAGTGCTCTCCAAAACAAATATGTCCTGCATCCTTTCCAATACTTTGATTTGGCTTTTCCAACGGATGAGTGTTATTCATGTTTGGTCTGACATGGAGTCAATAGGATGAATATTAAGAAGACATCATCCTCTTTTCCCCAAAAAATTTATTAGCTTCTGTTTACACATAAGTCTTCTGATCATTTCCCGGAAAATTGTACTAAGTGGCGCTCCAGATGATTGCCAGGTCAATTCTCCCAAGATTGTGATTGGCTCATGTTCACCCCAACCCTTTCCTAAGTAATTATCTCTGAATTAACGTGCGGAATGAGCTCCAGTCTGAAAGTACGTATATCCCAATGAGCAGCAAGCTAGACTATCATATTTAGAGCATCATACACACACAACCAAAAAGGGCTAAATCTGATTAAACAATTTTTTTTTTTTTTTTTTTACCATGTCATACTCCTGACCCATATATAATGCTTGGAAAAATTAGTCTTATTGCTACTCTAGGAACCAGTGACTGCTGCCCATGCAGTTTCTCTCAAAACCTCAGCCTCTGTTCGAGTCGTTATAGACTGCCTGCCACTTCACAAAATGGCCTCTACATGTCATTTTCCTCCCTTGCGCATTTATAAAGGCAGCGAGTACTTCAGCGCCTATTACACAGTGAGGAGGGTCATGAGTTGAGGGTAAGTGTGTATGACATGTGCCCTAGAGCAGATAACAACCTGCACAAGGGGAGAGCTCACAAAATCGATCACACACAGCACTGAGCAAGCTAAAGACACATAACACAAAGAGAAGAATGTTTAGAAAACAGCTAAAATTGTGCATTATTATAGATTAGATGTGGACAAATCATAAATTGATTAAGTAGTACATGAGGTAAGTGAAAGCTACAATGTGCTTGGCCAGTCCCATGTTTTGGATGCCTGAAAACACAATTAACTAGCCTAAAGTGTAGTGGTAGCTAACATAATCCAAATGTATGAGCGAGTTAGCCATGCAAGTGCATTAAAACAGAATAGGGATGTGCACACTCCACACAGAGAATAAGCAAGTACTACTACTGTTCAGGGCCGTTAGAAGTAATGTGCCCGTGTGTAGAAAGAACTAGAAACTGTATAGTGCATGAGCTTCACGTGTCTCGGAGGAAATGTGTTTAACCGCCCCCCCCCAAAAAAAAAAGGGAATAAAGTGTTTAACAGTACAACAGTGAGAAAATTCACCACTGACACAAAGACCTTTATGCAACACACAAAAACTCCAACACGACAGAACATATGGGGAAAAATAGACGTTTCATCTGACAAGTTTACTGACAGTCCGACTGCCGCTGTCTCTACTCAGCTCAACACCTGACCGTGCATACACAAAACAATTACCAGAACTCTGAAAACAAGACCGATTGCTGCAATTATATATATTTATAGGTGCAATGAAAAATTGCACTGAAGCATCTGCTGCTTTGGCTGAACATTTGTGAGAACATATGCTGGAGCATCTTCCAGATACTTTCTTTTTAACTGTGTCTTATGAGCTCTCATGGCATCTTCTTGTGTTTGATACTTTATTAGTGCACATTTTACAATCCTGCTGCAACCTGCTATACCAACCTCATAAATAAAACTAACAAAATGACTAAATATTCACAAGAAGTGTGTGATTGATTCTATTTTTCTATATTTATCTAAAAGAAGAGCTGTCAATTGAAATAATACAGAGATACCTAGCTTTAGTGAAGCAGTGAAGTATAGCACATCACTCTAGTAAAGTGAAGCATGAAAATTCATTTTTTCACAGATTTTTGTGCTAATTTCCTGCAATTGTTTTTTAATCTATGCAGTTGCTGAGATGCAGACTGTCAAACATAACTGATGCCCAGCAGAAGCAATTGCAAACAAAAGCTCTACAGCTCTCTGCTTGTCAATCAGCAATACAATGGAAACAATTATTAATATATTTATTATTATAAATTATTATTTAACATTAATATTTATTATTTAATAAAAAATAAGAATGCCAAATAATCTGCCAAAGTTAAATAACTCAACCAGACCAGAGGTTATGTCTTTGAGGCCACACATGGATGCAGAGATTAACCCATTAAATATTTCTGAGTATGCTAGTTTAATGATCATTCTCAGATATTCTATAAAATTCTGTTGTCAGATTTTACTGTATATTAACATCTAGCTAGCATTATGAGTTCATTATCAGATAATCACTATAAATTTGATTTAAAAATCTTCTCTCAAATTCTATCAGGTTGGCTCATGCTAGCTGTGTGTCTAGTGTTAACAGCAAATATTATGAACATTTATGGATATGTCTGTGCTACCAAACAGTGAGGATCAGGGAGTATTTTAATAATTATCCTCTGAAAAAAATCCTCACAGGTTAGTCCACGTTAACTACCATTAACCAGTAACTACCATTAACAGTAAAGATAATAATAAATATGACATGAAATCCTTCAGACTTTCAACATCCTATTTGAAGTCAACGTTCCCATCTATTATCTTTATGACATCTATAGTGTGTTATCGGCTCACAGGCCCTATAGAGGGGGGGAAAAAAGCCTCATTCACACAACGCTAGTTGAGAAAATATCATTATGCAGTGTATTTGACAGCTCTTTAGTAGTTAGCAGCAGTCTTGGCAGAAGGATCTCTGGCTGGTTTTTATCTGTCAGTTGTTTAGGATCAGCATTGGCTTTGGGACAGAAAGAGCTGTAAAGGACGTACCTGCCAGGCGATCAGGTCCTTCAGCTTGTCAATCTTCTCCTGGTCCTCGGGGTGCTCCTGGATGTACTTCTCTGTGAAAAACGCCTGCAGAGGACAGGATTGAGAGAGACAGCTTTGAGATTATTCTAATTACATATAACTATGCATTCGTATAACACTTCCTATGAATATTCATCATTTACTATATATACATTTTTAATGTGCTAGGGTCCCTGGAGGACTAGTGGTTAGGCCACAGCGCTCTCACTGCTGCAGCCCGGGTTTGATTCTCGGCCAGGGAACCGACCCCAGCCACTGGAGTTGCCTGCAACAGTGCGCTCTCAGTGCCGGGCCCAAGCCCGGATAAAACTGGGGAGGGTTGCGTCAGGAAGGGCATCCGACATTTAAAAAAAAACTGTGCCAAATCAAATATGCGCACCAATGATCCACTGTAGTGACCCCTAACGGGAGCAGCCAAAAGAGGAACAACAACAATTATAATATGCTAAATACCAAACATGATACCTTAAAAATGCCTTGCATACCTAGTTAAAAAATAGTTATAGCCACATGAGTAACATTCTAAAGCTTTTCATTTCATGTCACAGGTAGCAAACTGAAGTTGGGCCAACATCAGCCATTCCATTGGGACACCACGTCATTTTGCCCACTGGGCCAACGTTGTGCCCACATCATTTTGTCAATCGGGTTAACTTTGGGCCACCAGGGCCAACAAAATTTCAGCCAACTTTAAATCCACCTTTCAAGTACTCCTTTGCCAATGTGGGTCAGCGCTGGGGTCGTTTTTAAAAGTGCTCCTTTGCCAGTGTTGTAAAAGGAGGGCTAACACAGCCACCCAAAACAAACACTGGACCAACGTCAGTTTACTACCTGGGCTGTTACATAGCGCATTATCTGTTCATAGCTGGCATAATGCTCTATTTATCTCTTTTCTCTTACATTACAATAGCTGTAAATAGTCGCTTTCTCACTATCCTTGTTGTATCCTTGTATCTCTCTCGCGCTCTAAGATAATATGACTTTAAATGCAGCCTTCTCCTTACAGAAAGCTTCAACATAGCCATGTGTTAAAAACCTCTTTTTAACAATCAATTTTAGGCAAAAAATATGAGTGCCACCATACAAGTCTCTGACTTCGTTGATAGAAACGATAACACATTATAACTAGTGCATTAATATTAACCTGTGATTTGAATTATAGCTGGAACCACCATCAGAGCTGTTAACCAATCAGATTTGCAAGTTCAACAGGCTGTGGTACAAAACATGGAGTGCATGCTATATTGCATGTTATACATGCATTCATAATACATTATAAATATAGGCTTCATGGGAAGGTGTTACCCTGATAAAAAAATATAGCACTCAAATAGTAATACCTTTAAACTTTCTATATTCTGCTCAATTGAGAAGAGAGCAGAAAAAAGGAATATTAACTGATCTAAAAGGCAGAAGTTGGAAGAGAAACTTTTTGGGAGAGGGACATTAAAGAAAAATGCCAAAGGGTTTCTTGAGGATTTTCTGCATGTTTCACATTGTGCATACTTCTAAAGAAAGATAAAAAATAATATATATATATATATATATTACATCATATAGACTTCTACAGAGTGTAGCCCAGGTGAAATTGCTTCTTGAAACTATATAATATTGCTACTGCAATGAGGCAATATTTCCCAGCAGTTGAGCTATTATTTTCATCTTATAGTAAGCCCTGTTAAGGAAAAGAGACCAGTAGTCTTCTAACATGCCTGGGACTATTATATTGGCTCAGTTTTGTTTCAGTGTTGTGTTGAGCTCCCAAGTCATTATTACGTGAGAATTCATAAATGTGTGCTATGCACCTTCATGTCTGATCTGTCTGTCTTTCAGATTTAACACCATATACGTTGGCCAGAATTTTGGCTATGAAACTAATAGTTAAACAACAATTTTATGCAAAGTCTTTCAGTGAATGTTAAAGAAGACATTCAAATTCACACAGTAACTCAAGACTGTGATGCTGTTCAGCTGTTTTTAATGTTTGCCTGTTGGCATAAGATCATTTTGAACCTGAAACTGGGTGCAGTTTTAAGCCCTGTAGAAGCCTATTAGAGGCAATTTGCACACATTACACTACTTTAGATGTATTTTACAAACCCAAGCAAAATCATTTTAAAACACTGCTAAACGCTGAAGAGGATTTCTTTTGCTCTTCAGTTGATAAAAGTCTTTGTATCTCCAGTGTGGTTTCGTTGTTTTGAGTGAGTGATGGATAAAACAGAGAAGTAAACAGTCATCAGAGTGCACGCTGAGCTTTTTGCTACTTCCTTGATGGCACTTCGCATTTTATTTTTGCATTCATTTGAATCCTGCAGCACTTGAGTGATTAGTGCCTTTGGAGACATCATGCAGGTATCTAAACAAATGATTTAGATATTGCTGCTTCAATTAACAAGACAATTATTCTCAATGAGCATTCCCCCAAAGCTAAAAGCCATTCGTAGTTGAACAGCTTTCGTAGCATTTGATATTTATTACACTTTTCTCTTTTAGCATTAAACATTTAACACCAGTTATTCCAATCAGTTGGATGGAATGATTTGTGCTTTCTCTTAGGTGAAAACCTGGTTCTAACCTTTTCATAGTTAGCAAATCCACCCATGACGGCGGGGTCCACAATGCCATTGAGCAGCATGGACAGGGGGTTGATGGGAAGGTTGGAGTCACTGAGATGGCGCTGGACCATGTTGTTGATCTTCTCATTGGTCAGTTGCATGGTCTCCATTGCGTTCTCCAGAGGGCTAATCTCTTCCTGTAAAGACACAGATATGCAGACTTAAATATTAAAAGTAGGAAATCACAGCAGAATAAAGCAGTAGTCACAACAGATCAATATTTTTTACAAAGATAAAGTAAAGAAAAAAAAAAAAAGAGGTCCTGGTGCGATGTAATTTTAATCGCTAATGCTAGGCCCAGCAAGGACTCGTGCTTGCAAATTAATAACAAATCACCTGATTTAAGTTGCTGAAAACATATGAAAGTTGTGATTTCTTGAAATTTATCATGACAAAAGGTTTGTTAGCTAGTTAAAAAAAGGTATTCAGGGGCTCTGTAAGGCTTCATCGGATAATTAAGTGTTCTTAGCTTTCTAAAAATATTTCTATTTCTAACTGTAATAGGTAAACACTCCGCTGTAGGGCTACATATAACCTTTATTGACCCTTAAAGGTTCTTAGTTTTCTAAGAGTGTAGCTTTTGTTTTTGTTTTTTAAACTATAAGTAACAAGAGCCCTTTAAGAAAATAGCAAAGCAAAGGTCAGGGGTGGCTGTTGTTAAATAATTAGCAGTTCCTCCACTTTTCCTGCAAAAAAGAATAATTTTTATTGTCCTTATCTGTTCTACAGGTTCAAGAACTCAACGTATTAAAGATCACCTAGATGAACTGAGCTCAAAGCAAATTTACTGCTACTAGAAGTAAATTCGTGTTTAAATGTGAATTGTAAGTGCTTTTGCTTTGACCAATGTCAAATACTTCCAAAGAAAACAATTAAGTTTGTTGCTGAAAAAGTCTGCAATAATGTCAGCATTTCTCAAAAAGATGCTATATAACTCAATTTAAATGAAGCTTCTACTACCTTCTTATCCAATGTGCTAAAAGAAACTACAAGAAAAATGTCATGTCTAATCCTTAAAAAAAAAAAAAAAAAAAAAAAAAACTGCTCCTATCGTTTCTGATAGGGGTTTAAAAAGGTAATCTGTTCATCTGGATCTTTACTGCTGGGACTGGATATTTACTGCAGATTGTCCCTTATTCATTCACCGTCTGTGAGAAGGATGTCACACCACACTGTGAGAGACTGAAGCTGAGACCGAAACAAATCTGTCTGTTCCTGGCCACAACACATAGCTCTGCAAATAGCTAATGAGAACATCGTGAGGATTATCAGAATAAACAACGACATCTGATTATGGACAGAAATATACACACATGGTGAAGATGGGGGGAGCGTAAAGGAGAGGAGGATTTGTGTATGTGATTATGTGAGAAAGAAAATAAGAATCAACTGATATAAAAACCTACAATCTGGGCATCAGATGAGTGAAACTAGATCAGCCTGAGCCACACACACACACAGGGAATGGAAAAAAAGGGGAGATTTAGAGGAGAGGGAGTGAGAGAGATAGTGAGAGAGCTGTGTGGGAGAAGCACTCAAGCTGAGAAACTAACGAAGCTGCTTTGTCATAAAGATTCACTAAATTCCTGATCAAGGCCTGAATTATTATAGAACACAATCCAGACTAATTAATCAGCACAAAAGTGTTAACTTCAGCACAAAAACGGAGATTCACTGAGGACGTGTAGAACTATTGGATACTGCTAACAGGCCCCTTTCTCAGGCTGATAAAACAGCTCTGTGCCTCTCTCTCTCTCTCTCACACACACACACACACACACCCCTAAATTATTACAATCCTCAAAAGCACTTTAAATTAAGGACAAGTAAAATGACTCCTACAGACCTACTGAGTAATGTGTCATGCTGTGAGTTTACGTTTCTAATTCATTTCTTTCGCCGTTTCTGGTGTTTTCAAACCCACTGAGAATAACACTTTATATTTTGATCTAATAATCAATACCAATTTCTTTCTACAAGCAAACCTTATTCCAACACTCTAGAGCCCATTGCTTTAGGAAAAAAAAAAAATCTCGAACTTAATTGAGGGAAAATGAATCAGAGGACACAGTGGTTCAGTGTACTCACTGCAGAGACGGAGATGACTTCAAACCAGCGCAGGATCCCGGGGAGCTTGTAGGCTGTGACATATGTGGTCCTTTCAATCCACATATTCTATTAGACAGAACAAAATGACAAAAATGAACACAAATAGAAAAAGAGAGAAAAAAAAAGGTAATTGGTAATGGGTAAAATTATAGAGTCAGAGGAATGGCTGCACAGGACAGACCACTTAGAAAAAGCAGTTATTTGGTTTGAACTCCTCCTGAACCTTCAGATGGCTAGAAAAATCGAATTTATTTATTTTTATTTGATTTTTTTAAGCTGAATTTCCAGTGATTTTGAAACTGAATGAATTCAAAGCACCAGCAGATCAATTGTGTCTGTTATCAATTTAATTTCATACGAAGATGTCCACGTGTGCTGGTTTGCCATTCAAATGACTGAACTTACTTTCTTTTTTTTAATTTGGTTCTCATTTAAATTCTTTTGTGTGAATTTTTGCTGGTGCTCTGTAGTATTTAGCACTCAAACACCAACCCCCCCTCCCCTCCACCCCATCAGTCAAGTCTGACAGTCTGATTTGTTTAATTGGACTACAGTCCAGTTTGCTTGCACAGTCACACTGGTTGATCTAGTAAATTACAGATGTTTGTTCACTGAATAAGGAAAGTTAAGCATCAATCAACACATGGATTTCATCATGAATCATGTTTAACATTAAAGTCAAATCCAAAGATGGATGGATGCGCATGCATGAAGACAGGACAAATCTTATTGAATGAGACTCAGGTACTCTCCTCCATTACCAGCTTCGATTCTGAGTTTAATCCATGCTCCTATTACAGTCTTTATGTGTAGAGACACTTCAAACAATTAAAATTTTATGGTTGTTGATGTTCAAGAGATAATCTTTAGGCTTAACAACTGGAAATGGACACTCTATTGATTAAATATATAAAATAATAATATTATAAGAAATAAATTAATATCTGTTGAAATAATGCTAAATGTCAGTTGAGTGGCTAGTTCGTGACTGTCAAGAGATGGTTTGTTCATAGCAGAATAAATATTTTGTGGTCAGACATTACATTTCATGTTTTAAACAGATTTCAATTGGAAAATCTACAATTGTTTAGGCTGCAAAAATCTCAAATCACACTTCACAAATCTTAAATCTGCCTTTATAAACCCAGTAGCAGTGTGCTTTGAGTATCAGCATACATCCCATTCCCTTGCCCGAGCAAATACATACAGCGAATTCGTTATCCGGATCTTTCTCGCCTTTGCGGATGGGTCTGGAGTACTGGAACTTAATGACCTCATTGATGGTGTAAAAGCTGTGTGAGAGAGAGCAGAGCATCCGTTAGTGAGTCACTGATGTCTCCAGTCCGACAGCATGACACTGGGTCAGCTCTCGGATGAATGTCATATGATGGAGTAGCAGTATATAAGCTGTCATAGAGGCTAGAGGAATCTCCTGTCTGCTGGAATAAGGAGCAGGGCGAACGCTTGAGGCAACACAACGGATGGACTTCATTTATTTATGAAAAGGAGAAAAAGACTGGAGGGAGAAGATGGGCATAGAAGTATGGCAGACACTCAAGACTTTAAAAAGAACTGACAACAACTGCTCACTCTGTATTTCTCTTATATACATACACCTCCCCTGACAATAAGCCACAAAACACAGCTTTTTTCTTCTTTTTTTTTATCTCCTCCTCACACTCTCTGCCTGGAAATAAACGCCATCTGTTCTCAGAGGCTTTTGAATTAGATTTTGTAATTACTGTGCAATATGAATAAAATATCAAACTGAAAAGTCAGCAGCATTTCAATGCCAGCCAGATCAAAGTACATCTGGGATGTGTACAGGCTTTTCATTCATCTAGTAGAGTGTGTTTGACTAGAACAAGAAATATGTCACCCTGATAGAAAGAATACAGAGACAGCAAGGCAAAAAGACAAACACAGAGCTTTGGTAAAATTCCACTCTAAGAACTAAATTTTTAAAAGAACTACAGTTTCTCACACAGCTACTTCAATGCTTATGAAGTATCAGGACAGATGAGACCTTCAAGCTTTTGATCATTTGTCTGCTAATACCTTACTGTTCGTGATTCTGTATGATCACTAGTCATTTAAAAAGTTTAAGTGCTAAAGTGAAATGAAGTTAAAACAGTTCATGTGATCAGCATGCCTATGTCTAAGATTAGCAGCTATCAGGTTGTTCAAATTGCTACCCTGTAGACTTTTTATTTTTATTTTCTTGTTGACTTCACTTGTCCAACAACCAGATATAGAAAAACTCTACTCCCTATTGACTTTCCGTCTGATACATTTGTTTAAGTATGTTCCATTTGGTTAATGGTAAAGGCCAACTGAATTTTTTTTCCGCCTCTTGCCACCCGTTGCACTACACACATGCCCCAAGGATGTGGTCTGGCTGTTGTTACGAACTATTTTTACTAGGCATATTAATTAGCTTGACCAGATGCTTGACAATTTTTATGGCATGTGGAAACAGAGACAAAAGTGCAGTACTGTACAGTTCAGTATAAAACTGTTTTATAACTCTAATGCTAGCAAAAACATATAGTCACCTCACATTTAAACACTTCACTGAGTGAGCATGAAGACGATAGTCAGACTCAAACAATGCTTTTACATGTGATGAGAGAACACAATTCGTAGCCAAAATGTCAGCCAAAGACCAAAAACTTTTTTTGTTGAGGCCACAAACATGATGCTTCATCAACAGAGATATTACCAGGATAAAGACTGTAGATACATGAAGTAGATGCACGTGTTCTACAGAGCTGTATTAATGCACATAGTCTGCTTGTAATGCTTGTAATACAAAAAAAATATGATTTCTATGCCTGAAGCAACAAGTAGGACGACAATTTTAACTCAGTTTTGTTGCATAACGTGGCAGAGTAAAACTGGTTCAATATTTCCACTTGATAGCTGAGGATGCAGGAAGGGCAAGTGGAACATTGAATTGCATTATTAGATAGACTCTTCCCAACTGACATGCGCATGGCGACGTTCAAAGTGTGTAGAGGTGGACAAGACTCATTGGGTTTTGATGGAATGTCCAGAAAAATAATTTTAATTCTTCTAAGTGATTCATACTGATGAATTGAGCACATTATGACTTGAACTAATAAGGCCAAAAAGATCAGTGTTGCTTTCAAACTATCAAGTGGCTCCTTTTTCCTTTCTGTTGGACGGAATATTAACAACCAAAATGTGTTTTAATGTGTGATCTTTAAAAATGCTGCTCTGTGAAGATGAACAATGAAGATGAGGGTGATGAGGATACCTGACTATTTGCTCACACACAGGCTTGTTTTGGAATTTGGGAGGAAGCTCGAGTATCGGTTTCACTGTGAAACACTGAATATCTACACACACACAGAGTTAAGAAAAATCAAACATGTCATCTGAGATATGTGGCTTCTATTCAAATTGGAATTTTAAAAAAGGGGGAAAAAAAGACTATCAAATGAAAATGTAATGTGAATATTTAGTCAAGGCCATATCAAAATAAATTTTAAATGGGATTAATATTTTTTAAAGTATTACAGACAACTCTAGACCTTGGATCTAATAAAATAAATCGCAAATTTATACTGAAATCTCAATACTTTGCTGTTTTACTAAAAACTCCCACTTGTTGCCTGTGTATCTGTAAGGATGTGAATTCTATTTTAAATCCTATTCAGGTTTAATCTTTTAGTTAGCAGTTATATTTTATTTTAATATTATGTATTGCTGTTATACTGTATGACTGGAGAAGTGGTAGCTCAGTGGTTAAGACATTGGACTCCTGATCGGCCAAGCTGCCACTGCTGGGCCCTTGAGCAAGGCCCTTAACCCTCAACTGCTCAGTTGTATAAATGAGATAATTGTAAGTCGCTCTGGATAAGGGCGTCTGCCAAATGCCATAAATGTAAATGCAAATGTAAATGACTGGGCAAACCTGTTACATTAATTAACCATATAAAATTTTAGAAAACATGGTTCTTCAGATGTTTTCTGGGATGCTTAATGCTTCTTAGATTCCAAACATGTCTGACAGGCAAACTCCCTGCTGTAGGATTCTACATAGAACCTTTAAAGGCTACCCCAGAGGGACAACTGAAGCACTTTAAATGGGTCTAGATTTAAATGTAGCTATAAAATAAGAGAATACGGTTGTGATGTGTGAGGATGTCAGCACTATGGAAGGATACACTGGCCAGAGGAAAGGCGGAGCTCATCGCTGGGGGCAGTGGTGGTCTTCATCTTCTCAGCGTTGGGGAACTGTGTGAGCAGCCTTGCCTCAAAATCCTCCCTCCGCTCATACTCTTTCCCCCGGTAGATAAACATCTTATTCTGCACAACAGAAGCACAAAACCTGATTAACCCACACAACACACAGGCTGCAACAATCAGTCCACATGGACTTGCACAAACACACTGACATTAATGAACAAATGGCCGGGTACTGACCGGATTACAGACCTTTTTAACCAAACAGATCTGAAAATTCAACAGCACTGTGGTACCATTATTATTCATAGTTAACTGTAGCCTGTTATATTTCCTTACTCTCGTGATTAGATCATACACATTTAGCTAAATCACGTGATCACACATAAAGTCTACAAATAAAATGTGATGTACAGCTGAAAGCAAAGTTTCTTCGGTGTAAGTGCTCATGTGGTGCTGCTTGCCACCTCAGCAGGGTGTTATCAATTCAGCACTAGCAAGATGAAGGCGAGCAGTTAAAAAAAATGACTACAAATTACACTGAATGAGCAGTGTAAGAATGAGTTCTTTTTACTTTAGAAATAAAAAAAAAATCTAATTAGTCACAGAAACCAGATTTTAAGAGGTAAAATTGGTCAATATTACTTTAAACTGTCTTGCTTTCATGTTGTTCTGAGCCACTTCATAGGTTCTGTACTTTACCTATACACACACACCAGCATGATGTGCGCAAACACACATTTGAACAATGACGTTTATACAGTAGTTACAGTAAGTCTCCCTTTTGACAGAATAAATACAATTAAGTTCTGACATTCCCATATCCACAACAAAATGACACTGTCACCTGGTTAAGGCAGTGCAATGCCCAGGATAATCAATATCAGCACATGTGCTCAGGTTCAGTTGTAACTGTTATCTATGCTCTCCAAGCAAATAAGTGTTTAACACATTTACACTGCAAATATGACAAACCCATCGTACAAATGCAGTCCTATAGGATAAATCTACTGGAAGTGAGTGAGGAAGCACTTCAAGCTCTTCAGATCAATGTGCATTTATTTTAGACAATAGAAGTGCTTCTTTCCACACACTATTATACTCAAGGACATATAATCCCGCAATGTGTTCAAGGTGTGATAGTGTGCAAGGGTTCAATATAAAATTCACTAATGTACAAAAGTTACCAAAAACACTGTCTTAATGTTTATATAGCACAATACTGGAATCCTTGTATGTATGGGTATGTGATTTTAGGGAACACTCCTAAAATAAAAGAAAGAGTGTAACCAGTAAATTAGTCATTATAAATATATTATAACTTTAAATACAGATTCAGCTGACTCATGTAGGGGAAAAAAAAAAAAAGATCTCTGTGCTAAAGACAGAAGCCTAAGGACAGCTGTAGCGTAATTATTTAAATCCTGAATCTCAAATTGTGGTTGCCAGCAAAAGTGCGTTTTAAATTCATCACAGTAATCTGCAATTCAAAGAGAATGTGATGCTAGAGCTGTCTCTTGGCAGCTCTCTCTGGAAGACAAGGTCACTACAAGCTCAATAGCAACAGTGGCGTTTTAGGAAATTGGTTTCCTGAATGCGCTCCAAACTCCAAACATGCTCGTCTGTCAAGTTGGGACAGCCAAAACAAAGGGTTGCTGGAACGCAAGTGTACTCCTAAACCAAGTCACACACCGCAGACACACACACCGACATAACGCTGGCTGGCAGAATGGACCCAGGGATGACTCAAATCATCTCAACAAGCACCTGATCAACAGAAACACTGGACATGATGGGAGCTGCACTCTGGGAACTAGTCATGACTTATGGCAGAGAAAAGACTGTTTATGAGAAGGTTCCAAGACCATTAGCATGAATTATACGGCCAGTTATGGCATTACTACAACCTTCTTTAGTATGACTGCTAAATGGATTTGGATATACCTTCAAATCAGTTAAATATAATATATGTGAAGTGAGTGGGAATTTAAATATACTTTATAGTAGTCTGCTATATACTAGAACTGACAGTGTTCAACGCTGACTTGTTCAAAACAGTCACTAAAATACATTTCTATCCAGTGCCTACACATAAATCATAGATACAAATCCCCCCCAACCAAAAAAAAATGTTAGAAAAGAAATAAATGTTAATTTACTAGTTCTCTTTTTTTAAACGTGTACAAATCAAATGTTTTATGGTACACATAAAATCCTATTCATGTCATGTGTTGTATAAATGAACCAACAGTTGGCATTTTTGGCCAATCAGCAGTTGTTTTGCCATTAAATCGGCATTTCACAAAGATATGCGACACATGATTTGTCTTTTCGGTTGATTTTCTGCCACTCTCATAGTATAAGAATGATAGCGTAATAGGTAATAAGAATATATATTATATCTTGCCTAAGCATTCTGCTTGACCAACAGGAAATGTACTCTTATGAAATGACATGAACCTGGTCAATCACAATCTGTACAAACCCACAATTATTTAATAATTATGACAGACCTATCACAAATAAATACAAATGAAACTATTCACATGCAGGACACATATTCCACCTTAAATGCTGTTGGTAGAGAGCTGCAGGGCCTACGTTAGCCTGCAGGGCCTTGCTATGATAACATAAGCCTAATATATTAGCAATAAAACGGCAGAGGCTGGTGCCCCAATGAAACTTTATATCCTCCCTCAGCCAGATCAAATCAGCTATGTCGCAATATTTTGGATAGCTTAAAGATGCACGTGCTAAAACACATGCACACCTTCTGAGTCGATAGTGCACCAAAAATGTGGTATAAACTGTACGTGTAATAAAAGTTTTCATGTATCATGTTTCATTTAAATCTAATTTCCTTTAATTGTAACTACCTGCTTTTGCGTTTTTAAATGATTACTAGATCCTTTGACATTTATTTGTCAAGGCTATCATGCAAACTGTACTACTGTTACTATATACACCCTTATAATACACTGTTCAAAAAAATTAAAGGAACATTTTGAAAACACATCAGATCTCAATAGGGAAAAATATCATGCTGGATATCGATACTGCTAACTGGGTGAACTGGGTAATGTGTTAGGAATGAAAGGATGCCACATCGTTTGATGGAAGTGAACCTACAGAGGGCTGAATTCAAAGATACCATGAAAATCAGTGTATTTATATCGTACTCTGTAATATTTGCACTATTGTCACTAGGTCACTTTTAAACAGAACTGCATACTGTACAAGAGGTACTGGTCGGCGCTGTAGTTATTGTACTGTCTTGTTCTGTCTGCACATGTTTACACTTGTGCACTTTATGTATAAATTATGTAGTCCCTGTAGTTCTGTGTTGTTCTGTGTTTGTCTTATGTAGCACACTGGTCCTGGAGAAACGTTGTTTCGTTTCACTATGTACTTGTATATTGCTGAAATGACAATAAACTCCACTTGACTTGACTTGAAAATCAAGTCAAAATCAGTGAAACAATGATGAAGCAGGCTAGTCCATTTTGCAAATTTCATTGCAACAACTCAAAATGGTACTCAGTAGTTTGTATGGCCCCCACGTGCTTGTATGCATGCCTGACAACATCGGGGCATGCTC
>CM075014.1:18390117-18422080 GCA_037576675.1 Pangasius sanitwongsei
TTGTTTTCCCTTAATAATAAAAACCTTCATTTAAAAACTGTGTTTTGTGTTTACTCATGTTATCTTTGACTAATATTCACATTTGTTTGATGATCTGAAACATTAAAGTGTGACAAACTTGCAAAAAGATTGGAAATCAAGAAGGGGGCCAACACTTTTTCACACCACTGTATATATATTTTCTCTCCCTTTTTACCAGGGCACTTTTCGGTACACAGCACGTTAATAAAAATCGCCACACAAATGCACGTGTTTCAGCTTTCTCGCAGCTCAGCTCATTCAACCTGCTCTCTTGTTCGTTCCCCCACCCCGGCAACATACACACTGTGCAAAAAGAAGCATGCTAATTATCCACAGGTGCATGCTCATTCCTGGAATTACTCACTCATTCTTGACCACACGTCCTCCACCACAAGCATTAATTAAATACCTACAAAGTGCTCCGATACCTGACAAAATGGCCACACAGTGTAAGTGGTGGTGCTGATCTTAGGATAATTGATATGGTACAGGTGCACAACACATACAGCTGCAGTTATGAGATGTTATATTCATTACTGGTGTGATGTGTTAGGGTCCTTTCACATATGCAGTGTTTAGTCCACTTGAACAGAACCCTGGCGTGTTTTACCCCCTTGGTGCCGTTTGCTTAAGCAGGTGAGAACACTGCAATCACACTCAGGTGTGAAGCAAAACAATTAGTCCAAGAGTGTCTGAGCAAAGTGGTCTCAGTCTGCTTCTGACTGAATCCTAGCGCAATTCGATTGCAGTGAGTAAACGATTCGACTCTGAATCAATCCAACTGCAAGAAGTGAACCCAACATGACATAATTTTGGGTTACGGACATCGTTTTGTGATTGATCCAAACTGATAAACTGAGTTGTGATGTGAGGAAGTGGAAATGTGATGCGTTTTGGAAATCTAGATCGATGAACAAAAAGAGAAAATAAATGCATCATGCTGATGATGTTTTCTAGGGAATTTTTGTGACTTCTACGCACACCTGTACACTTTTTTTTTTTTTTTAAGCTTTTTTCTGTTGCTGTACTGAGCAATGAATAAAAGAGTTAAAAGAGTATGTTCTCAGCATTTTTTATACACCCCTCAGCCCACATTTTTTGCTTTGTGTTTCAGTAATAATCAGCAGTGTGAAACCAAATGTACTAATTCCCCCCTGTCTCGGACTACGCAAACACACTAATAGGTGTGAAAGCTTTCTCTTTTTTTTTGGCCATATGGCAAGGCCATACATGAAATGAGTGTGTGTTTAGCTTATGTTTTATGAGTTTGTGAGCTAGCACACAACAGATTCAGCTTCGTAACCTTCATACATTTTACAGCTTGACCAATAAATAAAGATTCAGTTTTGGCCCTTCAAATCTTAAGTAAGCAGAGTAAGTGAGCTGTTTATTAACTGTTCGTTACCTTTCCCTTGTCGAAGTAGTTGATAATCTCCTGGTACAGCTGGTCCTTGAGCTGGCCTTGAGTGCTCGCTTGATATCCATCTCTCTGAGTCAGGTGAGCTGCACAGGCCTCTTCTGACCACTGCAGATACAATACATAATAACTTATAAGACTTCACCATACTTTAATCATATACATTACTTTTTTTTTTAATATCTCTTATTAACATAAACACACACACACACACACACACACAAAATCAGAGTTAAAGTCATATCATCACACTCGGCCCAAATGCTGCTGACTGGATCTTCTCAGTTTACTTACGCAATCACAAGAAGTCCACAGAAGACCATACCGATTTAGAGAGAATCTTACAACATCCCTGAGATTCCTCCTCATTTAATAAACAATCCGGGAAAAAAAAAAAAATGATGATAAAGATTAACACCATCTCTGATTTTATGCTGACCCCACAGTACACACTATCTTTCTGACTGGAGCGCACACAGAATAACGAGCACCCTGCACAGCCAGGTCCAGTCAGCAGACCAGCAGGCAAGCACAGCCATTTGCTAGTGTGTGGAAGTGCTGTTTTGTGCTCAGGGCCTTGTCAGAACTCATTCACTGCAGTGCAAATGTAATTGATATTTTATGTAACACAACACAGGGTAAACTTCCCCAGGAAGAAAAACCTTCTGCAAACAAGAGGCTCATGGGAAAAAGCCAGCTCTGCTACACGCCAAGCTACATGTGAATTTTAGCTCCTTCAAAAGGCCAAATGTCTCTGCATGCAGAGCAGGACATGTTAATCACTAAAGCGTATAAAATACTGCAAGATCACAAGCACAGAAGGGGACACGTGCATACACTGCGCTCTCAGAATCAACTATACTATTCGAGTACTATTTGAATTTTTACAATATTTATGTATTCAAGGTAAAAAACAAATCCACATGTAAATGTTTAATATGAAAATGGCATGTCCTAACTTAGGTGCCAAGTCCACTGAAAGACACGTGTCTTTAACGTCTTAAATAAACGCACTTACTTTCAGAACAATTTCCTTTAAGTGGCTTTTAGTGGCTGAACCTGAAAATAGTGTTTTACTGAACATCTAAAGTCTACACATTTTTAATTTAGTCTAACGGTGCATGTTTGCTGGGTTTAAATAATGTAATAAGAACGGTAAGTTAAAACTTTTTGTTACATGTTTGTTCAGGTAGCCTAGGAAATGGAACATTTATTTAAATGTCAACCATAAGAAAACATTACTGTGACTGATTAAATACAAACCAAAATGAAATGTCTGTAATAAAATTGTGATTTCCTCTGATAAAGCAAGCATGAACAAGCAAGCTGCTAGTATATGCAACATCAGCGTTTAGCACTACTGCAAATGTTAGCGCCAAATGCCTTCAGGTTTCAAAATTTAGTTCTTGAAAGCTCTCATGTATATACTCATGCCCGATCTCTCCATGTGTAACTCGTATCTTCTTTTCTAAAGCAGGAATGGATGTGTGCTTTTCTCACTGGAATGACTTTTTAAGGGTGTGTGAATAAGCGAACAAAGGGGCTGTTCAGTTGTGGGAATAAATCATGCTGTTAAGTGAGTGTTATTACAACCTCCCCCTGAACAGAGCTCCAAATACTGCTTACTGCAAATGCATAATGACACAGCTGCAGGAAGCATTTCAGAATTAGGAGAAGAAAAAAAAAAATCACAACAGTAATCCTTTCAAACGCTCTTAGCTATGCGAGGAAAGTGGAGCACCGTCACAGCTAAAAGGATGTGTGTGTAGAGGACAAGTACTAAAGCTACTGCAGGCAGCTAGGTGTGGAAAAAAAATACTTAGCAGGCTGGAGATCTTATTTGTAACGGAAGTGTAAGGGCAGTTGTTGGGGCTTCAATAAATGCTTATATTAAAAAAAAGATAATTCTCTGTTAAATATATTTGTACTTTATTATCATTATTTTTTTTTACATGCAGTTGTGAGAGTCTAATGACGCATGGATATCACAATACCTTTAAGAAAATATAAACAAGAATTTACTGTTAATTGTATTGTTCAATTAACAGTAAAGAGCACAGCGAAGTTGGATAAAACCCTATAAGAACAGCCTTGGTAAGATGTTCTAAGATGCTGACTGTCACAGTGCGATGGTTACTGGTTTGAATTTGGGTTATAGTACATTAAAGATGCATTGAGAAGCGGAAAATAAAATCATTCAGACATTCATTGGGAGATTGTGATTTTGTATTCCAAAGAGGCCACAGACATCCGTGACCAGGAGAGCAAAATTAGCCATGCTCGCTGAGAAGAAGGGGTGGCATACACTCACTCCCCTGTCAATCACAGTGACACTAGCCAATCATGAGCATCTGTGAACTCATGTAAGAGGAAGAGGGCAGAGAGCGTTTTCACAGGAAAGAGTGTGTTACTCTTCCCTGTGACGCAGCATGAGCGGCTGTATGAAAAGATGCAGTTGGCTGGCTTGGTGTGTCTTGGAGGAAGTGTTAGCCTTCACCCTTGCCAGTTGGTAGCTGTAGTGTGACAGGGGCGAGCTGGCTGGTGAGTGGGAGAGAAATGGAAAATTACCAAATTAGGAGAAATTTCTCAGAACAGGGGAACAGTCTGCTCCATAATTATTGGCACCCTTGGTATAGATAGGTTTATTATAAATAAAAAAAAAAAGGCTTTACAGGAGAATGCTCAGTGCTGCTCTAAATTACTGGAAGTAACTGCAGCATACTTTAGTGTAGAACAAATTAATTATAATACACAAAGGCCCCAGAGAAATAGGACACGTCAGCCAGAAGTTCATCAGTCATACAAAATAAAGTAATAAATAAATGAATACAATCTCTCGTATATTTGTCTTTGTGAGATTAATCTTCCACAAAGACAAATTTTCATGGTGCTCACTATACGTGACTATCTGACAGACTTTCTGAAGGAGAAAGGTGCACCTCTCTTTGTCCTCTGCGACACACAGGATTACAATAAAGGCTATCCCACAGCCAGTGCTGCACAAAGCTTATACCTTCAAGAATAAAATGAAGATTGCTAACTCTTTCCACTACTCTTCTCTCATATACTGATATTCTCACAGATGATCATCATAAAGAAATCTTGCACATCAGGGCACCTTTGATGGTGTTCAAAACATTAGTCCACCATGTATCCACGTATCTGTACCTTGAGAAGCTTGGCATGCAGCAATAGAGTGTAGGCAGCCTCAGTGTAGTTATCACACTCCTTATGCAGGTCACATAATTTATACAGGTACCTGAACACACACACACACACACACACAGAGACAGAGTAATAAACACCCACTGCTTCTACAAAACTAAACTTAATATAAAAAAAAGGAAAAAACTGGACAAATTTTATCCTCTGACAATATTCCTCTTTACACTATACAGAAAGAACAAGGCAAGCTCAAGCAGGAAATGAGAAAGCCGCATACCTGATGTACATCTCCTCCCTCTCAATCTCCTTGTAGAAATTCTGCAAAAGGAAAGACCCACGGTAACTCATTTCAACGAACGCTTAGACTAATACGATATGATAAAAAGGAAGAAGACAGACAAAAAGCTTTCTCAAGAGACAGACTGTATGAGAATGTCATATGCATATACATCTAAGAGTTGAGGACACACAAACGATTGTGAGACTTGAACCCAAAAGGTCTGTTGCGTTTTGAAGCGAAAAACAAGATTTTTTTCAGCGCTTTCAGCGTATTGTTTTTCCCCTAGGTATAACTCAGATCAACATTTAAGCTGAATATGCATCTGAGGAAAGTTTGAATAAAAGCTCGTAGCTAAATTCCTCACTGGAAGGAGATGGCATGCTGTCAGTTTGTGATTTCTATCATCTTATTCAATGTTTTTAAGGGCTATAATGATTGCATGTTTGTTTCCCACTAAATGTTATTAAATGTTTTTCATACAATTATTCCAAATTACAAAACTTGAAAACCAGATCATGTTTAATTTTCCATTAGTGTCATTAGTGGCTTTAAATAAATAAATAGGTTGCAAATGCAAAAAAACCAAAAAAAAAACAAACAAAACACGAAACAACATCCAAACAGATTTGTTTGTTTCCTGGGTAGATACAGCCATAGGAGCTCACCCATTGGCTGGGACTTTAGAAGCTGGACAGAAAACCGTATATGCTCGCTTAAACACAAAAAATAATTAACCCAACTTTGTATAAATAACTGTGTAGTTACATAAACTGCTCATGCAAGTATAATGTTATTACTGAAGATGCTTTCACTTTTACAGATTACAACAATAAATCTCAATACAATTAACATAAACGTGTTATTTCAATTACAGCTATTGTCAGAGCTGCTGCTACAGAAAATTAATCAACACCTTCTGAACAAGTGTTTTTTATCTTCATTAGTATGTGCACAAACTAGCTGTACTAAAATAAACAAGGTGAAACATCAAGGTGAGTGCTTTGGAAACTGTGTTTGCAAACCAATAATACTGCCTATTCAATATGAGACAGTTTGTTAGCTGAGCTTGTGCACATGTTCATGAGAGAATGTTCAGGTGGATGCGAGAAAGAGCAGTGAAGCCGCCAGCTGGGGGATACGCAGTGTATAAGCTTTCATCGGGATGTTTCTACACACACAGCTGTGTGCCTCTGTTTGAAGGAAGATGACCTTTACAGGCTCCCAGCAGACCTGCTACTGTTGACGGTTAGTCTTCCAGAAAACAAAGCAGTGTGTGATCTCAGAATACACACACGACACTACCCAGGTGTGGAAGCATGGTTGAACACTGCCACTGTCGTAGCGTTCTCCTTATCAGCAGCTATCTGCATCAGTGCTGTGTGTGTGTTGTTAAGTGCAGGGATTACGGTGGTACTCTATTTCATGGGGAGACGAAAAAAATCTTCAAACAGGTCATAATTTGAAAAGTCACATACAAAAAAAACTTTTGATAAACCGACAACAAATGGACCATTTTTAGCTCTGTAAAGCATACTGGCACATTGTTTACCATTGTTTGGCGGTAAGATTTATGGTGGCAATGATTTACTTATCTGCGGCAACTAAATGGAAAATGGAAAAGCTCTATCTATAAAAAAATTCTTTAGAAAACAAAACAAAAAATATTTCTGTAAATCTGATACTAAAACTGTAAATCACTTGTAGCTATGGACAGCCCTGGAAAGTTTTTTTTTTTTTTTTTTTTTAATCACTCAGCATGGCCAAGAATACAAACTAACCTGCTGTTGTGTTTGCATGACATGCAAGGTGATTGCTAAAACAGCTGCTGCCAAGATCCCTTTGGGTCTAGCTATTAAGCAGCTAAGTGTGTGGTAAAAACACCAAAGTACTGTGTAATTATTTTGGTAAAAAAGGTATTAAGTACTAAGACTATTAAACTAACATGCCAAAATAAATAACAAATCAATTTTTTTCTGGTTGCTGCTCTCGTCAGGTGCAGTGGAAATTTCCAGAAAAGAAATCCTGACGCATCCTCAGCCCAGTATAATGCGTTACCCATTATAAACCCAATTTGGATCACATCAACCCAAGTACCTGACCCAACAAGCTAAACCCAGCAACTGAGTTGTAAAAAATAACCCAGCATTTTTAGGCAAGCATGTAAAGATATCTCATTTACTTGGCACCAACGTCTTAAAACCTGAGTAAATTTTAATGGTAAAGTTGCTAAGAAACTCATAGACCTTTTCAAGCCAGTGGCTGTATCCTGCCCCAAAAAGCTTATTGTTGATAATGCAACTTTTGCCAGTGCAAAAAAAGTGTGAATTCTGATAGTGGTGGTAAACTGGGCAGACAGTGCATCTGAGCAGCAGCAGCATCTGAGCATCTTAGGAACATTTTAATTGGTTCCCAGGGATTTGAAACTGGCTGTAACTCTAATTAAAAACTCCTAATCTAGCTAATTATAAATAATGTAGTTATACAGAAGGGCCGATGTGTGAGCTCACCAGCACGTTAACTGTACAGCTCATGCGATTCTCTTTGCTCTCATCGTGCATGATAGTCCTGTAGTCCAGCAGCCTCTCCAGCAGACGCACCACCAGACTCACAAAGTTCTCCCCGCTCTTCGCCAGGTATTTATGCTTCCTACAGTGCTCCAGGAGGCTAATACACACACGTGCGTGCACACACACACACACACATATTATATATATATATATATATATATATATATAAATCTGGCAATGGCATGAGAAAAACAATACAGCAATTGCACTTGACAAGAAAAATTATGCCAAACAAATTTTCATGCAAAAGGCCTGAGCCTCATCTTCGGAGCTGCCAAAGCGTGTCTCCGACTGTGTCACTGTGAGTGCGCTGTTAGATTATGGAGCCTTTGAGCCTGTAAACAGTGTGAGCCTGTAATCGTGTCTTACATCTTCTGGAAGAGAATTTTGTACTGCTCATCTCCGCGGCCTCCTTCCACCTCGTGATCCAGCTTCGTGATGATCTCGTTTTCAAACTGCAATTAAACACAGCAGCTGTAAATAATCACTGTGGCTAATTTTCCATTCCATTAGCACCATCCGCTTCCCCTTCTCTTCTAACCATAGCTTCTCCCCTTCAATCTCTCTCTCTCTGTTTGTAAGCATAATCAGTGTTTAGCTGCTTCATGTTCATCTGCTCATCATCGCTAGCAATGAAACACTCTGGGGAGGACAAAGTTCCAGACAGAGAGAAGAGAGAAGAAAACGATATACTGTAGAGCAAGCAAAAAGAAAAAAAAAATGTCAGAGACAGGAAAGTAGTAGGAGCTGCAGGTTAATGCACAGCAGCTGCAGAGAAGCAGCATGTCTGCCCCAGCAGTGTTACAGTGGCGGTGAGTAAGAGCGGAGGAAGCTGGAGATTTATCCTGGCTGCTGTACAGAGAGGAAAGCACCTGCCCTCCTTAAGTAGGGTCAAACTGAGCACAGACAACTCATGTTTCTCTGAAGAGAATAAACAGGGCAGAGTTTAAAGAGTAGAGAGCCTGAGGCAGAGCCAATGTTAAAGTGATGCTATTACACAAAGGGATTAGGCAGAGCATTTAGAGCGAAAAGCACTACGCCTTCAAGATCATAACAGATCTTCCTGAGCAAATCTAACTGATCATCTCTTCGTGTTAGGATAAACCCAAAATGGCGGTGTTATCCGAGGAAACACCGCACACACTACACAAACAGAGTTCACCTGAAAATAAATCCATACTGATGAAGCAAGGAAACTGAACACATTTCGATTTCAGATGAGCAACCTGAGAGAGACTGCATTTTGTGTAGCGCCTGCAGCACTATCATGTCCAACATTCCTCTTAGGGACTTTAATTTGGCTTTTAAATCAACTGAAACACTAATCTAATGAATGATCTGGCTAATCAAGGTGTTCGCGAGGATCTAAATTTTAGAATTACCAGCTGTTTTCAGCACCAAAGGTTTGGATCTCACTGCCCAAACACATCTGAATCTTGAAGTTCAACTCAGTTAAAAGAAAGGTGTATAGCAGAAGATGATGCCTGCTCTATTTTTAGAATATGAGGGGGAAAAAACTGAAACCTCAAACCAATTAAAGACCAGGTTAATACTGACGTTTTATAGCTATACGGAGGAAGCACTGTTTAGGCTGAAATCAGAGAGCCAGAATTTCTCTCCTTCTCCAGTTTTTACGCCCATTAGAGCATATAACACCGATAATGAATAAACAGAGATACCATCAAGCCTCTCTTCAGACTTTCTCCACTAATAAACACCTCCAAACTACTAAACACCACAGCACCACTTCGAACTAACTGCTAGAACACACTGTATGTGGTGTTGTTGCTGCAAGTACAGCCACCGCAGACTTTGTTCTTACGGCGAGGCAAGTTTTAAACCGAGTGTCTGCATTGAAACCTGACCAAATCCAATTAGGTCTGCCTCATTTGCTTGTAAATCCACATTGGTTGTTATAGTAACGGAACAGGTAGGCGTATGATAAGTAGTGCAGGTAACAGTGTGCTAAGGGCAATGACTGGTCAGGAATCTGAATGTATTCAGCACAGACAGCAGTGACAACAACTGAATAGCTGGACATTTGTCTTAAGTGATTCTGCAGCTGCTACAATTAGCCAAGGTTTCCTTCACAAGTGTCTGATGTGCACCTTATAATACACTGACTTACATCCAGAAATCCAATTTTATCCAATGCATTGCATACAAATGTGATTTACAAAGGTGATGGGCATTTGAGGCAAACTATTATCCTGCAGGATTTTGAATAACAATCGAATATTCTGTGCTTCACATTTGAGTATGCATAGTTATTATGAGATATTAAATGCCAGCATTCACCAGGAAAGGCTGCAATTTATTTTCATAAAATAACAGCCAGCAGGATGCTGATAAAACACAGTTCCATTTGTGTTGGAGCAAGACAGCAAAAATGCCAGACAATTTTGGTTCTTAAATTGGAGTACTTATAGCACAACCTGTATTATTAAATATGTTTAAGACGTTCTTGAAGTGTTGAAAATACTCATTTATCTCTATTTGAGCTGATGGATATGAAGACTTTTACTAAGTCATTTATAGTTGAAACATTGAAATGGGAGAACATTGTTCCTCTCAGTGCTTGCTATTTCTGACTTGGACTTTTTGATATTTTGCCACAGGCCATACAGTGGGTTAAGCAGCTATTAAATTTAGCTAGTCTTTTGTAATGTAGTATTGTGGTTATAAACTGACCCTTTGGAAACTGCGTGTGAAGTGGAACTCGCACTGCATCATGTCGAAGAAGATGGGGATAGTTGCTTTGCGAAGCTCAATCTCTGGCACAAGTGTCATCTCCAGAATCGGTCCCACCATCTCAGGGATGAACTTGATCTTGTGGGGACCTGGCAAAAATTCAAAGGACACAAAGCCAAAGTTTTAAAAGAACACATGGTATGATGAAATGGCTCCTGCACTGGAGGTGATTATTGCATTCATTAAAAAAAAAAAAAAGTAAGTTAGAATAATAAACCACTGTATGTGAAATGCTCCAGAGATTGCACTGTGTTTAGAGAGCTCAGATCAACCTTTCTATATTACACACATCACCCAGAGTGCTGTCTATTTCACTTTATGAAATACAAGGATCTGCATCTGGGTGCTATTTTGTTTATTAATGTTTTATGGTTTTTCTCGTCGACTCTCACACTCTGAAGTTTCTTCAGTTTGTAAAAACATCTTGTCTATCTCATCCCTGTCAAACAACAGCAAAAACTAGTTCTACTTGGGCCATGTTTTCAGCACACCAAATGATTACTTGTACTGAGACTATAAATCTAGATTATTGAAGGAGACCCCAAAAGACCCACAGCTGTAACTCCTAATTAGAACATCCACATTAACACCCTCACACACACACACACACACACACACACAATCTAAAGACAGAGGTGGCAATGAAATGTGGGATTTCCTTTATAAATGTGCTGGAAATAGAGAGCTCAACGTGTTCTCAGCTCTGAATATGATTAACGATCATTCCCCGTCTCCAATTAGCACCTACATATATAAACTATTCACAGACAGTGTTCTTCTGAGAATAAGCCTGTGGCTAATCAGCTGATTTAGATGCAAAAATAAACCTGCAAGTTCAAAAGCTTTCTGATACATAGGCCAATATTTATAGCCAGTCCCAGAAGAGGAATGCTTTTGTTTTTTAAGATTCTGTCATAAAAAGAAGTAAGAGTCTCAATTAGCACTTTGAATTAAATTTAAATCAACACTGTTACTGATTTATTTATTTATCTATAAAGCTAATGTGAGCTACTGATTAAAAAAAATCATCTTTATTTGTTGCGTTATCTTTATAGTCCTCCATAAGCAATCAGCAAAAGAAATGCCTGAAGAACTAAAAGGTTTGTGATCAGGCATTATGTACATGGCATTCAGATTCCAAACAACACCATGTCATAACGGATAACACAGATCTAAGACGACATTTGCAATCTTCCTGCAGACTCCACTCTGTTTTAAGTAGATTTTGCAGCGAGACACTCACCCAGGTTGTACCACATGTCCCGGATCTCAAAGCCAATCTGGCGCCTCATGTCCTGATACCTGGAAGACATACAGAAGCATTTCAGCATTTCAGGCTGCACACAGCAGACTCTGTTTTCTCATCCTTGTCCAAGGCCTCTCTCATCCGAAAAGCTGAACAAGGAGGCGAAATTATTTCTCTGCCTCAGAAGATTGCATGCTCTTCAAACACAGGGCCTCAGGTGTGCTGGCAAAATGAAATACTACATTACAGAATGAATGCCCAAAGAACATCACATTAACACATTAAAATAAATCAGGCTAGCTTTTTTGGTACCTTTGGTACATGAGCATGTGCATCTGTGAATAATATAGAATAAGACTAATAAACAAGCCAAAAGAAAGAGAAGGTCTTTAGGCTTGACTACACTGAGAAGCCATGACATTTAGCCATGTACCTGTCTATAAATTTGAGCACTTGGTCCAAAATCTTGCCTCATAAAATGCCCTGGCAAAAAAAATACTATGAGCTTTGCATTTCAATTTTGAAACTAACCAAAAGACAGAATTCTGCTATGGAACTGAGGAGACTAATGTGACATCCAGCATCAAGCTCTTTAACCTATTTGGGCTGAAAAGAACCATAAAAAAAACTGGTTTGTGTTCAGCAAAATCACTTCTGTTGCAGCGCCAAAATGCTGCCGGTCTACGGCCAGGTACTGTGGAGTCAAGGCTTGGGAATGGTGTCATTCTGTCACCATGATGACAACTTAAGCAACTCTACTAACTTTTACAGCTATCATTTAAATAATATTGCTAAACAAAAAACTCTTTGACTGGCAGTTAATTTGGAGTTAAATGAGACCTATTGTTCGTAGTTTTTATGCTGCACATTAATAAACTTTATTACTACCTTTTGTAATGGCTTGGCTTCTTAAAACTGCTGAACCCCAGGACAGTTCTTAAAAAGCTTTGCTGCACTTGTCAGTTGAAAACACGTACCCGAGTTCCAAATGAGCTTTACGAAGCCCGTTATTCAGGCACTTTCTCAAAAAGGCTAAATCTTTCACATAATGTCACAATGGATCGCATGCCAAGTTGGCAACTTCATTAAAGAGTTGGGTTACGCAGCTGCTTAAATGGATTTTCCCAATTCAGATTACGCAAACTACTAACATGTAGCTCATACCTGCAAGGTTGCCAGATTTTAAGCACTGGACACACTGGAGCATCCAGACCACTGCATTTAAACACAAGCACTTGCCTTTAAGCACAAAACATAGGGATAGAAAATGTAGACTGGAGAAGCAAATAAGAAAAGAAAAGAAAAGAAAAGGTTTTTTTCTTTGCTGTTAAATGTAATCTGATGATATGATAACTGCAAGAGTTGCACTTATGTCAGTACTCTGAGGTCTGATTACGGATGTGTGCAATTTCAGTATTAAGTCCTATCTCAACTCTGAATATGGCCTATAATGAGTTACCCAGAGAAAAACAACCTCTTCTTCTGGACTCTTACCAAAAGTAGCATCAGTGGCACTGGATTGGTTTCTAATTACAAACAATTCTAGCATGTCTTTCAGCAGCAGATCATTGTTTTTTGTCAGTGTGCACAAAAATGTCCAGTTAAAAAGGACAGTCATGACTTTACAGTTAACAGTGCACTAATTAAACTTCCAGTGTCTGTCACTGTAGAAGACAATACAAGCTAAAATCCTGCCACTGAACCATTATATCTGCATGATCATACACACCACTCAATTTCCTCCTTCTGGTTAGAGAAACACAAGAAATGTATATCATAATTGGATACATCTGACAAGAGCTGCTCCTGTGTGGGAACCGTGACAGCTGTTGATGTCTAGATATACTAATTTAAGATGTTCTTTCAGCCAAAAAAATATCATCCCTGGTTAAATTAAATGGTGTTCATTAGGGCTGCACAATATATTGAATTTATTGAAATATCACAAATGTAAATATTGCGATATGCATATCGCAAGGGCTTGCGATAACGGAATGATTTTAATACTTCAAAAAGTTTTAAAAAATGTCAACGTTTTAGGGCGATTCAGACAGCAGAGAACATACATGTTTCATGTTCTTTTCCTCAAAACACGCATGTTCGTTATGTCATTTTCGGTTTTTTAAATAAATAAATAAATAAATAGTATATATATATATATATATATATATATATATATATATATATATATATATAAGTATAATGTAAATTGATTTCACACACTTATAGCATTATTGTACTGCATATCGCTTTATCTATATCTATCCAAGTTATCGCATATCATTTTTCCTTCAATATCGTGCAGCCCTAGTGTTCATTTAGTGACCTAGGACTAGCGATTGCATAACATATACACATGAGTAAGTGGCTTGGGGAAAAGGCACTTTCACATCTACCTTGCTCGTTTTGGACCTTTTGGACAGATGTGAACACTTCACCCATATGTGTATTGCAAAAAAAATAAATAAATAAAATAAATCAGGGGTCAAAGACAGACGATGGGTTAAAAAGAGACAGTAAGTATAAAGGAGAGCTCAAAAACAAAAGCCACACACACTAGCCAGCTATCCCAGAATCGGCTTAACCCTGAATCACCACAGCTACACACACATAAGGGATCTGACACTAGATCAACACTCTTGCTCCAAAACACTCAATAAATCCGAGCCAGGCCTGCACTCTTGTTAATATCCTCTCATCACCACGCTGTCACGTAGTGACATTTCAGAGGACCTGAGGCACTCTCTTGAATTTGCATCCACCATTGATTGCTTTGCCAATAAGCTCGCAAAGTGGCATAATTTATGGTGACAAGGACAGGAGAAATCAAGGCCTTATTAACACAAAAGCGGACAGCATCTTGAGCTTGATCCGATCCTAGGTCTCCTTATGCTGAAAGTGCTTAGTGCTCACCAGAAACTGTATGTGTGAACGGCAACGTTACATGGGATTGCAGTAATGGTAGCCTGCTAAAACAGACAACAAAACCTTTTGTTGCACTCTCTTGCTTTATGGACAGCTAAGATCTTCTGCTGCTCTAAAAAAAAAAAAACCTGAATGCCTAGCTCATTTCAGGCTGCACTGAAAAACAGTGATTGAGATACTAACCAGGCTTTAGCCATTTCTTTTTTTGTATTTCGAAAAATAAGTGAAGACTATAGCTAAAACATCTCTTTGACACCTTCATCTCTCTTTTGCTGTCAACATTTTTGTACTATGTGACATGTCACGAATTTGGCTTGGCTCACAACACCACCAAAACCATTCTACATCCCCTACCAATGCAAAGTGCGCTAGAAAGATTTAAAAAGGTGTGAGGTTGAATCCCGACAATGTCACAGCCTTGCGTGGCTGGGAGTCAAGAGGGCAAAATTAGCCGTGCTCTCTGGGTGGGACGAATGGCATACTCTCTCCCCTGTCAATCACAGCAACACTAACCAATCACGGGCATCTGTGAGGACCTGTATGCGGAAGATGGTAGATATTGCTTTCTTCCAAATGTGTTGCGCTGCCCTGTTATACAGTATGAACAGCAGTTCAGAAAGATGTGGAGGCTTGGTTCTCTTGTCTTGGAGAAAACACTTTCGCCGGCACCCATCCTTGCAACACACAGCACAATAATATTCAGAGAGAAAGAGCAAAACAGTGCTTGACCAGGCCACCATGACCTGAGTAATGCAGACACACAGAGAGGGATAAGTGAAAACGGAGAAAGCACCTTTAACAGAAATACTGGAGAAATGTAACATTTCTCATTGGCAAAGCCCTAGAGCACAACTTTTCACAAGGTTGTGAGTTCAAATCCCGGCACCACTTTCGAGTCATTAGTAAGTTGCTTTGCTTAAAAGCATCAGCCAAGTGAGCAAATTAGAAGAAGGAAAAAAAAGTAATCTGGTGTGTGTCTTTTAGAGTTTGCTTGAGGGGAATTCAGAGGTTGAAATGATGTCAAGGTTGTGTGACTAAGAGACAGACAATGAACTTTAATTAAGCTTATCAGAATCACAGCCAAAGTGTTGCCTGACTGGCAGAAATATTCGCCCTGCAATAAATCCATTTGCACTGAGAGAAGCTCAGCCTAACGTCAGTGTAGTCAAGGTCAAGGTCAAGGTCAAATTTATTTATATGGCACATTTAAAACAACACGAGTGTTGACCAAAGTGCTGCATATCAGGCATAACAGTAAACAGAACACATTAAAATGGTAACATAAAATATAATTAAAAATGAAAATAAATATATATTGAAAATAATTACTATAAAAAACTAATTAAAATAAATAATTACTATAAAAATAATTGAAAGTGAAAGAACTAGTGAAAGAAGCAATTTCCCATTTCCCAAAATCTGTGCATTCAGCTCCTTGAGTGATCAAGGCACCTACAGACATATCAGACTCAAGAACGTCTTTTATGTTATATAGCCAAAACTGATATAATCGCCTGAACACGATTATTCTTTATAAAGCTTATATTTTATATAATTTCTTCACATTTCGTTCGGTTGTGTTGAGAGAAAATCTGTCTACATCAAGGCAAGTGGATGTGAGACCATTTCTTACATTCTACGTTAATGATGTGTCAAAACACGAAGCTGATGTGTGGACCATCGGGTCTATAAATATTTAAGTGTTATACACATGGACCTAACTGTGTGTTTAACAACTCTGGAAAAATTGAAATGCTGAACTTTAGAGACAGTCCTGTTCTGCTTAATAATTTGCTCATCATTTCAATTCATACGTTTAAAACCGTAAAGGCTGCTATTCAATGCAATCAGCCAAAATCATGCAGCTACAATAAAAAGTTGCCAAACTGTGCCATTTCCATTTGGCTTTTCTAATTACGCAAGTATGAAATTGCTTACACTGCGGTTTCCAGTGGAATAATTTTTGAAAATGAAACCAGGCTCCGTTCATGACATAAATTAAATATTATATGCACCATATCTTCCATTACATTATAGGATAATATACAAAAGGGTGATCAGAATACATTTGCATGGTTATAGTCCCATGGTCTACTTTTAATTCTCTACTCTAAGTCTCCAAACTTTTAAATGAACCTTATATCCTGTGTAGATTGAAGAAGGAAAAGTTGTCAATGAAGCACTATTTGAGATTCCTCCCCAGATAAAGAGCGACTTCAATAAATACCTTTTGCACTACTTAAGTCATATCACTTTTTGGTAGCATACTTTGTCTGTTTCTAGATGTAATCATATACTTTATAAATATTTTTGATTACATTTAAAAACAGACAAAGTATGCTACCAAAAAGTGATATGACTTAAGTAGTGCAAAAGGTATTTATTGAAGTCGCTCTTTATCTGGGGCTGAATCTCAAATAGTGCTTCATTGAGAATATAGTGCACTATGTAGGTTCTACAATACTCTATGTAGTGAGCATATATAGTAAATATGAATCTATTTGGAATATTGATGTAAAGAAAGTGATTCCTGCATGAACAGACAGGATGAAGAGTATTTTTAAATTTAGATTTTTAATTTAAGTTAGCAAAATTTGACAGCTCTTTATGCAGTAAACTAACTGGGGATTCAGCTAATAAAAACAGCAAGGGTAGACATGAAGTCCTATTGAGAAGAGGAGAGCGAGGACTGAGCTGCCTGCTGATGTAAGAAACACACTCAGTACTCACTTCTGAAAGATTTTCGCTCGTTTGTCACTTGAAAAGTTCTCCAGCTGCAAAGACTCCTGGGTAAGGAAGGCCACGGCCAGGTGGAAGTAGTTATTCCACAACTGAAGAATGAAGAAAGGGAAAGGCATGAGTTATTTACAAAGAGATAAAGCACAATAAGTTCAAGAATTGTTTTGAGTCTTTTCACTGAAAGACCTGAACGCTGCAGTATCTGCCCTCTATGTTACTCTCTCCCCGTATTACGACCGATTTTGTCTGAATTTAACACGCACCTGAAGCTCAAAGTTGGTCTGGTCCAGGAACTTCTTGTTCAGCACGGCTGCGTATTGATTGATGGCTCGCAGGAAGACTCTGAAAGATAAGAGACAGACCTTGTTTAGCTTCCGCTAACTGATGTGACACCACGCCACGAGCCGCTGATCACTGCTCCAGGTGACGAGTCTCTCCTCATTAGCGAAGCAGTAATAACCCTGTCTACGGCATTCAAAAACATTGTTTTAGCTCATTTCCTGTAATTACAGGGCCTGTCTCCTAGCTAGAGGTTCATAAACACAGCTTGTTAAACACATGGGGGTGGGAAAAAAAAAACAAAAAAACACTGCTATCACCACTCTGTGTGAGAAAGTGCTCTGACCTGAGCCACACAAAGGTTTGCATTGCAAAAAGAGAGGACATAAAACACAGACGATAAACTTAATCACCAGCCTTTAACTGCTACAGTGGCAGAAGAACATTAGGAGACCATTAAGAGAACATTAAGACAACATTAGGAAGACTACAAATTACAGCTGCATAGGAATGAGTTTTCTACCCTTTTCTATCCATGGACATTTAGACAAAATGAAGAATAATCCAACATCATGTTACTGTTAATGAAGGAAATTAGCTGCGCACACGACACACGATCACACCACACACGTGATCCACACACAACATGGGTCAGCATTTAAGCTTAAAATTACATCGCATGACTTTGGCATAAACAGGAAGAGAAATTTATGTAAAAATTTCCCAACATTAGGTCTTGATCCTGCATACCTTAAAAACAACGGTAACACTATGTTACCTGTCAGTCTGTAATGTTACTGCAACTTTCAAAGATATTACAATACTTTTTAGGCTCTTTGACCTAACATCAATTTTGTTCTTGAAGAATTTCCACAGAATGTTATTTAGTCCGCTTAAAATGAAAAAGAAAGAGTCAAACATTTTCCAACAATTCAATCAAATGTAAGCACATTTCAAACCTTGGAAACATAACTTTAGAAACCATACATTTTAAGACTTTCAGGAATCTGTGAGAAAACTGGCATATTCCTATTAACTGACTCACTAACTCGCTTCAAACAACGATGAATTAGCTGTCATCTTAAGCCACACATCTAATCAGTTATTCGTTCAGAAAACGACCATTGAGACGGTAACTGCACAAATAGCGACATTTGGATACAACTCACTTTAATTACAGCCGACACAGTCTGTGCAGGACTGTGTACAGTGTTCTGTTTGGATGCAAATGTGTTTTAAAATAACATAATTCATGTATAAATAAGAATACAATAATAAAAAAGAACAGGTGTTTACACACAAATACAGACACTTTGTGGTCTGTCCTGCAGAGTGGAAAAAAAAAACATGCTTTAGATAATGGTTTATATATATAAAACTCTGATGATATACTCTCATCTCCTTATGTCTTGAGAGAGTGTGCAGATGGCAGATAATCTGTGAATGATGTCACATTCTGTACATCATATGCTTAGAATGTAGGCCACACATAACCACAGATAAGAGTGTATGTGCAGTTACACACATTAAAATCTCACTGCATCACAACTTCATTTCCTAAATAACCCTGCACCTGACATCTGTCTGAACGCAGAACCTCTTCTCGCTCATGATTTAGTCTTAAATTCGACAGAACACTTTTTAAGTCCTGACCTGTAACCTCAGATCAGCAGAAGTGATCATTACATGCTAAAATGACACTTCACAATCAGGTCAGAAAGATGAGCTCCATCACGACAGCCCTTAAACCGATCGTTCCTCCTGACCCCACCGCACGCCAGCACCATTATTAAACATCTCTTTCTAACCACTTAGAAAGCAGAGCTCTGCTACAACACGAGGGGGAAATGTCACTATCCAAGGGCACATGAAGATGATCTGTGTCCCAACTATGAAAGAGCATGTCACTAATGCCTGCGCTTTTAGCCATAAATAAGTTCTTTCCTCAATCCGCCATGCCATACACGCTGCCTGTCTTCACTGGAGCTGAATTAAAATAGTTTACAGGATTTGAGAATGTAAACAGAGCAGAAAGGCTCTAAATCAGCCTGTAATTTGGCATGAAGGCTGGGATGACAGGATTGGGATGAATATGAGATTGCCGAAAATAAACAAAGATGCTCAGTGCTGCTGTAAAAAAAAAAAAAAAAAAAAAAAAAAAAAAAAAAAAAAAAAAAAAAGCACTAAATTATTTATGGTGTCAGGAAAACATAATCTTCTGCCTGGCTCATGACGCAGAGATGGCGAAATGTCTGCTGTTTAGTTATTCTGACATACAGTACATCTGTAGACATGTCAAATATGAAATATGCTGTTAATATTGGTAAAGACAACCTCAGTTCAAACAAAGAAAAAAGAATGGAAAAATCAGATAATAAAGTTAACAGAAAATGAAGTTTTCTATCATTCTACAAAGGAAAAAAAGACACTTCCAAATATAGGCCTAACACCTTATAATGCCTATCAGATGTTTATATAAATGCTAACAAGTAATAAGTATTATTTAGATAACCACATATTGACAGGTTATATCACATGTCATAATAGGTGTTCAAAAACATATCCACTGATACTGTAACACAGGATAAGCTGCAATATAGATAGTGTACTGTAACAAATAAAACACATGGAGGAATGTGCTGGTGCTGTGATGTAGACCAATGGCGAGTTATTGTTGCACCCCGAAGTTGATTATTTTCCAATAACATGAAGTCCACAGGTGTTTTATTCCTCTCATACCACAGCAATTTGCCTAGGCTGACAATTTTTTTTATTTATTAAAGAATGATACATCATACTCTTTTATCCATTTACAGTTACATGTAATGCTGTGGAAGGCACTCAAAACAAATTATTCAAACAAATAATTTCTTGCCCTCTCTCTGAATACTTTTATCATTTTCTTTATATGCAATAACGTTTTTTTCATTAAGTTTAGATTACGTGGAGTTTCCTCTATACAGCTCTCTCTGACTGAGCTGTTACTATAGAAACAATTACATATTAGAACGAGGGAATTAACAATAATAAACCTGAGGTTTGACTTACAGCATGCACTCTGGTCAGAGCAGATCAGTCTGATCAGTCAGACTCAAGAATTCTGCCGGGCTGTCGTAGCATGCAGTTTATCACAAACCCTACAAAGTTCTTATGAACAGATATTATAATACATTATGCAACCCGATATTAAGGCATGCACTCCTGCTCTATGAATTATTTATGCTACTACACAAATGAACATTTATGTGATTATACTAACTTGCTTATTAGCTTGATTTAGTAATTAAATAAGGGGTCAGCATCCCTGCTCCTGGGGACATACTTTCCTGCACAATGCAAAGCCTCTCTTCCTACTGGTGAAGAGCTACAAGACAGATCCCCCAGGATACTGGTTGATGACCACTGACATGAGTTACACATTATTCAGCTCTATGGCGGGTTTCAGGCTCCAGACCTTGAAGGCCACAGTCCCTGCATCAACTCACTAGTTAATTCCAGTACTCGCCTTGTGCTCCACTGATAAATAATCATCTGGTTTGATTAAAATCTGTGTGAAACTACCAGGACTTTTGTTGCAGCTGATTGCTAGCAACTGAGGTATTTGAAGTGTGGACTGGTTTAATGAGTGCCAGAGAGGATTGATTCTGTCAGGGGAAAGTTCATGTGAAACTTTAGTTACTGAGAGAGCGAGAGAGAGAGAGAGCGAGACAGAGAAAACATCATGCTGGAGTAGACCAGCAGGCATGTACAACTGGCCTTGTCAAGCACTTCAGACATCTCAAGAATAAAGTTTAAGCGGATCTGATAGATGGGTGACATTGCAGCTTGGGGAATTATTCCTTTTTTCCCCTCTCCCAATTCATATCTATGCCTTTATTATTTACAATCATGTGAAATTCCTAAATGTGATGCTAAGACTGCGCAACATCATAATTTCATTAATAATTTTCATGATAATTTTATAATTGTAAATATCACAGTAGACAACAAACAAACAAAGAAAATAAGCAAAACAAGTGCTTCTTGTTACAAATTTGTGTGCCCAAATACCATTAAAATATACTATAAACAGAAAGGAAGCTGCTGAAGAAAAAAACATTTGAGACATTTGACCTTCTTGTGACCTTGACTCTGTCTGGATTGATTCCAAAATCGAACCAGTTGGTTATGAAGATAATTACATAGAAATCCTACAGATGCAAACTGACAACCCAAAAAACATAAGCATCATTAAAAAAATAATAATAATAAATAATAATAATAAAAACAAAATCAGATGATCCACTAAAATGTCTTCAGGTATGAGTATATTAACTGTTAATATTGTCCATCCCTGTAGTCTTATTAGGAGGTATAAATCTAAACTAGCAAAAGCAAATAAGGAGATTAAGAGATTTTATAAGCGTGAAGGGTAGACCAAATGCTAGATGCCGTTTTCAGTTTCACAGAGATGTAAACCCATGGAGGCGAGCAGATACCATGGGATTGAGAAGGCGCATGTGGAATACAGTTGTGGGTGCAATGAATGTGAACATGGCGGATTATTTATTCTATCGTTTTTAAAAAAAAAAAATGCTTATGGAGGTAAACGAAAAAATAGAGCAAGTAAAATAGAGTTTGTCCAATCAAAGTATAATTTATACAAAAGGAAAGGGGACAGGACCGCAAGTTTGGTGTTTTTTGGCTTGAGCGAAAGAATCTCAGCTTTTCTCTTTACCATGTTTGGTATTTGGTGGGAACGTGGTGTGAAGCCAGTAAGTATCATGGACTTGATACACTTGCAAAACTAAGAAATCAGGAATGCTATGTGCCTTTAAGTGTGTGTGTTATAGTTTGCTCCACATCATTTTTATTATGCCTTCAATGAGACCTTGTGATGTAATGCATCTCTCAACTCTAATAGCTTCATTGTCAAGCTACTGATAGATATTAGATTAGTCTCCCATCTAATATCACCACCCACCATCACTGTCCAGATACACACTCATATTCAGGAATATACAGAAGGCTCTAACCTCGTGTGTGACTAACCACACCTCTTAATAACCCAACACCCTTTTTTTTATAGTACAAATTATGCCTCTTCTCACCAGGTTACTGCCTGCACCAATGGTAAAGAAATCATTTCTGCCAAGCCTACATCCGTCGAAGTCACACAATGTTCTGACTTATTACTGCGATCACTTTATGATCACAGAGTTCCTAACAGACAGTATAATTTCAGGCTGTAATTACGTATGCAAGACACACACTCTCACAACATCCAACCTGAAAAAATGTGCTTGCCTCTCTCTCTCTCTCTCTCTCTCTCTCCCTCCCCCGTTGCACTAGCTCTTCCAATGATAAACTACACTCATTGCTCTAACACACTGCTTGGCTTCACTACATCACTATTGTCAGCTATCCTGACACAGAGCATCAGGCTGTGCAAGACAAGTCCGCTCCTTCATCACCATCATCAGTCAATAAAAGTTCAGCGGGTCAAAAAAATCTCTCTGCTAATGATCGCACCATTTCCATTCCTTTTTTCTTCTTGTACGCCAGTCAAGTACAGTCAACAAATAGATGCTCTGCACTCTCTCACTATCTCTCTTTCTCTCACTCTCACTGACCATGCTAAATAGTAGCCTACTAATCTGGTGCTGGTCATACATGTAGGTGCCGTAGTAGTCAAACTGAAGCTAAGAACCTGAAAACAATTCGCAAGCAATAAAACACCACTGACCTGTCTTTCACCAGTGAAAATAGGAGTGGAATAATCTTTGAGCTCACTGTTGTGTGACCCGTGATGTGATGCAACATAACAATCAGAAGTCATTCATTTTTATTCAGAGCTGGTGATTTCCCGTAACGGAAATCAAAGCACCTATCAGCGATGCGACGAAGCCGTGCGTAGTTTAACTTCATGCTAATGAGAGTGAGGGGCGAGGGTAACTTTACGCACTAGGAGTGAGGGGCAGTGCGAGGTATGGTTTACCCTCAGCTATGAAACATTATCCATGTTTTCTGCTTCCACATCTTCGTTCCTACGTGCAGATCCTGAGCCAGTCGGCGTTACTCCCTGCTACTCCCAGTAGGAAGTGTTTGATTTACAGAAAACAGAACAGCACTAGTGTTTTCCCCATTCTATTTAGGTACATCAAACTCCTGAATCCTGCAAAGTAGGTTGCAGAAATCATGAAAAGGGTCATTCTGACACCAGCAGACAGTGATGCACTGCACAGATACGCTTTATACACAAGCTTCCCTCCAGTATTTATTTTTAGTGCGATGGCGTCTTTTTTGTTTGGCAGTTTTAGATATGTTCTGTAGCTAGCTTGTGGAGATAATCACACTACTCTGGCACCACCAGTGAACTCATGGTAACTGGAAGTAAACTAAAGACAGGAAAGTCAAATAACAATCAGCATAGAGAAACCTGAGTGACATAAGGCAGAAAAAAAACAAAACAAAACAAAACAAAACAAAAAAAAAAAACACACACTTCCAGTGTGAGTGCAGGGCAAGAGTGAGACCTCGATTTCCAAATATTTTCATTTTTTTCAGTTATTTTCAGTTTTCAGTTTGAATATAACTACTATTTCAAGTATTAAAATCTTCCATACAGATAAGAATTTATTCAAAACATAATTTAATGATTAAAATAAGTTAATAAACAAATAACCTGAGAAGTGTGCTCTGGGGAACCCTTACAGGCAGAACTCAACAACTGAGTGCTTTCCTATCAGGGTTCTAAGATGAAGCATTTTAAGAAGCTAATAACTACCTTTAACTATTCAAAGAACACCATGGAACCTATAAACTAGTTTTATTTTCTAAAAGTGCAAAATACAAATCATGTCAAAGGCTCTTCGTTAAAACTAAATAAAGAGCTTTTTGGGCTACTTAATGCAGTATTAAAACAAGCCCATCACATGTATCATCCAAAAATCCTGAGTTACAAAGGGATGCAGTTATAACAGTCAGAGGTTAAGATCATAATTAGAAAGTGGGAATGCAAACTGTATTTGTTAGTATTTGAACATTTTTTTTTTGGTAATAATTTAAGAACCTTTGTAAAACTTACCACACTAAATATTTTATATAACATTTTATAAACTATTTCGTTGTCATTTATTTTGACTGAAAGGGTGTGCAAACATTTGCACAGCACTGTAATTTTCTTCAGTAGTGCTAGCTAGTTACCATGCTCTTATTTACTTGCACTGGAAGTACTTGCCTTGGAAATCAATGCAACTGAGCGCATGCCAGCTAGCAGCCTGAATGGCCTGAGCTACCAGTGTCACTATAAAATACTTTATGTCATTTTTAAAGATAAGCTATGATTTCTTTTTCTTTACAGAGTGCAATAAACATTTTTCCTGCCAAAAAAACTCTTACACAAAACTGCTTAATTATACAATTATACTAATTATAGAATTTGAACACTTGAACACAAAAATTGACACCAACATTTAGTGTATTCCACAACATTGTTTTCATGGTTGGTGTCAGTTTTAGCAGCACATGTAAATGCTATTGGACAAATTATTAACCTTGATATACACTCACTGTCCACTTTAATAGGAACACCTGATCGTTTCTGCAGTTATCCAATCAGCCAATCATGTACCAGCAGCACAATGCATAAAATCACATAGATAGAGGTCAAGAGCGTCAGTTAATGCTCACATCAAACATCAGACTGAAGAAAAAGTCTGATCTCTGTGACTTTAACCGAGGCATGATTGTTGGTGCCAGATGAACTGGTTTGACTATTTCAGAAACTGCTGATCTCCTGGGATTTTCAGACACGCAACAGTCTCTAGAGTTTACACAGAATGGTATAGATATAAACAGAGTTTACACAAAATTAGCCAGGTTTTATTTGCCGAAGTTTTATCCCAAAGAAAAGAGCTGCATTTTCAATGCAAAGCAAACAGTGCGGGTCAAACAGAGAGACTGAACAGAGATGAATAGAAGGCTTTCACATAATCAGGGGCTGGCCTCCGATCAGTTTATACCATTATACTTAAAAGACAATTCTTTACTGAAAAAAGGGAAGAGAAATAGAAATAGAAGGAAATAGAGGAAGAAAAAAGAGGAAAATAGCCTGCAGTAAAGTCTAATAGCTAGACAGCGACAGTAATCTACTCTGATGCTATGTAATAAAATGTTAATAAATTAAGAGGTAGGAAGCTTTTAGTAGGAAGGAGGAAACATGATTGTGTCTGGGTCAGTACAAACATGTCGAGATCATCTGCGGTCAAAGCAAAGATGAGACAGAAGTGTGCTCCCCTTTTAGCAACACGTCAATAAGAATGTCTACATGGGCGTACCTGCGTGTTAAAAATAAATGAACAGATAAATAAAAGAGTGTTCTCTTAATTCAACACTAAATGATTCCTTTTCCTTTTAAACCCTGAGTGCTTGGGTTTATTCACTCAAGCTGAAACCCAAGCACTTAAGAACATCCTGATAGCGCTGATAGCCTTTTACTCCATCCATGTCATTCGATTTCTGCTAAACAGAGCTGATCAGTATGGTATATTCACAAGTCATGTTTACTTGGACTTAGTCAACCTATGACTCAAACCACCTGATCCTCTGACTCAAATCACCCGATCAGATGACTCAAGCCAACCCATCCGATAACTCAAACAACCCGATTCAAGGACTAAAAAATCCAATCCGTTGACTCAAATTAACCGATCCGATAACTCAAATCACCCAATCAGACGTCTCAAATCACCTGATCACTTGAAACTATTCACCCATATATGATCAGGAAACAGTTAAAATTGCACAATCTGATGCCTCAAACTGCTTTGAACTGATGCCTCAAACCACCCGATCTGATGACTCAAATTGTCTGATCGGATAGCTCAAACCGCCCCATCCTATAACTCAATCCACTCAATACAGGGCAGAGCCAAATTGCCTGATCTGAGTGAGGGATGAATAAGGCCCAATGCACTTAAGTAATCTGAACCATAATGTGTCCCGGGGTTTCCTTGACACACAGGGTCAAATCAACAAAAACTCTCTCAAGTAATATACCGTTACTTAAAATATATGTATTTAAAAAGTAAAAGCCATGACCTCAAGAGTGTGAAAGTAGCTAATGACAAAACAATTCAGAAAATGCATTACTCATTACACAGATTTGCACAAAAAATGTCAGTATATATTAATAAAAATACAGTTTACTATTGCTGCAGACAGAGTGAACATTAGAAATATAATGCAATTCTAGGATCTGTGAAGAGCACTATATATGCTAAACTGAACATCATTTGGGATTCAAACAGAAAAAGCAACATGAAGAAAATAAACAAATGTAATGGAGCAAGAGTATGTTTTTTTTTTTTTGCTTGAATTCAAATTTCCTCAAGTAAGAGTAAACAGTATCTTCCACTAAACATATTTTTACAAATACCATCTCTTTTTAAAACATACTTAAGTAAATGTAAAGAAATAAAGATAGCACATTAATATCCAGCTCTACACACATCGAAGGACTGCCCAGTTCAAATTATTAGCTGTAGTCACGAAATCCGATCACAGGCAGTCAGTGGAGATGCCTTTAAGACACATGAAAATGCAAGGTGTAGACAACTACTTGTCCTGGCTATCCTCCTGTGATCAGTTCACCTGAGATGGATGTTAATACCAGACGTGAACAGGGTCTTAGATAACCTGCCTGGGGGCCAAACTGTGGAAAACAGACGGTCAGCTTCACCAAGAGACACTTTGTATTGGAGTCTTGCTGCATCCGAAAGGTAAACTGTTTAACTGAAGGAGACCCAAATTAAAAATCATTCCTTAATGTCGTTGGCAATGTTCCCCAAATTTGGTTTCAGAGAGTGAATTATTGGCAAACCACAGCCCCACCTGTTTCAACAGATAAAATGTTAATTACGTCTTTGATTAGCTAAATTAGAGAATGTTTGTGATGCATGAGTTCAAAGCTGATCAGGCCTCTTGACTCTGGGCACACAGCAGGAATGCAGAGTGTGACACTGCAATTAATGGCATCTAGAAAAGTAAGGCATTTTACTGGAATGAAGAAAACTGGGAATCTTCCTGAACTGAACCTGTTTCATGTTTGAAACCTTTGTCTGAGCACTGTATCACAACTAATACACAAAACAGAATGTGGAGACAGCACAGTAAATTTAAACTTTACTGTTAAACTTTTTTTTTTTTTAAATGCTAATGTATTGCTAGGAAATTAGCCGCAAACCTATTTTTTGCACTAAATATAATAATATGATATTTTTGTCACATTGTCCGCCCTACTCATCAAACACAACATAAAATAAATTCACTAAACTCATTAGAGTGACTCAGAGGAGCAGAATCCTGTTACCACTTTACGCTAAGGCTTATACTGAGAACCATGCTAATCCTCATACCTTGCTTCATAGGCAGACTTTAGATTTAAGCTTTTCAAATCATTTTTAAAGGATCCTGTGGCTGTGGAAGACATCCAGCTACCATGCAGGGTGACATCTTAAATGGACAGGAATACCTAAGATTTATCTAAATTTAGGACACCTAATCTGTGTTTTGATTACCATCCTATCAAACTGTCGCTATTTTGACACATCATCGTTTACTGAGAAATAGACAGCATCAACCAGAAGAATGACGTTTGTAAATAAAAAATATCAATCCCTATATAGAATGGCACTAAAGGAGATCTTTAGGCTTGGAGCATTTCCATACTTTTCACATTTAACCCTAATTCTAATAAGAATTTTTCAGTACATCAGCAATGCTAAATACCTTCAGCGGCAAGGATCAGGACACTTTAGCATGCTCTATCTTGATTATGCGCACAAGATAAACCCAAGCCAAAACTTTCACTGCAACAAACTCGAACATTTATTTTTAAGTTCAGATATAAAAACTAACTAAACAGTGTTATTTACGCCCAGGGCTTTTTTTTTCAGAAAACCGAAGCTGAAATCCAAGAGGATAGGGCAGGCCAAAATATTTATACTAAATTACACACTTCATTACACTAAATGCTTAATGCTTGTTAATCAGTCATCACATCTGAAATCAAAAATAAGCGTTCTGCAATTTGTTACAACAATTAAACATACCACCTGAACCAGCTGAAAACAACAGACCCTTGAAACAACTAATGTGGCTTGAAAAATATTAACTATAATAATTGCTTAAAATGAAAAAAACCTGATGTTACAAAAGTTTTAACCCGTTTAACTCATCATCATTTCCAGACTTACATTCCTCACTCTCATAAATATATAGCTCTCCTATTAGTTTAACTGTAGTTATAGCAGCTAATGAAAAATAATACACCTTATACCACAGCACAGTTGAATTCTCAAGTCTGATTGGTCAGAAGGTGTGTATTGGGTATAACTGCAAGGCTCGGAAAGTAGTTCTGTCTATAACATGAATGATGGGTTTATATCAATGCACTTGTATGAGACTTGCATGGATTTAAAAAATTGTGTTGTTCAACAATGAAACCGGTATAATCGATGACGTGGTGACGTTTCTTGTAAAGAGACATTTATTTAACATTCGTGAAAGGAGTCTTGATTGCCAGTGCTTTGTAACAATCATGGTGCTTTGCAAAGTTTCCCAGAACAGGAGAGTCTTCAGATTTTTCTGGTTTCTCAGTAAAATTTTTTTTTTTTTTGGGGGGGGGGAGGGAAAGCGAGAGAGAGAAGATTTACGAGTAAATAAGAACAAAAACTTGTCTCTCGGACGTTCCACAACATTAAATCTAACTATAAACTCTTAAAATGTGTGATGTCTCGTTCATTAATAAACTGGGAAAAAATCACTGTGCCGCAAGCGGAATAACACACTCCAGGACCAGGCATTTTTACAAAAATAACCACCCCGACATGGATTATATTTTATAACCACACGGTCTGTCGTATGTTACTCCTTACTTAATAGTATGTTCTCATCATGCCGAAAAGTTTTCACACCTTTGTTAAAGTTAGCATTTTACCAGCTACCATTTTGAAACCAGTTTTGGAAACCTCTGAATTTGATGAAGTTACATCATAAACACAGATGACAGCAAAAATGGCCATGGCTCCCACAGTTAGTTGGCAGTATAATGTCAAGATTAAACTCTATAAGAGCAATTCTGACATGAAATGAAGGCACTAAAGGATTGATTTTAAGGGCCTAATCTAAAGATGTCCAACTATAATGCATGTATCACCGGTTAAATCTGCAGCAAACCAACAAGACTGAAAAACAGTTAGTTAATCAATTAAACAGTTGCAGAAAATGTAATAACACGCTTTTTAGGTACAAATTTTCATCCTTTACTATCACAAATGTGAGGGAGTCTGCGCAAAAAAGCTAGCATCAGTGTCATTTTTTAAGGTATAGTGAAGAGATTAATCTCAAAATGCCCTTCACTAGGCAACAGCCCAAGAGAGCACTTTATTTCCAGCTGAATTTCTTCCTTGACCTTTTATGCTTTCAGCTGACTTTGCTTTCGAGGTTTCTTTCATCTAGACTTAGAGCATTTTCCATTTTCTTTCTTTGTCTCTTTTCCTTCTCCACTTGTTTTTTTCTTCTCTCTTCCAGTTGTTCTCTCCTCCCACAAAAACAGCTATAGGTGCAACACGACCGGGAATCGAAGACACTGAACTCTCTAACAAATAAAAGTTGACCTTTAACAAAGAATGATCCAAAAAGATGCACCACTGAGTCCAGTAATGCTATATGAGCTGACAAAGGTCAGGGACTTATGCAAAAATGCATGGGGGGGGGGGGGGGGGGTAAAGAGAAAGCTGAAGAAAAAATATACGAAAAAAAGAAAATACAAAAGTCAGGACTCCAGGCAATGAATAAGTGAACACTAAGCCAGGCATGAAGATGCTTTCAAAATATAAAAGGTAGATGTGAGCAGGAGTTCACACACGTCATGGTTTGGAGTAAACAAACAGAGATCACTAACATTGCTCTCTGTTCCTCAGAGCTGTAGCATAACTGATAATGTTGATGACGTCGGTGTAACAGTGTAAATCAACTTCCTTTTCCTATTAACAGAATCGAATGCCATTTGTTGCAATTAGGTTTTACAAATTTACACTTTGAACCCTTGATGGCCTTGAAATACAGCAACCCCATAATTACTGGCAATCTTTACTAATAAATTTTAAAATGGGTCACATTAAATAAACATGACAAACAATTGAAGACTACTTGCCTTTACTCCGACAAAACATAATTCTTCATCTGATCTCTTTTCCTCCTTTTTTTTTCGCTCTATTTATTTTTTTCAATTGCGATCTGTCTCCAGCAACTCTGTGACCAATTACGAGCTTGCACAAGTGTAAAATCAATTCCTCTCTTCATTTTTATTCACACAAAAGAGACAGATGGGTGCTGACCGGTACAAGTGAGGTAATGGATTTTTAAAAATGCATCTGCAGTTAAAAAAAAAAAAAAAATACAATTAAGCACAATCAGAGCCATTACAAAGTGTCAAAATTTAGAAGAGTTAAAGAAGAGGATGTTAAAGAAGAAGAATTTGGTAGAAAATGTTCACCAAAAAGTTTTAAAACCACTACATTTTTCTATAGCTTTTTTAGACACAATAGACAATGTCGCAAAGCAGCTTTACAGAAAGGTGGATGTAGATTTAAATCACTAATAAGCAAGCCAGAGGTGACAGTGAGAAGAAAAACCCCGAGACAACACGAGGAAGAAACCTTAAGATGAACCAGATTGCAAAAAAGAACCCATCCTCTTCAAAGGAAGGTGAGTTCACTCAGGCATCTTTCACCTCTAATTATTTTCACTTTGTGCAATGAAGCCTGAAATTCACTCCCAAATACAGCAACTGGAATAGAAAAAAATCATGCAACTGAAAAGCTACAATAAAAAAAACCCACAACAACATCATTCTTTCCCGATTCTTCTAGCAGGAGCTTTCAGCATTTGTCACGCTGTGTAAATGAGCTGCTACGTAATGCAGATCCGCCTCACCCTGAGCTTGTGCTAAGGATGGGTGATTGGGATCTTTGTCTGACAAGTACAGCACTCATTTGTCCAGACTCAGGAAGCTCTGAGGATGCATAAATAGACTCATCATGAGGCGGTGGTTAGGATCATCTGGAGGCCGGGCAGCGCTGCTGATGCCTTAGCAAACTACACAGAGGAAGCACAGGGGATGTGTAAAGCGGCACAGTGGAACGGAGGTTGTTACTCCATTCCACATGACTACATCCCTGAGATGAGAAGCGGCTATGTAATTACTCTTATCATTCTCAGTAAGTTCATAATTAAAGCCTGCGCCACTTTCAATTTACTCTGCAGCAAGGGCTAATCGCTGCTGCACTCTTCAACGGGATCGCACTTCGAGGACAACCTAGAAACGGCATTTAAAATAACATGAATCACAATTATATTCTACCTTTTTTGGATTAGAAAGTGTTCTCCTGAGCTGAACTCCATTTACTTTGGCTTAAGACAAAAAAAAAAAAAAAAAAAAAAAAAAAAAAAAAAAAAATTAAAACAAAAAAAAAAAATAATGAAAGGGAAGGCGGCATGTGTTAATATAATTTATTATTAAAAAATTA
>CM075014.1:18426709-18453845 GCA_037576675.1 Pangasius sanitwongsei
AGATGCATTAGTAGCTATCTGCTAGCTAGTAGTGGCAAAGTGCTTTAGTGTGGTCATCAGCAGCGCTATCCATAACCAGTGCAATCAGTTTGGTGTTCCTCATCTCATTCGTTTGTTACACTCAACACTGTTTTCTGGGAAACAGGTCCCAATCACATGCATGGATATTTTTGAAAACAGTTTTTTTCCTCTGTGTTTTGGCCAAAAACAGCATCTGGGCCACTGAAAACACATCTACTCCAAACCACCCCTCCAAGGTTAAAACTCTTTTTCACTGTTTGTGCGGAAGCAAAAAAGTATGTTTGTGAAAACGCTGACGACCCAGCTTCAATCCATGCATGCTCTCTGCAGTTCTGCATGCATTATAAATGTGCACGTTTATTATAGCTGCTGACCAGGCTGTTAGCTTGTGGTCTGTAATTTATTTGATAACCTGTTTACAATTTGAGTTCGCTTTGTTCTATTATTACACCATTATGCAGAGGCTCTGTATTCTCTTCTCTTGAATCCATCACTCCGGCAGTACAAACCGTTCTGTGAACAGAGGTATTGGATAAGACCCGAGTGTAACCTTAAGCAGTAGTAACCGTCGACCCCCACATATGAATCCCTGTCTCTGGAATATTCCTTTTTTTTTTTAGAAATTTTGGCCATGTTGATGTTTTCCACATTCCTCCTTCTTTACAGCTCAATACATCTCTCTTAAAGTTATTCTTGAGGTGTTTGACATAATAGTTTATGACTTGCTATCACTCTGCTGGTGTGCTCGTGTGAGCATTTTTAAATTGTTTAAATTGTTTTCGGGTAGACAAAAAGGGGATATCTACCAAAATGTCGTGTGGATAGAAGTTTCTTTGACAATGGAAACTATGTTTTCAAAAATATCCATCTAAGTGTGAATTCACTTGGAAAGAATGAAAATAAAAGAAACAAAAAATTCAGAATAGTGCATCTCTTGAGGCATGAAGCATGTCAGAGTGCATCACTTTTAAACTTACAAAGCACACAGGTCTTTGTGGCCAGCCTTGTATTTTGGCCCACAAATGTACGAGTGTGTACAGGCACAGACACACTACCTACCGCAAGTTTCATGGCACTCGGGAGTACAATAACCCTGCATCACCTGGCAGCTAGTTATACAGAGAAATGTCAACGTGTGCAAATGAAATCACCCCGTTTTTGTAAAGCACGGCCTTGCTTTGGAGAAAGGTCACTCCCATGAGCAATAATGGAGAGAAAGAGCTGGGAAATGTGATGGATATGAAAGTTTCATAAACAGCAGAAAATGCTGAGGACATGAGAATAAATCCCTGGACACAACATCACCTCCCTCTATGAGACTTTATGAGGGATAGCACGCTATCAACAAGGAAATGAAGCATTAATAATACATGACTGAAGGTTATACAAAATGGACTCTTTAAAATAAGGCCAGATGGGAGTTAGAATAAACTTCACTTGCTGTTACATGATTTGGAAAGAATTCACAAAGGTCTACATACACACTGAAACAAGCTTTGGGAAGAAGCGGCTTAGTGGTTAGCACGTTAGCCTCGCACCTCCGGGGTTGGGGGTGTGATTCCCACCTCTGCCCTTTGTGCATGGAGTTTGCATGTTCTCCCTGTGCTTCGGGGGTTTCCTCTGGGTACTCTGGTTTCTTCCCCTAGACCAAAGACATGTGTCGTAGGCTGATTGGCATTTCCTAATTGTCTGTAGCGTGTGAATGGGTGTGTGAGTGTGTGTGCGATTGTGCCCTGTGATGGGTTGGCACCCCGTCAAGGGTGTCCCTGCCTTGTGCCCTGAGTTCCCTGGGATAGGCTCCAGGCTCCCCGCAACCCTGTGTAGGATAAATGGTACAGAAGATGGATGGATGGAATGGGAAGAAGTCTGTACCTGGGTTATTACAGTTGGCCTCTTGCTCTGTCTCTCTCTCTCTCTCTCACACACACACACACAGAGACCGGGAGATGTGTGTATTCTGTATGAATAACCTCTCATTAGCAGCTGTTGTCAGGGTGATGAAAGCTGGTCTGGCCGAGACCTCTGGGTGACCCTCACATCTCCCCCCGACTCTCGCCTTCTCAGAGACACTCGGACACACAAACCAAGCAGTGAAAAATCAGTGGGGTGGGGGGAAGCTATGCACACACTGAGGAAACCCTCACGCAAATACAATTTTCATTCACTGACTTTAGTGCTTGGGGTCACGTCAGCCTCCAGGACAGTCCTGCAAGTCATGGGCATTTACACACACGCTGGTCATGTGAACACATCTGCAATTCAAACTACTGTAAGTGTGCTCTGGATGGGCTGCAAAGCCTCAGGAAAAACACACATCCACACATGCACAAAGCCTCCAACCACATCACAGTCACTCTACTATGGGCAAACCAAAACACTGAGAGATGACGACAGACAGAAAGAGAGAAGAAGATAGGGCCAGTAGTGTGTGAATGGATAGATGGACATGCCACCTGCGTTTTGGCGAGAACAAGAGTAAACAGGCAGACCGAATACAAGTGGGTGGATGAAAATGTATAGAGAGCCAGAGTTAATTTAGCACCCCGGAAGACAAGCTTTCATTCTGAGGTCTAAAAAATGAACAGGACACGATGACTCAGAGCCGTGCTGACAGATCTGGTCTTCTTGCAGCACAAAAACCCCACGTGATGTAACAGTCTACCAGCGTGCAGTCACCAGCTAACAGAATACATCCCTCCTGCGCTGCTGGGCTACAGCCAGACGAGCGTGTATTGAAGTGGTCTAAAAATTGAGCACATCATTCAGCTCGTTCAGATGATGCATCATCCGGCGTCTTCCAGCATCCAGCATGGACAGTAGCAGGAAAGATAATAAAATCAAAGTCACGCTGTATTAAGAAAGTATGTTAGGGATGTAACGGAATATGAGCACATTACTCAAAATGAACAGATAATGTTTTCTAAACAGATTCAAATACAGATACACACAGGGTGTGCACCATATATATATATATATATATATATATATATATATATATATATATATATATATATATATATATATTTAAAATAAAGCTTGCCAGAACTGTTCATACGGGATCTAGTTGAGACTAGAAGTATAGATCACAGGAGTGTGATCCTAAGGAAAAGTCAGATATAAAGCTCACAGGACAAACAATGACCACATTTATTAACATGCATTTATAGCATTCAGCTTTAGTAACTGCCAGATAAGAGTTTAAATTAAGCTACTAGCCTGTTTACATTTTGGGAAATAGAACCAGCTAAGTTCATCACAGACAGGTACAAGCAAAAAATAAGAATGGTGTAAATGGGATTAAAAACCAGTCTCACACACACATCACTAGTTAAGACCAGTTATGAACTTGGGTGATATAGCTGAGGTTGAGGAACTGTCAGAGCCAGAATTCATAGTGAATAACAGTGCTAACATTTCTACCTATGCGCCTTTCCTGTGCTTTCCAGGGTTTCTGTATAGAGGCAGGGTTCATACAAGAAGGAAATAATAAACCGTTTCATAGTTAAATGCAAATACAGTTGAAGATATGAATATTTATAGCCCTAAATATACACTGAATGAACAAAAGTATGTGGACATTTGATTAATCACACACACAAAGTTGTTGAACTTCCCATTCCAGATTTAGTCCCCCTTTCCTGTTACAATATCCTCCACTCTTCTGGAAAAGGCGTTCCACAAGATTTTGGAAGGTGGCTGTGTGGATTTGTGCTCATTCAGCCACAAGAGTATCAGTGAGGTCAGGTTGATGGTTATGCTGATGATCATGGCTATGGCTCTCGCTCTGGCACTGTCATGCTGGAACAGTTTTGGGACGCCTGAGTTCCAGTGAATGGAAATCTTAATGCTACAGCATACAAAAATCATCTAGGCAATTGTGTGCTTCCACAATTGTGTGGAATTGTGCAATTGTGTGCTTCCACAATTGTGTGGAATTGTGCAATTGTGTGCTTCCTTTGTGGCAACAGTTTGGAGAAGAACCACAGATTAGTAGGTATTATTAGGCATTGCATTACTAAGTACTCTTACTAGCACATTTACCAATGTAGCACATGTCTAATATTCTGCTAACAGGTGTATGAAAATCACACTGGGCTGTAACAGATAAAAGGGTTTCTCAAGGGTTCTTAGCTTCCTAAAGTCTACATGAGATCCCCTCTAATAGAGAAAACAGCTGTTTAGTCAAAACTCACTAATAATGTAAATCTAAGGGCAGTTGGTAAATTTTGTTAATACATTTTTCAAATATGCAACTATATGATACATCTTATCCCAGGACTCTCAGTTTATTTTTGAGTCTGGTTTCTCTTAACGTTTCTTTCTCAGATAATCTCAGGGAGTGCTATTGTGGCGTCTGGCTTGCTCATCGGCATTTCTGTAAAGCTGCCTGTGATGAAGTCTACTGTTAAAGAATGCTATACAAATAAAATTGAACTGAATATAATTAAAATACAAAACTACAATGGTCACACTGTAACAGTAAAAGTCTTATGATGAGAAAGACATTAGAGAAAGTCTCACCAAAGCTGTTCTAGCTATCTTTTATCCAATCTTCCAATACAGAAACAATACAGCAAAAATGTACTTTTAGCTTCTTATGCTTACATAAATGTTTTGTGGTTTCCATGCATAGCAAGCCCACACAACTACTGTGCTAACAAAACTACGAAGAATTACACAGGCATAGAGCTTACTTTAGAAAAGTAGGTTTCAAATTCACATTTTGCATAAATGGGGGGGGGGTACAGAAATGGACATGGAGAAGAACATTCCTGGCTGCCAGCAACAAATCAATCCACTTAGAGAAGATGGAAGGGAAAGAGGTCCATTTGAGGCACCGATTAAGACCAAGTGGACACCATAATCTGTCTTCCTTCAGCAATGGAAAAGAAAAAAAAAAAAGTTGCATGTCTGAGATGGACTGAAAAGCAAAGTCATTGACTAGGACTGAAAGTTTTGCTTGCAGAGAAACCCAGTTGGGTGATTAATGACAAATTCCAGGTGTTAATAGGACTGTCAGAATTCACAGCTCTATTCTGAGAGTTTTTCTTCACTTGGAGACGGTCTTCACATGGAGAACCGAGAGTGGCCTGGTGGTGATAATATGATGAAGATTCAATAACAGGTGTTTCAGATGGGCTTTTGCACTTGTTTAGTAATGTGCCAACAATTTACAAACTTATCACCATCACCATTCACTTAAAAATAACCTCCATGTAATAACATATTTAAACATGTGGTCTCTGGTGCAAGATTTTTTTTTTTTTTGGAAGAAAAGTGATCAGACGCTAATCTCCAAATCCAAATCCATTAACTGCAAAAGCCCACCTGATGCACCTATTATTGCATATTCATCACATTATCACCGCCAAACCACAAAGTCCTCAGGGTGAAGGCTGTCTCTGAGTGGTGATGAAAAACTCCTGGAATAGAGCCGTCCAGCAGACAGCATACAGATGGTGAAACAGAGAAGCAGTGCTGCAATCTCAGAAATATTTCTCATGATCAAAATAGAGGATATCATGGCACATGTTCCTTAAACAGGACATGTTCCTGGATAAACACCTCCAGGTTGTTCTGTTTCTGTGCTTCTGAATCTTCCTACTCCTGAGACAGTTGAAAATTCCTTCCAGGATAGAGATGTAACTGAAAATGAACACATTATTTGGACTGAAGAGTTAAAGTGTTCTAAATAGACTCATATGCAGATATAAAGAATAGGTGCACTTTGGGAACCTGTACATTCTGGGATGCTTTTCTGATCACCGCAGTTGTAAACGAGTGGTTATTTAAGTTACCGTAGCTTTCCTGTCAGTTTGAACCAGTCTGAACATTCTACTGACCTCTTCTGCACGCACAACGGATGTTTATTGTTTTTTGCAACATTCTGTGACTGTGTGTGAAAATACCAGGAGAACAGCAATTTCGGAAATATTCAAACCAGCCCATCTGGCACCAACAACCAAGCCACAGTCAAAGTCACAGAGATCACACTTTTCCCCCCATTCTGATGTTTGATGTGAACATTAACTGAAGCTCTTGACCGGTATCTGCATGATTTTATGCATTCTGCTGCTGCCACATGAAAGTGGACAGTTAGTATATTAAATTTTTTTTTTTTAAATGTCAGTTTTTAGGGCCATTAGCCTATCGAAACTATCCAGGTAAAATGGTTTTACAAGGAATTAATGTGTGCATATTTACATGTGAAAATGTTGCTCTAACGCACGTGTGACTACAGAAAAGAAGTATTGTGAGAAGTCACAGATCCCTGTTAAGGTGTTTTCTTGAAGGCTAAGCACTTTGAGACACATAAATAAAAGGTCCACTAAGCAGACCTGCCCATTAAAGTGTAATGCCATAATAAGTGGGGGAAAAAAATGAAATAAGTCCATTCCTTAATTAAATAAGTGAAGCAACGTGAATGGTAATATGACGTGAAAGCTTGAGATCACTCTGAGGAAGGAAGCAGAAGAAAACAGCTTCCTTTTCATAGTACTTTTGAAGGCAATATGAAACATATATTCAAAGACATTTTTTTCCCCCCTACAGCGAAACTAAACTATTTGGCAGGTTGGTTCTGGTTTTATTCATCGGTATTGGACTGGAAACTCGGTTATTCCAAAACTGGCATTCGAGGAGGAGGATGAAATCCTGCTAATGCAAGAGGTGGATATAGGAGTGGAAATCTTTGTCCCAGGAGTGAGGCCATATTTATTTGAGCCTGTACATCTAGCTGGTAACAAAGGTGGTGACAAATGCCGAGGTCAACGTTTGTGCTCATGAGCATCCCTAGCAACTCATGAAGCAAGGGGAGGTGAAACATGACATAAAATCATCGGTTATTATAATTTTTATCCTGCCCAAAATTCTACTGTGAGGTAATTTGAAAAATCAGAGGCTGAAAAAACACACTAAACTTTAATGTGGACAAAGAAGAAATTTGTCTTTAAAGTAATTAACCATGCAAAATCTGATCAAGGACATGAGCTAAGAAAGTTATTTAAAAATAAATAAATAAATAAATAGAGAGTCAGTTTTGATTTCAGGGTCTTTGAATAAATGTAAAATCACAGACGTGCCAAGATCGCTAACAAGAAACTCCCAGCAGGCAGAGAGTAAGAAGACGGCTCCATGCGAAAATTATAAATCATAAAACATAGCGGTTGGATTAATTGTTTGGATTTATAATCAACCAGTTTAGTGTATAAGCTTACTTCATAAAACTATTACAAAACTGAAACATAACAGCATAAGTGCATGTCCAGTCTGCAGTCCGTTAATGTATATAATACCATAATTATGGACACTCAAAAAGGAATAAATGACAGGGAAGACAAAACTGAAATTGAAAGTAACCACAAACGTCTCTGACGTCCTGTGTCCTTTCCCCTTCAGTGAACTGGCTTTTCCGCAGGGTGAAAATTATTCGTGTTTGGTCTGACCACTGCTTCATCGGAAGAAGCAGGAAAGCGCAGTTTTCATGTGTCGCCTGTAACGCCATGGCATCGAGTCAAAAATCAGAAATTCTATGGCTACACCAAAGATGTTGGCACCTGTGACATCTGCCCTACTCTGCTACTGATTACATGCCTAATTATAGAACCAGAGCAGTGTATTAGAGAAACGCAGCATGTCCCGCTGGACCCAACAAAGCTAAACCAACACACAGTACACTCAAAACCCACATGTATCGCTTCAAGAAGCTTGAGCTTGTCGAAAACCCAGCAGTGAAAGCATATGAGAACCTCTTCCCCTGCGTTCTTCCAGCTCTTGACAAGCACACAGTGCAACAAGAGAGAGACATTAATAAAACAAAACAAAACAGACAACAAAGTGTGAGTATGCAGCGTGGGGGATCAGCAAGGCTGGAGATTAAAATGCGAGGTATTTATAATTCATGCCATTGTTTGTGTAGCCACTGCACATCTGATAGAGCTGGTGCGGAGGCCGCGTGAGCGCCCCTGCCATTAGCATCCACAGGAAAAAAAAAATATATTCAGAGCGAGCATGGAGGGGAACACAAAACAGTTGCCCACTTCTGAGAGCTGTTTCTAAGCAACGGGAGGGAGAAGAGAAAGAGAGAGAGAGAGAGAGAGAGAGAGAGAGAGATGATCAATCTTGGAATAATTATAACAATTTCTTCTTTTAATTCTCACATCTGTCTTGCCCCCATGAGCTTCCAGTTCTTCCACATATTTACATTATATGTCCATTCTGCATTTCTGCAGCTTGATTATATCTTGTTTCACTTCAGCAAAAGCACACATTTACACTTTGTACACAGTACAGAAACTATAATCATAGTTCCAAGGACTTGCATTAATTCCTTAAAAAGTCTTTGCCTCCCAACCCCGTAAACAAAACTCACACAAGAGCAGTGCTGTCTAAACAAAACGCAGAGGCCTGGCGCTGGAAGCAAGCTGCACTTACTTGTTCTGCATCATGTTCATGATGACCCAGTCAGTGGGGTAGACGTTCTTCCCGATGAGGTCTTTGAACATGATAAATGTTTCCATTAAGAAGTCCTGTAAGGGAAAGGAGGGAGTGTGTGAGTTGAAGCACTACTCCACAGCAGCCTGCGCTGAGGGTTGCACAGACACATACTGGATATAAAACTGAGGAAGAGCACAGGAGGTGCATCGACTTGAAATTGCCCTTTTTAAAACTCATTTCAAAATGAGTTTAATACTTGCTGGGAAGAACCTTCAACCTTCAGTGTTTGAAATCACCTGAAGTGCTGAAGTCAATAGAGACGAGCTGTGTCTATTCAGTATAAAAACTAATTGAGAGCTTTTATAGACAAAACCTGAAGGACAAACACAAATACATGTGGCGAAGAGTAAAGTCACATCACTGGATAAACAAATAAAAAACTGCTACATTTAAGCACCAATTAAACAGCTGCTAACGAAGGACAATTCAATATTCTCACATCATTTTATATGCTCTATAATATTTCCAGTAAAATATTGTTTCCTTGGTGTATTCTGTATCCTTAAGACTGCATATAAACAACGTAAAGAACACAAGTAAAAGGCTTCACTAAACCAGCATTATACACAACTCTGTCTCTTTCTGCTATCTATAACCAGGGCTATGATGGTGCACTTTGGAATGCTTAAGCATATTTCTGGATTTAAAACTATCCTATACTCTCAAATACACATCATTAAAAACTGTAATTCACGATATTGCCGTGCAGCGGATCTCTCTTTTTTCCTTGCATTTTTCTGGCACAGAAAGAAGCTCCACTTATTTACTGCCTTAGGAACTACAGGGGAAGAGTAAAAACAAACGCAATATATTAGGTGTTTCCTAGAGGAGAAGATTTGTTACAGCTGTGACAAATATCTAGAGCAAAACAAGGCATACTGATGATGGCATCCCGTTGCCTTAAGTCCACTGCACGGATGTGCTCACACTCCACATCCAACATATTGAATCGTGAGGGGAAATAAGTATTCAGATACATCTGCTTTTGTTATTTAATATACTATAATCAATTTTGGCTCATTCCTCTTGGATTTGATTTACCAACCCTTCTTTTCCAAATATGATGAGCTGAATTAATGCCAAAGAGTTCTATTTTTGTTTCATCTGTCCTGATTTGCCTACATGCTTTTAGATGTGCATGTCTGTTTCTTTTTTTAGTGGAGGAATTTGACTGTGGAGATGGAACTGAGATGACTGCGCTGCGGTTCACTGCTTATTGTTCTCTGCGTAACCTTTGTTCCTGCTGCTTTCACACTGTCCTGCAACTCTTATTGAGAGACTGCTGGATTCTCTCCCTCTTGTGTACTTTGCCTGCCCCCCAAGGAATATTGTTTTTTTTTTTTTCAAAAACACATCTATTTTTCATCATATGAATACATACTTTATTGTTCATATTTGTTAGTACAAAGTCACAAATGTATCTAGGTGTGTAAATTTGACGTTGATATATGGGCAGTGGTAGCACAGTGGTTAAGACGTTGGACTACTGATCGGAAGGGTGTGAGGTGAAATTCCAGCACCAATGCCGAGCTGGGCCCTTGAGCAAGGCCCTTAACCCTCAACTGCTCAGTTGCATATAAATGAGATAAATGTAAGTCGCTCTGGATAAGGGCGTCTGCCAAATGCCATAAATGTAAATGCAATGGAAACATATTAAATAACAAAAACAAAAGTGTCTGAATGCTTATTTCTCCTCATTGTATATACACATTCATTGTGTGTCTTGTCAAGAGGTGGCAGTAGCCTGTATTGGTAATTTAAACAAGCAAACAAACAAACAATTAAATAAATGAACAAAATAAAATAAATCTTGTCATACTATGTTGCTATACTATTATACATAATTCAGAACAAACTCGACTAGCTACCATTTTCCCACCACTGTGGAACAGTTTAAATAAACTTGAACTAATTTAAATGGTCTGTTATGCAACTTCACTTCAGTGTTGCTATCCACAGGAGATGGGCCGAGATAGGCTAAAGTTGAGAAATAATGCACAGCTGAGCAGAAGAGAAATGCCCTTGAGAGTTTTGTTTGATTCAGATTCCCTTCTCTTGTGCCGATTTGCTCGACTGAACAGCCAATAAGAAAATACTTTTAATCAGAGATTAAACTAGAGCCAAGTGTGTTGGACGCACAGCAAAAACTACATCCGATAACATCCAATGGAGCTGAAGATTCAGTAGTCAAGTATCAAGTTTGTCTCCCTACAGAAAGAAAACAACACTCACCACCACATCTGTCCTCATCTTGCCAAAGGTGTTGATCAGGTGAGCGTAGTGATAGTCGTCCATCTGTCGGAGCGTGGCCGTCATACTCGCCACAAAACTGCCCTGCAGATAGAGAGAGGAAGAGAAACAGGTGGAGAGAGAGAGAGAAAGTAGGCTCATTAAAAGGCAGAGGAGGAATGTCTTACACTGAAAATGCTGGTACAAGCGATAAGCTACTACAAAAAGTGCTGCCTGTCAAATACACAATCCAGCCCAATGCTCATCAATCCGTACAGTACGCGATAACCCCAGCAACAACAAATCTTTAAAAGTCCATGACACACTCTCGCTGGATGTATTCCTGAGCATCGGACTCACTCATCCAAACATAATGATTGTTTGATTTTTGTGTCTCAGAACAGCAATAACGCTGTACTTTCATCAGAACTGCTGAACAGCTTTCTCAGTGGACAGAGGACTGATATTTGCCTGGGAAAGAAAGTGATGGTAATAATGTGAGACAAACAAATGCAGGAAATCACACACCAGGTTTATATATCTTTTCAGCATTCACAATTATCTCCACATACTATTTCAGTGAGGCGACTAATGAGCGGAGGAAGAAAAATGCCCATGGCAACCGTTACTTCACTTCTGCTGTAAATAACCGATAAAGATTTCACGGGATAAAGTTTCTTCCTGTCAGAAGGAATACATATCCTAGCCTAATAAGAGAATGTGAGAGTAAAAGAAGCCAAAAGCAAAGGAGAATGAGAAGAAAGGATGAGCAGGAGGCTTACACACCTTCTACTGGGTTTAATTAATGCAGGAGTCTACGCCCGATAGGCCCATAATAAAAAACTGTTCTTTCCCAAATATTAAAGAGGGATGGAGCTGATATTACATGCTATTAACAGGAGACCAATCAGCGCATGAAGCAGCATGAAAATCAGAAACAGAGTAGAGTACTGCAACAATAATGGCTACGGTTTTATGAACAATGGGTATAAAGGTGCGTTATCACCGCATGTCTTCACTGTGACACATGGCAAGTAACTGTCCACACCATTTCCAATAAAGTCAAAATAATCTTTTTCTCTTTTTAACACACAGAATTTTTCATAAGGATACATAGATAGATATATAAATAGACAGATAGGCAGACAGACAGACAGATAGGTGGGTGGAATACACAGATGTGGGTGGGTGGATGGATGGGTAAGTAAGAAGGTAGGTAGTTGGGTAAATAGATAGATAGATAGAGAGACAGATAGAAATAAAGAAAGAATCTGGATTTGCAGGATTTTGTATTGAACAGAGTATTGGGTAAGCAGAGTTGATGTGATGTGTCCAGATAAGTAAAATAAAAAAATAAAATAAATGTTAAAGTCTGTCAAGGGTAGATCCATATACATTGTTAAACACAAGGTTAAACTTTTGCAATGCAGCCTTTGCCTCTCTCTTAATATTTCACCAACTTTTTTCCTTTTACATAACACCCCCATAGTGCTCATCTGTGTCTCGTCCCTGCTGTATTTCTGGCAATAACACTGCATACAAAAAGAGACAGAACATTCCAGAGAGGCAAAGAGTCTTTCAGAAGCTGACAGCAAGATCTGTAAACCCTGAGCATTATAACTGACATGGTTGTTATTTTTTGTTCACGGTTCTTCCTGAAATGTTCAGCTTTTGTTCTGTTTGTGAGTGAATCCTACAGTGATAATTAGGAATGGCCTACATAGCTGAGCAGAGGCAAAACACGAGGATATTCCTGCTTTCTCCTCTCTCTGTCTCAGACACACACACACTATGAGCTATGATTAAAAAAAAGCGAGTCCCTCTCCATCTCAGCAGAACTGGACTCAGCGCCTCTCCTGTACACCGAGGGCAATTTCACACATGCAGCGTTTACTCTGAATTGTACCCTGGTGTGTACTCTACTTTGGTGTGGTTTGTTTAGGCAGGTGAGAACACAGCTGGTGGAAAATGAGCTCAAGTGGTGTGGAAAACTATATACATCTGGACCACCAAACAAAAGGAGAAAATAAACAGTGGATGCAACACAAAATGTTTTAAACTAGTCATTTATATAATTAACCAGTAATTTCTTGAGCATTCGCTCCATGTTCTCAATGACTAGGTGATAATGATTTCTATGTGCACTTGGTAAATGTTTAATTTTTTCAATACCATATCTCTGACTAATGAATGAAGGAATCTTACATGTGGTTCAGCTCTACAGACCATTCAGATAATGTTTTTTTTTTTTTCCTTTTTGGTTTGTGTAATTATGTGCAATGAGAAAAACAAACCAAATTTCACGCCAATTCAGACTCAGCAACCGGACTAATGTGGAAACGCCCTGTGTAACTCTTATCGTTTTACAGTGCAAATCCACAGTGACACGCACACACACACACACGCGCGCACACACACACACACACACACACCCAGCACAAATGACCAGCTAGCATCTCACAAAGCCATAAATACTGTCCAAACAGCCGACACCGAAATCTACTGAGCCTCCTAATAGCTCTGGATTTAGATCTGAGTGTCTGATGAGAAGAAACAATGGGAATAGGAGACATTACAGCAGGCCATGTGGTCGAACAGAGAGGATACAACAGTGGATGGTTCGTTAATAGTGGTCAAATACTCTAAGAAAAATACTTTGGGGCTTATTTCCCATCAGATGTAGTCTAATTTTTTTCGTGGTCAGGAATGAAAGCACCAGCTGATATGAGTTGACCTGTACAACGTTACCGCCTGCAGAGACCCCCCTCTTAGTGCAAATGCACTGCCAAAATGGTATTTCCCTGACTTAAAGCAGAGCCTTTAATGTTCTTTTTCATTTCTTCAATCTAACCTGTCTACTTCAACCAAATGCTAAGTAAATAAAATAGAATAAAACTAGTTTAACCTTAACAAAAAAGAAGAAACAACTTAGGAGTGGCTCTTAAATGTAAATTAGACAGTTGGCATGGCAATATGACTGGAACAGAATAGATAAAATGTCTAAGAAAAAAGATTAAATACCAGACTCGTCAAATTTACTGCCCACATAAAGATGAGAGATTAGGTGATATAAATGCTGTGTCCCAGAGGACGACACACGAGTGAACACCTAAAAAAGTGCAAGTTATTTCTGGTGGCTGCTCATTTCTACCAATGGGAACTCCCACAGTTTAGAGATGAAGAGCTGAAGAAGAGCTGAAATGAGATATCGTGAAGAGTTGAAAGAGCTGAAACTGGATATTGGTGCAACACATCTAAACATACACCATACTGCCGAAAGCTCGAGGACACCTGACCATCACAGCCATATGTGTTTCTTCCCCAAACTGTTGCTACAAAGTTGGAAGCTCACTACTGAATAGAATGCGTTTGTATGCAGTAGCATTACAATTTCACTTCACTGGAACAAGAGGGCCAAACCTGTTCCAGCATGACAATGCCCCTGTGCACAAAGCGAGCTCCATGAAGACATGGTTTGTCAAGGCTGGAGTGGAAGAACTCAAGTGCTCTGCAAAGACCACTGACCCCAACCCCGCTGAACACTTTGGGATGAGCTGAGACCTCCTCGCCCAACATCAGTGCTTGACCTCACTCATGCTCTTGTGGCTGAATGTACACAAATCCCCACAGCCTCCAAATCTAGTGGAAAGCCTTCCCAGAAGAGTGGAGGTTATTATAATAGTAAAGGGGACTAAATCTGGAATGGGATATTCAAAAAGCACATATGGGTGTGATGGTCAGGTGTCCACATACTTTTGGCCATACACTGTACGACTTGATAAAGTATTTATTCTAATTCTGCCCCTTTTCATAATTACATCATCCTTCACCAGGTTACTACCTTCACTGTTGTGCACAAAAACCCCGAAGATATTTCTGCCACAACCAAGCGCATCAACAATGAACTGATATTCTTATACTGTGTGTTACAACAAAGTGAGTGATTAATATATCACAGGAGAACATTTATGCTTTTATTTTATTGCAGTACATGTTTAATAATTTACTAACGTATTTGGTATAATTTCTTTTGGAATTAATTTTGAAGACATGCTCTAAAGTGAGACATTGTATATCACCAATATGATTAGGTAGCTACCCGAGCCATAGAATACAAACTGACTGTAATTATCTGGTTCTTTATCTGATAGACAGGCAAAAACGAGCTCTGCATGATGGCTCTTAGCAGAAACAAAAGAGGAATAAAACCACGCAGGGAGAGGGGGTTGGGATTCAGGACTCCTCTTCATCAGAGAGTTGATCTAAAGGGCTGGGATGAGTATTTATGCTGACACAAACACATTCGATACACTAGACACATCATCAATAGACTCAGCGCATCACATCCCCGATACATACACCACACACCATACTCACTCAAACACTATACTACCTTTTCCCTTATCGTCGTCCCTTACTCACCAACCACTATACTCTTTTATCCTTATCACTTAATCACCAAACAGTATACTCCCTTAACCAAATCCTCTGTAATCACTGAACACTATACTACCTTATCCTCATCCGTTATACTCACCGAACATGATACTCCCTTACCTTCATCCCTTACACTCACTGAACACTATACTCCCTTATCATACTCCCTTACCCCATCCCTCACACTCACTGTACACTATACTCCCTTTTCCTCACCAAACACTCTTCTCCCTTATCATACTCCCTTACCCCCATCCCTCACACTCACTGAACACTATACTCCCTTATCCTGATTACTTATACTCAATGAACACTATAGCCCCTTATCCCCATCTCATATACTCAAAGAACACTATAATCCCTTATCCTCATTACTTATACTCAATGAACACTACACTCCCTTTTCCTCACCAAAAACTCTTCTCCCTTATCATACACCCTTATCCCCATCCTTTATACTCAATGAACACTATAATCCCTTATCTCCATCCCTCGTACACACTGAACATTATACTCCCTTATCATAATCCCTTAAACTCCCTTAAACTCTATATGTCCTTATCCGTGTCACGCACACCCACTGAGCACTGTACTTCCTTATTCTAATCCGTTATATTCATGAAACACCATACTCTCCTATTCTCATCCCTTAACACTATACTCCCTTGTAATTACTGAGCACTATACCCCTTATCCTCATCCCTTATACTCCGTAAACACTATACTCGCTTGTCCACACTAACACCTTATTATCCAAATCTATTGTAATTACAAAACACTATGCTCCCATATCCTCATCCCTTATATGCACTGAACACAATATGCTCTTATTCCCATCCATTATACTCAACAAACGCTGTACACCCATATCCAAATCCATTATAACCACAGAAAACTACAGTCCCTTATGCTCATCCCATACACCCACCAAAGACTATACGACCTTATCCCTATCCCTTATACTCACTGAACATAATACTCTCTTAACCTCATCTCTTATACTCACCAAACACTATACTCCCTTATCCTGATCAATTATATTCGCCAGATACTCTCTTAATTTTCTCCCTTATAGACGCTGAACACAGAACAATAAAGTGCATTATGCTAACAGCGCACTATTCTACCTTATACAAATCCCTTATAATCACAGAGCAATATACACCCTTGCAGCAACAGATACAACTATACTGTACTCATACTATATTATATAACTGAACCTACTAATCCACAACCCTGATACTTACCAAACACCATACTCCCTTATATTTAACCCCCTATATTCCTTTATCCACATGCTCACTCAACACTACACTAAGGTCATGTCAACTAATATTATATCCCTTTATCCCTCTTCCTCATCCCTTATACTTATCTAACACTATTTCCTAACATTATATTTAAAACTCATGCAGGTTTTAAAATACTAGCAGGCTAATCTAGGACATAGACGCTTTGGCAAATTGCCAGGCAAAAAGCAGACATCAATACTGCTTAAAATATATGTAAAGACAGCATGATTAATGAATGGCAAAGTGCATGAGCACAGAATCACATTGATCAGGATGTGTGAGTTAGAGAGAGAGAGACAGAGAGAAAGAGAGAGAGAGTGAGAAAGAAAGCATACTAGAAAGATTAATCACTCTCTGTCTGAATGTGGGAGTGTGTGAACAGACATGTGAAAGTCTGCCACTGGTATTAGTAAGGCAATATTTTCTTGTCTCTTTCTGATGCCAGCATTTCTGTCACTGAAATCCTAAGAGAGGCGGGTGGAGAAGGGCACACGCATCCTCTCTAGTACCATCGCTTCACTTAATCAGCATTGTACATCCAGGCACATCTCCATGGTAACTATGTGCTCTTAAGGAAATAGGTTTAAAAAAAAAAAAAAAAGATGATGATGCTCCTTCTTGTTTGGGAATCCCTGACTATGTACAGAGGAAGAGCGGCTAGTTTTTATACACAGCTAATGGGGCATGACATTAACCTCATCTAGAGGATGGGGTTCTGCCTTCTGAGCTTAATTAAAGTGTCAAGACCAACTTTGAACTTCAACAAAACAAACTATGTATATATATAAAAAAAAACAGCCAGAAAGGATTCCAATGTACATTTAATAAAGGAAAATGTAAGACTAATATGAATACAAATACAAAGAAATGGATGGTGTGGACACAAGCATTCCATCTGTCTACATTTTCACAGGAAGAGGAAGGAAACTGAACAAATAAAATAAAAGATATGAGATACAGCACAATGTTATGATAAGTATTTTTTTTCAGTCCCTTAATTATTTAACTTTCTTAATTTGCAAGTAAACCAGGCCAACGGAATCTCACAGTCTCCATCAACACAGCCTGGAAGGCTAAAATCACCCATAAGTAGCAGATATAACCATCTGTTTAAAAGGTGGGGAAAAAAAAAAAAAAGCAAATCACTAAGGCTTGCGTAGGAGTAACGAGACAAGCTGCATTATTACAAATTTCTGGTGAGTGTGACAACCTTGCTGTGTGCAGAGCTCATCTAATGGAAGATCAGAAATTCCGCCCTGTAAAACCATCACCTTGTTCAACGCATGTCGCGTGTCCACTGGCTGAATGCTCCTCAGAGTGAAATAAATAGCCCACCCAAGACTGTAACACTATATAACAATGCAAGACTGTCAACTAGTTATGGTACTTGATGCTCTGAAACAATGTCTGGATCTTTCACAGTGAAACTACTTGGCCAAACAAATCCGTTCAGAAATGGTTGGGTTTCACTATACACGCACATCCTAAATACCCACTTTAGAAGACACAGTACACATTTTAAGCAACTGTACTAAAAACTACACAAAGTGCAAAGAAATTTAGGATTCGTTTTTATTTATGCATTAGTTTAAGCTTGCAAGGACAACCATGAATGAAGGACGAAAATGGAGGGCAGTGTGTGTGTGTGTGTGTGTGTGTGTGTGTGTGTGTGTGTGTGTGTGTATATGTGTGCGCGCGCGCATGGTAAGGACAGAGTTGATGTCATTTTGCATTCTGACTCAGCACTTTCAGTCTGAGGAGTGAGAGGACAAAGTGACTCTCGAAGACTGAGTGTGGGACACACACACACACACACACACACACACACACTTAAATAAGGAATCCACACCTCTCGAGAAGCCACCAAAGCCACTGAGAGGTTAGGAAAGTGTTTAATCTCACAAAACAGCTGTCTTCCTCCTTTTCTGTCTCACATCACACTCAGGTTCTAAGTAGCAAACATAATGACACAATGCATTCAGTGTAATAGGTTTCTTAAGAGGTGCCTTAATGACTTTTTCACATTAGTCTGTTTTAGGATTGTCTTAAATTACAGTGAGCAACTGGAACATCGCTATGATCAGTTAAAGCACGCTGTTTAAGCACGCAAAGATTCATAATTCACTGGGTGTCTAATTTATTATTTAAACTGTTCTGGTGTAACCTCTGTAAAAGTCAACTCATTCTCTATGAGCGACTGCGAGACTCCCTGCAAGATCTGTCAGAAAATGAGAATTACTAACACAATACTCAGGCCTGGCCAACAAATAAATAAGACACAAATACTCCAGAGTTGTAAAACTTCAACTCCACCTACAGCATCTGTAGTGTGTGCGATTACTACTATTACTATAAAAACCCATTTACTCTAAACTTACAGTGAAAGTATACGGAAAGTTACTGAATTCCTTCTATAATCATTTAACCTTTTTTTTTTTTTTTACACTCAGAACACTGTCCTGAAATGTTTAGACATAAAATAACTGTAAAAATGAAACTATAAATCTGCATAATTTGAACCAAATCTGCGAATATGAATAATGTGTAGCTACCAGTTTAGGTTATTACACTTTTAATGCACTTTTTTATTTCCTTGACTGTAGATTTAAACTGATGTTAAATAGTTCATGTTATAAACATTAAGAGTTAAAAAGCTGCCCCCAAAATTCAGTTTTGATTGCATTTGGAGTAAACGTTTGCTGTTATGCCTTTTTCCTTCGGTTTCTTCAAAATTCTGGGCATTTAAAGATTCCATTCAGCATGTAACTATTCAGAGCATTTCAACAGCCCGAGCATTTCAAGAGACTGAGCATTTCAAGACTCTGACAATTTAAGATTCCTCTCCGCATTCAATGATTCCAAGCATTTCAAGAGTCCATTCCGCATTCAAGGATTTCAAGCATTTCAAGATTCTGAGCATTTAAGATTCCATTCCGCATGTAACTGAATATGTAAATAATAATAAAATAGGCAGACTGATTATACACATGTTTGTCAAACTGGTTCGCTATTTAACTCGTGATCTCTGCAGAAAGCCTAGGAAATGACAGAATCTAAATGAAACACATTTCTATCTTTTTGCTGGAATGTATATTGTGTTTTCTTGAAGTAAACTTATCAAAGTATGATAGACAGAAAATCCCAATTCTGGACAAAAACCAATTTTTCATCCACTAAGCTGCAGCAACATCAGTCGGGTTTTCTCAGACCTCCACACTTGTGATACAGATACAGTTCATAGAAATCAGAAAAAAAAAAACAAACACTCACTATTCCTTTTCTTCCATTAGAAAGTATCATTGTATCATTCTTCTGGTGTGTCAGTCTGAAGTATTCCCTTAAATAGGATGTGATATGATGTGCAAACGGCAATGAAAATCTAAACAGCATTTGGCAGGTTTACCTCTCACACATGCATACACAAATAAAGAGCATCCAAGATGGAAGTAAATATTGGCTTTAGGCCACCATGAGCTCAGTGTAGTGACAGCTCTGGGAGACTGGTGACGTGGTTACGCTGCACTTTCTATGTGGAGACTGATAGACCACACTCAGCTTGTGTACACAGCACGTTGTGAGTCTGTGTTGAGTAACATGACTTGCCAAGAAAAAAGATGCACAAAATGACAAACACACACACATGCCCTAAATGGGGAAAAAAAAAAGAACAGACGTCAAAGCATCACAATTTTGGCAGATTTTTGTGACGCACCCACGCTTTGGGTAAAGTGCCTGGCATTATATGTTCTTGAAGGCTAAAAGGAAGAAAAGCATTATAACTGCACAAAGCTACTGTACATCTACACACCACACAAAACTTTTAAGAGTTGCAACAATAGTCTTTTGCATAAAGCACTACAATTTTGTAACCTGCATTTTTCCCCAGAAGAAAAAGAACTTTGAATACCTGCAAAGAACAGAGTGTTACAGCAGAAGTTTGAGTAAGTAGGAGCGGACTTGGGAGAAATTTTCAGAGAAAGTCTGAGGTCACAGTTTGGAATATGGCAGGCTATACCAGAAGCCAGGAACATTATGGCAAACTGATTTAAAGGAACAAGAACTGGAGCCAATATTGGATAAAAGTCAGGAGAAGAATCATGATTAATGAAATTCCTCAGTTCCAATGTATAAAAATCAATCAATAAATAAACAAACACCAACACATCACACAACTGGAGTACTTAGCTGTTACTGAAGCTGAACTTTTAGAGCTGGGTCAGGAAGAATAAGTAAGAAGCAAAGTAAGAATAAAAGTAAGGCTCACTAGCTCTTTTGCAGAAGCTCAGATTTTGAGAAGAGTAAACAAACAAATAAGCAAAAATTAAATAAATATTCTGTAAAATAGCTCACACGATGCTCACAAAATGATTGTTCCAAAGCAAATTTTTATATTTATTTATTTATTTATTTTTAAATCGGCAGCTGCAACATAGCTAGTTTTCTAGCTCTAAGGCAGCTATGTCCAAGGGGAAAGTTGTGTACATTTTTTTTTGCCAAGCTATCCTTTTAATTTCTATGGGGCACTTACCCTTTAAATTGTTCTTGAACTAAACCAACTAGTATGACTGGTAGCAAAGACACATTCGCCGACTAAAGCTCTATCTGGTTTGGACTAGTTTTGGGTAATGTAATTATCACCAGAGTATCTCTGGGATTTTAGTTCCGTTCGAATCTGTCACGTCAGTAATTTATAAAACTTTTTATTTTCACAGACTGCACATGCACACATCTGGAAAGATTATGCCATATTTAAGTGAAGGGTGATTATATGGATTTTGTAAGTATACAGACACTTATAGAGCACTTTTCTATTGTGTCCTACCGAAACCAGACCAAGACCAAGTATTAGCCGAGTTTTAAAATTCAGAACAAAAAATGTAGATGACCTTTAAAAGGACTTGGGGTTTAAGCTACGTTATTGTGTTCCTAGCAAACTCATATACTGTGCATGTTTTGGCCATGTGACCACAAGTCCTGCAACAAGCACTTATAATAAAGGACAAAACAATCAGTATATATTAAAATTAGGTATATGTAATATGCAAGACATTTTTAGTGACAACCATGTGTCCCATCTCTGTGATTTATACAGACATCAATTATCCAAGCGAGTCAATCACAATTACTACAGGCGTCCTCCAGCTGCATCACTTAAACACAAGTATGGAAACTTTATCCCATCCAAACAGTACTTGAGGTGTAAACTACCCGAGGGTAAAGCAACGGATACCAGTTGTTATACGAAGCAGTGTTATAGCAGTATAAAAACATGTGGTAATAAATCAGCGTTACACTGTCAGTGGTGAAAAGCAGCAGTTTGCTGACAGGCTGCTCTCAGCACAATCTCTCGCTTCTCGTCAGCACCATCACCATGAATGCACACAGAAAACGCATACTCACATTCACACACACAGACTTTATCCATACTCAACACAAATCATTTCCACTTCTACTTTAGCTAAGTGTTAAACAGCTGAACAGGGATGCTAAGCCTGCAGATTGTGCTGATGTGTGTGTTTGTGTGTGTGGGCAAGCAGGGGCAGGAAACAGAGAAAGGCAGAGGCAAGTGTCTGCAGTGGAGTGTTTATCCACCTGTTTATCCACCATGTAAATTTTGTTCAAGAGAACCTGAATGGTGGTAGTGAAAATGACGGCCAGTAAAAAAAAAAAAAAAAACAGGAAACTGCATTAAAGTACTGCTAAAGACATGATTTTTAAATAGCTACATTTTATGGATTGCTTATATAGAGTGATATTTATAACTAAACTTTTTATAATAGCACAAACAGAACATTTTCTAACATTTCTGATACATGGATAACCTCAATACAAGTGTATCTGATTGAACAGGAAGTGTTAGTACATTTTCTAAGTAGCTCTAACAGTATTTCTAATGACAGGTTGATATTAATACACTTATTCTAATTCTTTATCATTTCTACAGCAACAACTCTTGTACGGTGGACGCTCCACATTATAAGGCTAATAATAAACATTAAAGATGTGTTGTAATTTAACAAAGAGAAATGTGTAATTGTTGATATGGTGAAGCACATTTATGGAAGGAGTCTCCAGTGTCAGCACTTTGTAACAGTTACTCATTTATTTATTTAGTGTCTTAATAACTTGAAGAGAAAGCAAAAAAAAAGTGGCTGCTCAGTAGTATATCATAAGTGTAAATGAAATGTAATGGTTAAAAGGCACAACGTGTTGTTCGTTAATAAATTTTAAAACGTGTAAGTGGTATTAAAATACTCGGGAACATGCTTCTATAGGAAAATAATCCACGACGGATTGGTAGCGCTTGTTGTATCACACTACCCTGTCACGGATTATTTTAACAGCACAAGTGTTTTATTCCTTACATTATAACTAAAATGTATGTAATTAGAATGATTGTGTATTCTAGTTACTTTGTGACTTCTTTTAATAAACATACAGCTATCCAAATTTTCTTGAAACTTTTCCTTAAAATAGAAGGAAACATAATACTCAATCATGTCCTGGATTAAAGTTTTATAGCCAAGGCACAACAAGCTGTCGACAAAGCCCTCCACTCTAAAAACACATGCACAAGGAACTATCCTCCCACCCTCCTCCTCCTCCTCCTCCTCTCCTGCTCGCTCAAACACCCCCCACCCTCCCTCTCTCTCTCTCTCGCTCTCTCTCTCTCTCTCAAACACACACATACACGCACACACACACAGCCTCTCAGAGAGTGCGGTGCTGCAGCCACAAGATGAATCCCTTGCACACGCCGTCGCTAAGAGCCGGACTTCTGCGCTGCATCCCGTCCCTTCTGCGAATGTGCATGAGTGCGAGTGTGGGGGTGTGTGTGTGTGAGTGACTACGGCTCACACAGACACAACGGCATATCAGACTGGAGTCGAAGACTGTTCTAGGTTTGGAATCTCTGTCTTTGTGGATGTGTAAGGGTGGAAATGAAGTGACAAACGAGCGGTGTGCGTCCTCTGTGCGACTCGCAGCATGGCAGCCCCTCTTACGTCTCTCCCATGCGTTCGTCTGCCCTTTCTTGTCTCCTCTTGTGCTCCATCTGTCCGAAGCCTGCTGCACTGAAAGAGTTAGAGCAAGACAGAGAGAGAGAGAGAGAGAGAGAGAGAGAGAGAGAGAGAGGGGACATGCGCTGGCCAGAGCGGCGCTCTCTGCCTCAGCTCCTTCACTGACCCGCATCTGGAGGTGAGTTTAATTCTCATCTTTCATGTGCATCACTGAGTCTGTTTCTATCTTCTCAAATCATATACACACTGCTTTGATAGTAGGACTTCTCAGGGTGCTGTTTCTAACAGGTAATAATCGTTTTTAAAGTTTGCTTAAAGCAATTTAGTATATTTGTGACGTCTCTGAAATCAGAGATACCAGCTGAGAGGCGAGTGTTGCTTTTTATTTTCCGACGGGGATGAAACAGGGTTAACGAGAGCATGAGAATGAAAAAAGTGCATCGAAAAACAGAGAACGTGACCATGGGGAGCGTGATCACGATCATGAGAGAATGACTATGAAAGCCTGGGACTGGAGGAATGCCTGCTTTATGAGTATATACCTGTTTTGGGGAAGGATTATCGATGCATTTAAGTGAAAAAGCACTGCAGCTTTTCACTCAACACAGCAGGAATTCATTTACTAAAATACTAGAATAACAAGAGATGCATACTGCACCAATCAGAGCACACCTCTAGCCTGTATATGCTGGGGATGTTTATATGCATGTGTGTGTGTGGGTTCGTGCAGTCTGGATGAAGACTTTTTAATTGAAGAGTAATCTAGATTAATGCACTGCCATGAAACAGGGAGTGCACTCAAGGAGCGAAGCGACAAATCTATCGTGCCTAATGTCCTCCGAACACACACAGCTTCTTCCATATCAGAACACAAAACAGGATTTCATACATAGACATGGACACACAAAAAAGTATAATGAAGTGCTCTTGTATACAAGACAGAGAGAAATAGGGGGTTTATCTTTCTTCCTCTTCAAAAACTGACTGTCCTTCATTCACAGTGGACTGCGCCCGTCACACGTCTCTTCCACCATAGCGACCTCTAACCTCATAATCCAGATAACGTCCTCCCCGGAGACACAGCCAGCAAGGCAGGAGAAGGGAAAGTAAAAATCAGAAAAGGAGAAAGTGGTTAAAATGATATATATATATATATATATATGTAGTCGCATATTACAGACAGCATCGTTTCAGAGGAGAGAGCATGGCACTTTGTGGCACGTAGGAAGCAGCCCACATGAAGTGAAACTATGATCAGTGAAAAAAGAGCAGGAAACCTCTCCAGCCCCCACGCTGAGGACTCTCTCAATCGCCCACGCATGCACCGAGACAGACACACACACAGGCGTCGCCCACCACCGATGTGTTCACCCCGGCCAGATGTTGGCTTTCATGTGGTAATGGGTTTATTTATTAAGAGCCTTTTTCTCCGCCTGCACTCTGACAGTCTTAAAGAGAGACAGAGATGTATACTGCATACTAAAGAGATCCCAAGCACACCTGAGACCTAATCATTCTGCAGTGTGTGTGTGTGTGTGTGTGTGTGTGTGTGTGTGTGTGTGTGTGTGTGTGTGTGTGTGTGGGGTGGGGTGGGGGTGGGGGGTGGTTAGACACATATGAAGGTCTACCCTCAGGAAAACATGTCTGGCATGGATCAGGTAACATCGTGCTGCCAGGATTTGTATCACACAGTACCTGTGATGTCCAATCAATCCAAAAGTCATAGGATGTGTGGATTCATCTCTGATGTGCAGCACATTGGATTTGAAATGAAATACAGGCAAAGGCCTCCCAGGTTCATCTAGTTTTATTTTCTCCCCTGATGATCAGATTGACAGCAATCCTGGATGTCTGAGCTCATGTAAATGGAAGAGAGCAAATACAGTAAGCGTTGCTGTAAACCTGCTCATTTATGCAGTTATCCAGTTATGCAGTTATCCTCGTTTACGGCAGTGGCACAATGAATAAATACCATGCAGGATGTCTAGAGTTACACAAAAAAGTGCACTTTACAACCGTGTTGAGCAGAAAAGCATCTCAGAATGTGGGTGGGTTATGACAGCAGAAGACAACATCGGGTTCCACTCCTGTCAGCTAAGAGCAAGAATCTGAGGCTATCATGGGCACATTATCGCCAAAACTGGACAGCTGAAGACTGGAAATAGACCAGGTGATTATTTTAATCTTCAATGATATGGGTATCATGATATCATGATAGCCTCAGATTCCTGTTCTTGGCTGACTGGAGTGGAAACCAACGTGTAGGCCATCCACCTCAAGGTTCGATGTTCTGTGCATGCTAAGGTGCATGCTCTTATAACCAATCTGGCCACTCTGACCTCTCTCATCAACAAGGTGTTTCCACCCATAGAACTGTCACTCACTCAGTGCAAACTCTAGAGACTGTTGTGTGTGAAAATCCCAAGAGGTCAGCAGTTTATGAAATACTCAAACCAGCCCATATGGCACCAACAACTATGCCACACTAAGTCACAGAGATCACAAGGCCATGCCAAAACCTTCAGCTTGTGCCTCTTGAGGTAGGTTGTGCATTTTCAAGTGTGTTTAGGATCATTGTCCTATTATACAGGCCATGCCAAAGCATGATTGATCCACAAGCCCAAAGCATGATTGATCCACCCTGTGCTGAACAGTTGGAGAGGTGTTCTTTTCATGAAATTCTGCACCTTTTTTTTTCTCCAAACATACCTTTGCTCACTGTGGACAAAAAGTTCTATTTTTAATTTATCAGTCCACAGGACTTGTTTCCAAAATGCATCAGACTTCTTTAGATGTTCATTTGAAAACTTCCGATGCTGAATTTTGTGACGATGAAGGAAAGGTTTTCTTCTGATGACTCTTCCATAAAGGTCATATTTGTGCAGGTGTCGCTGCACATTAGAACAGTGCACCACCAATCCAGAGTCTGCTAAATCTTTCTGAAGGTCTTTTGAAGGTTTGCCTTTGCCTTTGCTTTGCCTTTCTAGCAATCCTACGAGCAGTTCTCTCCAAAAGCTTTCTTGGTCTTCCAAACCTCATCTTGGCCTCCACCGTTCCTGTTAACATGCATTTCTTAATTACATTACAAACTGAGGAAACGCCTACCTGAGAACACTATGCTCTCTTCTTATAGCCTTGTCCTGCTCTGTGGGCATCAATTATTTTAATTTTCAGAGTCCTAGGCAGCTGCTTAGAGGAGCCCAATGGCTGCTGATTGTTAGGAAAAGATTTGAGGATTCAGAGTATTTATAAAGCTTTGAAATTTGCAATAGCTGGCCTTTCCTAACAATGACTGAACAATCCATAGCTCTAATGAGCTAATTAAAGTCTGAGACCTTAAAAGTTATCTGAGAGCTCAAATCTCTTGGGATGCCCAAACTTTTCCCCTTTTTTTACTCTAAAAATGTACAAAACAAAAATAATACATTAATCTTGCTACAAATGTTGAAAAGAATGTTTCACCTTTAACGTAATGCCTTTTGGAGATCAGTTTATCTTCTACTCACGTAACTATTCACAGTAACAAACATTTTGACCAGGTATGCCCAAACTTTTGCATACCACTGTGTGTGTGTGTGTGTGTGTGTGTGTGTGTGTGTGTGTGTGTGTATGTGTATATATATATATATATATATATATATA
>CM075014.1:18463343-18484802 GCA_037576675.1 Pangasius sanitwongsei
ATTGTGGTGGTGTATAGAGCCAAAAATGTTAGAATTGTGTCGATGTCCCAATATTTATGGACCTGACTGTATATAGCAGCTTCTTTGATAATACAACTGCTGACAAAACTGAGCAGCTACAAACAAAGAATAAACAGGTGAAAGCGATAAAAACGTGCAAGTCATTTTGTGTGTAATCATTTTCTACGACAGTGCCTTTTGGACATTGTGTAGATGCTGAAGGATTCGAGGTTTAAGGGTTAAAAATGGGGTCACTCATGTTGCACAACAGTAATCAGTTGAGCTGAAAAGTAGTTCCATTTAACACCAGCTCTAACAGTTGTATTTTATATCAATCATTGTATATTCTGAGGTCATTGCATGCATTCAGTCTCCTCGCTAGCACCCTGGGCAAATTTGATTTTCTTGCAGGCAGTGCAGAAATGACAGGGCTAGCATAGACATGGAGCACTGGTCTCACTCTACAGTCGGTAAAATGTCAAGTGCTGAACAAACAAGAGATGGCCTTGGGGTATGAGGCTCAATTACTAAATGGTCAAAATTATGCCTGCTATGTTACTCATGCTCTTTTGTGTGATGATCCATTAGCTATACCATGGCACTGAATGAAAGACACAAAGGAGTACAAAACAAGGTCAAGAGAGACGATAGATGTTTACCATTAGGTTGATTATACCATATATCAATAAGGATCATTCATGATAAAATAGCTTAAATCACTGATTGGAATGCTGTGGAGATCAAGTCCATTTTCAGCAGACCTTTCCAGAAAAGTGAACTGTGACAAATCATGCTAACAATTCAGCAGAGCACCATTCACCTAAACAGAACAATAAGTTTTAATTCGAACAGCGACTGAGTACCACCTTATTCACTGTAGTATCATTAAACTTATGAAGGGCTTGATAATTAGCTGAATCAGGATAATTGAATCTGGGGAATGATAAACTACGCAGTGCTGTTCTCCCTCAGAAGTGCAAATGAGATTCTCTGCTGGAAGTACAGATGGATGAGCCTATAGGTGTTCCTCCACGTGCCTACATGTTGCAGGATGAAGATAACACACTCCAATGACATCCTGTGCAAAGTCTTGTCATCCCGTCAGTACAATTAGCACTCTCCTTCTTCCATGTGCCTGTCTGGCACTGTGGCCCTCCCCTGGGCTCCTCTGGCACCACTATACATCACTGTCCCCATTAGTCACTGAAAACCTGCCTCAGAAAAAACCCCACGCATCAGCAAACTCCGCATCACTCACAGTCCAGAGCCAACATGGCCGACGCTTTCCCTCTGCACTCGAGTTTAAAACTCTGAGCAGTGTTGGCAGGATACAGAGAGGTGGTGCAGGTGAACTAAGTTGTTAATGGCGAAGTTGGCTTGAGTCTGACACCCAGATAAAACGAGCCGGATAGTATTACTGTCACTTAGCGAGGCTGATTTAGTGAGACTGAGGGAGGAATGAATAGATAAGAGAGAAGAGAGTGCATGTCTTGCCAGCAAAATCAATTCTTCCATCAGACTGCTGTAAACACAAGGTCAGGCTCTTCACTGCAGGCTGTTTGAAGGTCAAAAGATCACCATGTCTCTGCTAGCACAGCTGTAGCGGAATGGAGCTAACTGGTCCTAGTAATAATGTAGTTTGAACTAAGCGAGTGTTTTGTTGATGTAAAATAAGAATGTTTATAAATAACATTTTTAAAGATCGAATAATTAAAATTAGTTCCACCATGAACTTAAAATCTATGAAGAAATGTAACATTTTCCTAAAATAATCAAATTGAGACAAAAAAATTGGTTGATTAGACAAAGGAGCAATTTTCCCATCTTTATGCATTCACTTTGCAAACAAATTTAGGTGATTAGAGAACGATCAGCCATTAATCAGTGATTAGTGTGGTTGGATCAGTGCAGGTTTTGAGATGTGGGTACACACGTGCCATTAAATAAAATGCTTAGTTAAATACTGCTGTTAATCCAAAATTGCTTCCTGGACTCCGGGGGGGATGGGGTGGGGAGGACCCTTATTAAACTGTACCTTTCCTTGTCCCTACGGTGGTACACCTTTGGTACCTAGGTTTGCTCTAAAATGTAATTATGGTCTATCTACGTACCAGAAATTTATTGTTTTTAAATTAAACTATAGCCATGTTATAGGTACAGTGACAAGGAAATGTGCAGTTTAGGACCCTTTATTCTCAGTTTCAATTCATCAGTGCAGAGTGAATTCAAAACACAGTATAGGGTATAAAACCCAGTGGGTCACATACAGCAGAAGACTGTGACATAACAATGATGGCAATATGCATTTTTAAATCAATCTGGTGCTTAAATTAAGGACCAAAACAGAGAAAAGAATGAATTCATTGTATAGAAAAATTAAAATAAATATCCTGAAAATAAGTAAAAATTGACCTTTCATTGTCTAAGGGTGCTTTCCCACTTCAGTCATACCAGTAAAAAGAAAATCTTAGGTGGACCAGGAATCAGTTCCTGGCTCAAAAGCAGCTTTCCACAGTCACCATAAGAATTAAGGAATAACACATTTGGGGGCATGCTGTTATAGCAAATTAATCAGAGACAGGGTGTGATGCAGTCTGACACAAATCACAGTTCATGTTACCACCCAGAAGAGGATTATTTTCTAATATTAACCTTGTCTGGAAGTGTTTTATTCCACTTACACCACAGTGATTTGCCAACAATTACAATTTCTCATTTATTACTGAACAACGCGTCAGGCTTTTTATCCATTTATAGTTACATTTAAGGTGTGAGACAAGTTAGTTCCTGATATCAATTACACTATAGCAGCTACAATCATTCATTCACACACCAGCCTCTTTTTTTTTCCTCCTCTACCTTGACATTAATACGGAAAAAAGAATAAATAAATGCAGCTTGTCACATTACCAAGAAACCAAAAAACACAAAATCCTCTAAAGACTTTCCATAACAATCGGCTGCTTGATTATGTTCTTGATTGCGTAAATACAGCATGCATGATGCGTGAACAAAACATTTTCATTCATGTTTTTTCTCAGAACCTGATCATAATTGAGCACACCTATGTTGGGATGCTATGTAAATACTGACGTGAAGCTGCTCCATTAAGGCTGTATGAGCGAGGGTTAAAGCAGCAGCTAGCAGGGTGTTTGTAGTTGATTAATTGAAGGAGCTTGAGTAAAATCAATGATCTATGCAGATGTGATCAACAGCCAGAAGGAGATTTAGTTTAAACAAACAAGAGCAAAAATTATTTACTGAAATCCATTATTTACTGCCTGCTTCACACTGGGACGAGTTCCAAAAGTATGGGGGGGGGGGGGGGGTGTTACTACAGTTTTTCTAACCTATCAGGACACACACACAGTCCTGCACAACCTCTGCAAGAAGCGTGTGTACAGAATGCTAACATGCAACATCCATGTGTGTGTGTGTGTGTGTGTGTGTGTGTGTGTGTGGTAACCTTGCGTTGATAATGAGGAAGGAAAAAGCAGATGACATGAGGTTTTGAAGGGTGGACTGACTAATCTGGACTTCCTAATGACCCGTCCTATCTCTTTATCTCCTCCAGTCTCTCCTATCGGACCGGCCAGGACACGGCCAACTGCGACACATGCCGGAACAGCGCATGCATTATTTACAGGTTGGCTATTCTCCCTCTTCTACCAGATAAGTGCCGCGGTTAACACTTTTGTGTGTGTGTGTGTGTGTGTGTGTGAAAGACCGAAGAGTAATTTCTGAGCAGTGAGATGACTGTTTTTTGAAAATGAACCTGTAGAAGAGAGCCCATAGCTCCAAGCAGGACAGTTTTGGGCTGGACAATCATTTTAGAAATTGAGGCAGTCTTAGGGGTGTTTTGTCTGTGAGCAGAACACAGCAGGGGGAAATACTCTGCAGCATCAGCAGTTGAAATCTGGTTTTGGCCTGGACATGTACACACAGAGGATGAGGAGAACATTTTCTACTATGTAAGTTACTAAGTTATGAAAACTAATTTATGAAATATTTCTCTCACATATTTATCTCAACCACAAGAAAAGTTATACCATTTTAAACCCCCCATTACCTCCACAGGTGAAAAGGGAGAAAAGTACATTTAAAGATGAATAAATATGTATGCATTAATACCAGACTTTATTTTTAGCCTAAAGACTGCACAGGTTAGTTCATCTAGCAGTCATCCCACGTATAATAATAATAATAATAATAATAATAATAATAATATCCTTTATTTTATAAATCAATCATTAGAATTCATTATATGTACATTCTAAACTCTATTAAGAGTCCTTCATTCTAGTGGGCTATATTATCGCAGTTGGAATCTTAAATCTTAGCCAACTCCTTATATACTAACAGGGAAAAAATGTGGCACTTCATTAAATATTATAAGTTTATAATAAAGTAGTAATCACATCTATCTATCAGCATCATCTACAGCAGTCTCTCTCTCATCACCTCAGTTAAATGTCAGTCATTTGACTGATCGCTGTCTGCCTACACTGGTGGTGAAATAATCGCTGATTAACTCAGTTGCATTCAAATATTACAACTTTGCTTGCTGCCATCTCTACAGTGTGCATCACAGATTTTGACAGCTGGTATTTTGACTGTTTGCAAACTGAATCTATTGACTTATGTCCGTTTTGCCTGGGTTTTTGGATAAGATTATTTTTCTTAATTTTTTTTTTTTTTTAAATAATTAAGCCACTTAAAGCCACTCTCCATAAACATTTTTTTTAACCTACCAAGGGTACCAACACTTCTGGAATAGATTGTATCTGTTAGCTTGGATCTGCAGTGTTTGTAAAATCCAATAACGTGTCTGAAAAATCCAACATTCAAAAAAAAACAACATACCTTTAAATTATGCCTTCATAGCATGCTACTATTATATGCTACTACTTCTACTATGTTTTTTTAGAAGCCAGTTTCAGCTTTTCAGGCCCTCTAAACTAAGCCAAGCAAAAAGAAATGACATATACAAAATGCAGTATGAAAACATCAATAAACCTTTTTACAGGTTTTCAGCAGAAAGCAGCAATATTTTGACACATTTGCACAAATAAAACACACGCATGCGTTTTATCCATGCCAGAAAGCCCAAACCGGCTGTGTGCGCATACACACACACATTCCCATAAACCCAGTCACGGCCACAGAAAGGTGTTTGCCCCGTTGTGTTTGCAGGTGAGGTGTGAGAGGAATATCAAGTGCTGCTGTCTGATTGCTTTTGTCTGAAAATTCTGAAATGCTGATCAACACTGAATAAAACATTAAAGTCGCAATGAGCAACTGCAGAAATATTGCCTCAGAGCTACCGCAGCTTACTGAGTGTACATGTTAATGGCTGTAATCTTGTGGCGTTGTTGTTGTTCTTTTGTTTTTCCTTAGTGGAAGAAAAAAAAGGAAGTTAGTTACAGCCATTCCTGAAGGTTTAGAGGAACCCGTGCTGGCAGAATGAAGAGAAGAGGTTAAGAGATCTTGAGTTTATGATCCTCTCTTCTACTTTGCTTTGACCTTCACACCCATATTTATATATTTACGCAACACAATCCTCAGTCATGAAGTGAACAGAGAGTGACATGGTCATGATCAGGATAAGCACTCTGCTTCTCATCGGTTCATCTAAATGTGCTAACCAGGCATACAAAACCATTCAAACTTAGCACAGACCCATCTCGTTTTTTACCATTATCTACTATTTTAGAATTTAAAAATGAAGACAGGATTCCTGATAAAGATTCGTAACCTCTTCATGTCTTCTCAGTCACATTCATGAGGAAGCTTCTTCCAGGAGGTTTTCTTAAACTTCCCAAACAGTCCAAATGACATCTGCGTGTTTCGGGAAAACAATTTGATTTTTAGATAAAAGCTGCGTGTTTTAAGAAAAAAAAAATATTGTATGCTTTCAAACCTTTCTTCCCACGAAAGCCTGCTTTAAATTTTTTTTTTTAAAAAAACATGCTATTTCTTCTTGTATGTAGTCTGCAATATGGGCACCGCCATGCTAAAATTATCTCATGGAATCATTGTAACTCTGATAAGTTGGAGGTCTTGAGCCAATCCGACTCAAACTTAAGTCAAAATTATATAAAAGAGGGTTGAAATTTGTTCGGATGTTTCCTTAATCGAAGTTCAGAAACGACAGAGTCGCCACATTACCTCTAGGTTGACAGAAGCATTAGGCCAATCACAGTGGAGTATGCAAATAATATGCAAATAAAGCTCTGGTGTGATGGAGATCTGGGGCTCTCCGTGTTTTTGGAGCCGGGGACCCCTTTACAAAAAACCCAAGGGCTCCTTCTGATTTATTTTAAAAACACTACTGAAACATTAACGCTATTCATATATTAGGCTCATTATGTAAATGTGGACAATAATGTTTTGGCTATTTATTGAAGAGCTTTTTTTTCTTGGAAAAAGAACACATTTTATTAGATTCAAGTTGACAGGCTGATATTTAGGCTTTCTTGCTTTTGAATTATTGAGGTGTAGATGAAACCCATTTAACTCAAATGACCAATAAAAACCGTCTAATAATTTGAAGAAGTCGAAAATAAAGGCTGTAATTTTTACCACTAGACTTGTGCAATATCCGAAACACCAAAGAGCTTTTTTTGACCAATATTTTGGTGCCATACCTAATAAATATAGTTCACTAATGTTAAATATATACTTGTTTAATGTTAGCTCATATATTGAACAATTATATTTCAGAGAATTGAACTCAAATTAATTTCCATTTGCCTTTACAGAAAGTGAGGGCACCATGCAAGGGGGCAGGGCTTCCAGGCACCTGTTCAAATCATTCCAGGTCATATGTCGATTGGCTCATCTCTCATTTTACTGGGGGGGTAAAAGAGTGTTGCCATATTTTGGAGTGATAACTTGTACTAGCATACTCCTGCATAAAATCCATAAGGTTTGGCAGGTCTGATAATATAACTGGCATAAACATCACTGCATATCGTGGCAATGCAATATCTTGTAGGGAAAATAAAAATCATTATATCTCACAAGCTTATCTACTACTAACAATATATATATATATATATTTTTTTTAACTATACCTCAGATGACCCCTTGGGGATCCCCAGACCCTACTTTGAGAACCACTGATGTAAATAATGTGTGTGGTTTTGAACTCTCAAAATAGTCCTGATGTTCAAGACTTAAATTTCACTCTAAGTCTTAAAAACTTCCAAATTCCCAAATTTTGACAACAAAGCCAACAAAACTAATTTTGAGGTGAACTAACCAAGGTAACAAGATCAGTGTTCATTCTGCACATCACACCAATCTCAGCAACATAACTGTTAAATGATCAAATGGAAGAATGAATGAATATCCTCATACACTGCAATACAGAATATAGAAATAACAGACACAAGGAGATACAGGAGTATAACTGCTAAAACCATTCTAACCAAATCTAATCTATCCTGAATGGATTGTGTGTGTGCGCGTGTGTGTGTGTGTGTACTGGTAACGGGATAAACCCTTGGCAGTGTTTGGAAGGACAACATAAAGATGTGCAGCACAAATTCAGTCTGCAGCACAGAATCAATGCGTGAGGCGATGGAGTGGAGAGGCAGCGGTCTTTTTGAACATTACACACTGAATGCAGTGATCCCCTATATAGGTGAGGACTGCTGAATTTCAGTGAGAGACCCAGAATCAAATTTAGCCGCTCCGTTCAAAGAGAAAGTGGATTAACCGCTATCTAATTACACACAGCACCATGACGGCACTCCTTGTAAGGGTGCGTGAGTCCCTGTGTGTGTGTGTGTAAAAAGAAATGCAAGGCAACTATATTATATAAATTTATAACTGTCACTCTGAAAGTGTTGCAGTAATACAGAAGAAATGAAACTTATCTGCCTCTTAGAGTATGTGTGTGTGCCTGTGTGAGGTGCCTGTTAGAGCTGCAGTGGGTGTAACTGTACATTCCATCACAGCAAAGTGTGTGTGTGTAAAATTAAATTAAAAAAAAAAACCACACACACAACATTAACATTACTCCAGAGGTGAACAGTCATCTCAGTAATGTTACTGCCTCTGACTTCCCCTCTCATTATCCATCTTCAACTTCCTCATCTCGTCTCTCCAGCCCACCATGAGTTGAACGTATGAATGTGCTATGCATTATATCGAGCCGGAAGAACAGAATATTAAAGGCAGGAGATGAGGAGGAGGAAGAGGAGGAAGACTCGATTCGTTTCATCTTCCCATTTCGTTCTCCCTAATCTAACAATCCTCAGGGAAGCAGCACAAAGGGAGCATACAGCCATGATGGAGGATGTCAGAGCGATTTTTTTTTATTCATGCAGCCCAGAGCCATGGAACCTTTGAGTTTTCTTTGTGGAAAGCTCATTATGTTAGGAATTATTTCAGAGGACGAGACCATCTGCTAATGTGATGATCAAACTTAAAGAGCAAGACAAGCGTGAATAGGATAGTGTTGCTTTGCGGGGAGCAGGACTGGAATTCAGTAGGCTTTACTGCTACTTCTACCACAGTGGTGTTGAATTCTCCAACCTATTGGTCAGAAGGTGCTGATTCATTTTTATAGCAGCAGCTCTAGTAATAATGGTTAATCTACAGGAACTTGCATGGTGGACAATCTACATAATCAAACGTTAATAATAAACGCATTAAAAATTATCGTTTGACACAAAAAAGCATATAATTGTTGATTTCAAAAAGTTTTCTATTAGGAGATATTTATCATTTATGCAAGGAATCTCCAGTGTCATTGCTTTCTAAGAGTCAGTATGTTTTCCTCTACAGTAAAGTCTTCAGGTCTTTTTTTAATTTTACTTTGTAAGCCTTAGTAGGAACTATCTCGTCTTATGGTTGTTATATGTAATGATAAACGGGTTAGGATGTGCAGTTAAAGGAAATTAATCAAATTCAGGGCGGTAACACGTCACCCCGGCATGGATTATTTTCCTTAAACAGCATGCCCCCATTCATTGTATGGTCAAGGAATGATTGAACTGGTTAAAACTTCAGCAAAATTTGATACAACATACAATTATAGAGAAAATAAAGATTTTTCTTTTTTTCCAAAAGATTTTAAAGATTCAACCTGAAGTGTTGGACCGGTACCAGATCATCCTTTTTTTTTTAAATATACTTCACTGACATTTTATGCTGTGAACACATGCAGTGATGATGCAAACACTCATAACGTGGCAACAGTTTGCAGAAAGTCAGTTAACTTAGACCGGCTTTACACTGTACGATTTTCAGCCCTATTTTGCTGTATCAGGGAAAAAAAACAAAACAAACAAACATCAACAACAAAAAAAATCACATATTGGATAAGAATACTTTGTTTGTGAATTAAGATTGGTGGTCTTTGAACACATAATGTAACTTTACATTTGCCTCATTTGCTGAAGTTTTTTATCCAAAGCGACATGCAACTGAGACAAGATACACGTGCTCACCAGCGGATTTAGTCACACTGCAACTAAAAACAGCAAACAACAAAATTCTGGCAGTGTCTGAAATATTCGATGACAGAATTTCCACTGCTACGATGCTCTTCTAAAAGCCACCCTGCGTAAGATCATGCAAAACTCATGGGACAGCTACAAATACAGTAGTGGCAATGGTGAAACAAACAAAATATGGGATGAAAAACTGAAAAAAAACTGGGCTGTTGAATTGTGTCTCTTTAATGTCAGTTTTTTTTTTTTCCATAACAGGGCTAAAAACGATGAAAAAAAGTGGATGAATTATAGCTTCCTGTATCCTTATTACATAAAGCAGACTTTGAAGAACTGGCATAAATGTTGTCCTCTTTTACCCAGCCATGATCGGCTCCATACTCCTCTTCTTCGCCTTATTTCTGTTGGCAAGTCATAATCACCGACTAAAAAAATGTTGCTATCAGATCAGGATCCATTCATTACTGGTGGATGATGCTTGATGTGTGGGAAAAGTGAGGTGCGTTGCTTGCTATATTACCCAATTCCTCTCCTAACTACTACGCTAGAGACTAAATCGTCATCTTGCGATCTTTGTGCTATGCTTGAGAGAGAAACTAGAGAGAGAACACGGGGTTGAAATGCTCATTACAGCCTATGACTTCACACACACTTGAAAATTCCATTAGACTGGTGTTAAAGGGATGGAGACTACCGGTGTTACATCACTGTGGAAACTTGACACAGAGTAGAGCAGAGTGTGTGTGTGTGTGTGTGTGTGTGTGTGTGTGTGTGTGAAAGAGAGAGAGAAAGAGAGTGTGAGAGACATGTTCTCCACACAGAGATAACCCTACTTTTCAGAGCCACCTGGTTACCATGGATACCAGAATGAAGCTGATGGATATAAGAATGTTTTTTTATTGTGTGTGTGTGAGACAGAGACAGAGTCTCACAGAGAGAGAGAGAGAGAGAGAGAGAGAGAGAGAGAGAGAGAGAGACGGTGGAGATCTTTTACGAAACACTTCAATCTATTTGCAAAAAAGGCAGGATGAAGAAATGGTGACTGTAAATTGGGTCTCCCTTCACACTGCTCAAAACACAAGGCAAATACAGAGCCAAATGTCATCAACTCATAGACATATTCCTGAAGACTGCTCTCATGAAAGAGGCTTGGGGATGAATATCTAACAAAAGTTCCATTAAAAGAGTTTCTGTGTGTCTTCAGCAAGAAAAATATCATTTGTGCTAACAGCATTAACAATCTTGTAAAGGAATACTCTAGCATTATTCGATGTCTCCATCTTCTCTGTGTGATTAACACAGACGGATTTCAGGATGTTTCATTGTCAAATGTCAAAACTCTCCTAGAATGGAAGTCTAAGGGCACTGATGTCATGAATTCTTTTGTAAATGAAGGTCCAAATATGTATAATTTGTCCTTTTAAAAATGTAGTTGCAAAAGTTGAAAATTTTTGCAAAAGGTTACTAGGGGTGTAACATCATGACACGATGCATTGCGATGACGCCGTGCATCACAGAAATGTGCGATTCACATTGTGGAAATCAGTATTCTGTTAATTATCCAATTAACCCAATCTGAGCAACTCAGAGTTAAAATATAGAGAGTCACATGATCACAGTCTTTCATAGGGAGTCTGCAGTAACTGTGCTTGTGAAGTTCAACAGCCCAACAGCTCCAGGTTGCAACAACCAACATGCACGCATTATACATTATATGGTTACACGACCACATTATAACGGTTAAAAAGAGCTCTTCAATAGCTTCACTAACACCAAAAGGCCATGGAAACTGGGCATTTTAGCCAGCTTTGGAGCTCTTTATTTTTCAGTCGATTATTTTTCCCTAGGTCAGACATTTCAACATTTTTGGAAGAATTTAAAAATTCATTTTATTTTTAAGATAGGATGAACCTGTAGTACATTTTGCTTACAATATTAAACCTCTGTTCATAGCAATTTTTGATTTAGTTAGTTTTATACAGACAAAAATGCACACTGTTTTGCATTGCCCACGGTTCAGAAATTAAAAAAAGGAGTCTTTCAGTCTTAATTATTCTTTATTCAAATTTTGTTCAAAATATTCTGAGAATCGAATTGAAATCGTGAAGCCAGTATCGTGAATTGAATTGAAATGAATTGAAAGGAAATGTGACCAGGGGATATCATTACACCCCTAATGGTTCTGCATTTTGTGTAACAGTCAGGTACCATCTAATGGATACAAGGAAACCTTCAGAAAAGTGTAAATAACTAGAATTCCAAGATTTAATATACTGCAATGTAGGACATAGCTGCTTTTTTTAGTCCATAGTTCAACAAATGCTCTTAGACTTTTTGACTAAAAGTGCTGAGTAAACGGGTTTGCTGTTCTTATAGAAAATTATCTTTGAGAAAATCACACATACACTACACACACGATAAAAATTGGGTTGGAAATTCTGAAGTATTCCTTTAATTGATTAATCGATTCCAATCACAAAAGGTTTCTAACATCAACATTTACATTTCTGTGTGTGTGTGTGTGTGTGTGTGTGTGTAAGAGAGAGAGAGAGAGAGAGAGAGAGAGAGACCGAGACCTTTATTTACTATGAAATGGAAATGCTGAGTGGCCTGCGTGTGTGATTCAGTATCTGACTCAGCTTCACGACTGAATCTTCTGATTAGTTTCAAGGTGCAGCACTGCGTCAGAACACTAAACTCCGAGTTCAAATATCAACACGCAGTGTGTTTATCTAAAGGATTTAGTACGAGTTTTAGAAAGCGTCACTTCGACATTCCGTGACCATAAATACATAGAACTGCATTGGCATCAGAACATAAAAAGAGTTTTGCGTGCGTGTAAATACCAAATATTCAAACAAAAGATATCACAGAGAGCTCACCTCATGAAACATGTATACAAAATCAAAACATGGTTAATGTGAGTGGAATGCTAATCTCGACTTTTTCGAAATTTGTATATGAATTAAGTCATGCGAATTTTTATTCATTTGCAAATGAGAGATCATGATGATTACAGCGTGAAAAAAGTATGCGTGAAGAGATGAGAACTGTATAATTCATTAGTTATTATCTAATTATACTTCCTCATTTAAGAGGATACACTTGTCACAAATTATTTTCAATGGAAGTAGTGTGAAAAGGATTAATGAATTGCATTCCGTTTCACTTCTAAATCATTTTGTATAAAAGTACCTGCCAAATGAATAAGGCTAAGTTCACATTAGCTCCGATTTTCTGCCTTAATGTGGCAGAACATTTTCAGGACTGTGTGGACACAAAAATCCAATAATTTCAAAGCAGACCTGAGCCACTTTCCCTGTGTTGTCCTATATCAGATACATATCCGATTAGTGGCCATTTAACATGAATGAGAAAGGTCAAACTGGAAATCATATGGCCTTTCTGCAGCGTGCATTTCCCCAACCTCAGATCTGATCTGAATTGTTCTTTGAGGGTTGTGAACACAGCCTAAATGTTTACGTTTACTAGCACTACAAGGGGTGCTTGTATTGCGTTTATGCCTAACGAAGGACTGTTTGTATGGAGCTACTGAGGTTTCTCAAGTACTTAACTTGCAGCAGCTATTGTATTTAAAAAATAAAAGACAGACAGACAGATTAATTGAATTAGACCACTCTGGCCCGGGTCAACTTAAGAGAATTATCAAAGCAAATAAACTTTTTAGCACATTCCCTCAAAACAGTTAACTGGAGGTCATGTATTATGTATGATATTCCAAATCATATTAAGTAGTTAGGCAATTTGTGGCTAAAAAAATGCCTCAGAATATTAACTCATGGCCTCAGGATATTCATTCATGGCCGTGCCTTATTAAATAAACAATGTGACCTCAGCAGCTCTGCATGCTCTATATCTTAAACAGTTAACACTTTAAAACACCTAAACCGCTCTATGTGTGTGTGTGTGTGTGTCATGCAGTAAATAAAGCCATGAGCTGATGATGAGAGAAAAATAAAGTGACAGAAGGAGAAAGCAGATGAGGATGACTTTATTCCTCTCCTCACGCTATATGAAAGCAAGCTGTCTTACTCTGCTCTGTAACACTCACAGAGGGAATAAGAGGGGATGCATGTGCATATCAAAAGCGTTCCCTGTGTAATTAGCAGCTTAGAAACAGCGAAATGTATGAGGCTCTTTTCTTCTGACAACAGTTGTGGGTGTGAAACAGGGAAAGGGGTCTCAGCCAGAGCTGAATGTGTACTGAGTATTTCTGAGGTGAGGCTCTCTGCTGTGAGATGTTAATAAAATACTGGCACTTTCCGTCTTCTGTGATGCTCTCGGCTTAATTGCCATTGGCTCATATCAAGTCTGCAAATTAATGTTAAAATGATTCGAGACATAGAATAATGAAAGAGTAATGAAATGGGGATGTATCAGCACTTTCTTAGTCTTTGTACTGTAAACCTCTTGAACAACACATCTTTTATTTGCTCTGCACTAACAGACCAGGTTCAGCTTCACAGGCTGCTCATAAATATGTGAATGAGGTGTGTTAGAGCTACAAAAAAACACAAAAATATGCAGGGATTTGTTTCTTTTTAAAATTCTTCCAAGACAAAACTGTTCCATCACTAACCTTCTAGTATAATCAATATCAATATCATGCACAGTATTCATGGAACAGAAAATGATGAGTCAGCTCACATGCAAGTCACTGGGATAGCTCCTAGCAAGCAGCAACTCTAAAGGCAGCAAACATTCTTTACTTTCACAACATTTACGTGAGCGGCATTACTGACATACTCGCATGCATATCTCATGTACGTTTGGAAAATCAAAAGAGATGTCCACTAGATGGCATGTTCGCACCAAAACATCCCCGTCCATCTTGTTCTTAAGTGGAATTTCGTGCACAGCAATATTAAACATTCTGACGAGCTCTTTTTCCCTATAAAACTTGCTGCCATTGGCGTGATTGTTGTCATGAGCCTGTCGGTACATTCAAACGTATCGATTCATCTAGAAAATCCAGAACTGGTACTCAAAACAGACCCTTCGAAAGGCTACAATAAAGGTTTTTTAAAATTACTAATTGAAATAGGAAAATCGGTTGGTGTTAGTGCCCAATAATGGTCTAGAAGAGGGCATATATATTTCATTTGAGACACAACATTAATTTGTTTATTCAGTTGTGGACACAGTATCGTACAACGGACTCCAATTTTTTACATTGGTATTGCACCACGCAGAAGTATCGGGTTCATTTCTGAGGACGTGCACAAACAAGACTCCAAACAAATGCAGGATATGTGTGGCAGCCATTTTGCATACGCGTATTTAAAAGCAGGTATTATTGTGCCTTAAGCCTCCTCTAAAATGGGTGCTGGTGGTTTTGCAGAGATCTGACTCCATGCTTTGTTTTCACAAGCCAATCAAACCATGGTGGATAAAATCAAGGTCCAGCGTACAATTTCTTCCCACTAAATTAAGTAATTTTACTTAAAATGTCACATTCTGTAGTAGTGATGCTCTTGAATTTCAGCTTCTTGTTGCCTTTAAGGGAGCTGGGCATATCTTCAGGATGACACCAGAGATCATATCATGCTGTAAATTAAGCATGAGTCGTTAGACCCTGTAATAAAGCTTGGACTGTATCACCAGAAAGTTAAAATTTCACCTTGGCTTATGAGTTCTTCAGAGTGACACTCGTTCATTACTGAATTGTAATATCATTTAAGCTGTGTCATTTAGTCATAGCTGAAGGCCAAAAGAACATCAGGGTCCCTCTGTCAAAGAATCATTTTTTTTCCCTCAAAGTACGCTAAATCTAGGTACACTCTACAGGAATTCTGATCTGATTTCATCTCTGATTATCGCTGAATCTGAAGAATTTTTCTCACTGAGGAAGCTGATTGCCAGCACAAATGACCTGGTGGTGTGAGAAAGTAAACGAGTCCAGCTTAAGCCTTCCAGACTCACTCTAGGACTGATGTCACATGTTAGATTTAAGTTGTTGCTGTTGTGTGACATCAGCAGCAGTATAACTGGAAGACTAATTTGGCAGCAGTTAATGATAACTGCTCTCCATGTGCGGCGGAGCACAGGGATGGAGGACAAGCCGGTAACACTGTCAAAGGCACGTGCTTCTATAACGTACACTCTAACCTGCTTAAAAAAAAGCAAACAGTTGCAGGGGTCTACAAATAACATTTAAGGCTTTCAATCTTATTCAGGAAAGGAGACTTTTCATTCAAGTAGAGACCACACTTGAATCCACTTGTGTAATGAATTGATCTTAGCCTTCAAATGGCTATTTGAATGTGATTGTGATAGATTTTTTTTTTTTTTAATTAAAATTGAAAAACCCTGCTTTAAGGGTTCCCAGAGAGGGACAAAGAACGTTTAAGGTTTCAAGATTTAACCTTGTGATTATCTAACAAAGTAAAAATGACCACAAAAGAATAGACAGAGAGATAACTACACTTTTTATCTGTGCAAATAACCATACAATTGCGTACATATTTGCTTACATGTTGCTTTCTTTCTGTGATCCAGATTCAGGATTATAAGGGTTTTTTTGGTTGCCTATGCTCAAAGCTTGTGTGTGAGATACTCTGGTTGTAGCAGTGTGTATGTGTGTACTTGCGTTATTCCATTTAGGAAATCTCTTCAAATTACTTTAAAGTTGTGTTGTGCATGATGCATTCAAGATGCTCAACATTAGGATGTTACACATGTTAAATCACAGCATGGCTGAAAGCTTGATTCCGATTGGTCAGAAAGTGTTGATGATTTTCCTATAACAGCATGCCCTGATGTGTTTTAATCCGTACTTGTGAAAGGATTTAGGTGCGGAAATAGGCAGGATGTGTCATTTTAAAAACATGCAGTAATTTGGTAACATTAATGATATGACTAATCTAGCGTGTCAATTGCCAACATCGCAATTAGATCTATAGAAATGAGACAGCTGAAGTAAATGGAGTTTGAAGTGAAGGAGCGACTGCTCCTGTCTGCAGCTGACAAAAACCATGAAGAATTGGAGTCTTGGGACAAAGACAGTCACTTGGAGATAAACAGCTATAATCATCAGTTACACTGTAGAATTCTGTAGGCAGCTTAAAGCCGTGGCTCCTCACACCCACACCAGTCTCATGCAGATAATCAGTGATTTGCTCACTCTGTTCTCTCGCTCTCTCTCTCTACTAGCAAGTATGAATGGATTGATAAAAGCATAATTACAAGGGTGTGTGCTGTGATTAATTTGTTAATAGCAGCATTGCCTTCGGCCTGTGAGAAAAGACCTGACTAATACATGCTAAAATCTGCTGAGTGCTCAATAGATCGGCTGCATCTCCGTTTTCTCTCCAACTCTATCGGCGTGTTTCTACGCAAGCATTCCCTCCAGCATATGTCAGGGTGCTGAAGTTATTATTATATCTCAGGTTGTTCATAACTAATGAGCGCATAAAGTGCAGTCAGCAGATATTCTGCGCTGTGCCATTCTCTGAAATCTCTTTGAAAATGCAAAGTGGATGAATTTAATTTATGCTCAAAAGTAATCGAAACGCATTTATTAATCTTCCGACTCTCAAAAAAAAAAAAACGTCCTGTAAGAAAGATTTTATTCTTCAGTTGAGAAATCATCCTGGGAGAGAGGAGTGTAAAATAAACTGAGCCACTTCTGAACTGCTCTTCTTCTAAAATATATTGGAGAGGGATTTTGGGTATACGGTGTTAAAAGGCTTTTTGGTACCGTTCACCTAAAGGTGCTGTCAGAAAGTGAAGAATATGACTTGCACTTTTCTCCATAACCTCTCAGCAGCATGTAGACATCAATCGCCACTTGGCCAAGCTCAGGCTCGCTTTCTTTTTCTTTTTTTTTTTATTTAAACTTAAAAAGATTTTTTTTTAAAACACCACTGCTACTTCCAGGACTTGTTTCATTACCAGTATATCAGACTTCCACCTCCTATACAGGATGTAAAGAGGCTTATAAACCATAACAGGAAACATTTCACAAGTGAACCACAACAGCATAGGGTTAAACCATAATAACTGTGTATTAAACATGTATTTTTTTTAAGAAGGTCAATCTTTTGTAGTAAGATATGAAAGCTATCTGTGACAGGTTTCCACAGGAGAAAGAACTGCACCCAGTTTCAGCTTCAAAATGGCTTTATATAAACACATACATAAAAACAAGATTATCTAAGTAGTAAGTAATAAAAAACAGTTTTTCAAAGGAATTTGACAGTCTTACTACAAGAATGGAAATACGAGCACAGCGTATGGGCCAATAGTGTGCATTCGAGTTTCTGAAAGCAACATTGCTGCCTGGTTGTATAACATGAGGAAGCCTCTGGACAACATTAAAATACAGAGACACATTTTCTGATAAAAGAACAGTGGTCTTCCCGTTTATGATCAAATCAGCCAGCAGGAAGTGAATAGTGGCTGCTATCCCAGTGATCCGTGCAGCTGAGACGTAACTCTAATCATGCGGTGTGCACTGGCAGAAATGTTTGTGTGTCCTTATCCCTTCTCTTCTCTTCTCTTGAAGGTCAGGAGTGAGTTTCACTTCCTTAGACACTTTCACTTGTTCTGTCTTTCAGTTCTCCTGCCAAAAAATTTTAAACAGGCTCTGGGTGCATATTACTTTGATTAGAAATGCTTTGTTACAGATACCAACATCCAACACTGATGTGATACCGTGTGAAGAAAGCCTACGCTGCATTCAAGCATCAGAAGCAACAAGGCAGAGAAATCGGAATGACGCCATTTTCGACCTTCATGCAATCGAGCTACAAAATGAAAAAAAAAATATATATATATATATATATATATATCTTTTGCTAGCAAACAAATTAACACAAGCTAAAATGTGATGTGATGAGGGGTGTATATTTTCCCCTTCAAAACAGTGAGCTGTATAGATTACTATGGAGAGCATCCTGTGCAGCTGCATCACTGCCTGGTTTGGGAATTGCACCGTCTCGGATCGCAAGACCCTTCAGAGGATAGTGAGGACAGCTGAGAAGATCATCGGGGTCTCTCTTCCCTCCTTCGCAGAGACTTACACCTCACACTGCATCCGCAAAGCCATCAGCATTGTGGGTGACCCCACACCCCCCTCTCACACACTCTTCACCCCCCTGCCATCTGGCAAACAGTACCGAAGCATTCGGGCCCTCATGACCAGACTGTGCAACAGTTTCTTCCCCCATGCCATCAGACTCCTCAAAACTCCAAAACTGAACAAAGAACACACACACATACACACACACAACTGCGCAACCTCCTTCCTCTTTGCAATTTTTTGCACATTATGCTGCTACAATATTTGTAGCAATACTTCTTATGTTTACACTATTTCAGCAACTTATTTTGTACTCTTTGCACTATTGTCACTGGATTCACTTTCTAATAGAACTGTGTACTGGTCGGGGTGCACTGGGACTTACTGTGCCCATTGTCTGTCCCAGTAGTCATTGTACTCTCTTGTGCTGTCTGCACATGTTTGCACTTGTGCACTTTATGTATAAATTTATGTAGTTCCTTGTAGGTCTGTGTTGTTCTGTGTTTGTCTTATGTAGCACCTTGGTCCTGGAGAAACGTTGTTTCGTTTCACTATGTACTAACTGGCTGTATATGGTTGAAATGACAAACTCCACTTGACTTGACTTGATTAACAATCGAATATATCTGTATGTTTATTGATCTACACAAACAAAGCAAACATCAGTATATACAGGATAACTCATTTAAAGGTAAGAAGGGCTACTTAGTTTACTGCTGATGTTCTGTGTAGCTACAGTGACTTGCTTAACCTTAGAGCTGATTTGCTGAAATCCTGAGTCCCTGAGTAAGAATACCTAGTTGACGGAATGCTTTCTTTGCTTTTTCCTAGTCCCAGGTCGGACATTATGAGTTACGACATATAATGTCGACATATAATGCTAATGAACAGACGACATGAAAGAGCATCTTCCTACAATACAAGTAACATGATAAAAAAATCTTAATGAATTTAACATGAGGAGTTCATTGCTAGACATTGGCTAGGAAAGGGAAAAAAAACACTTGGTGAGTGAAAATAACAGGTATATCAGTCACTTTCACTGCAATGAAGACAGCTGTACAGAAGTGCTTTTCTGAAGTGAAACATTACCCGCTTTGTTCCACTGCAACATAACGAACATAGCTAGATAATGCACTTAATTCATAATCAACTTGTTAACATTATAAAGAGCAAGCCTAGTAGGCTAAGTGTGTGTGTGCTTTTCATGACCACTAAGGATACTATGGAAACATACACATAGCAAAATAAAATGTTTCATGATGTCCTTGATTGATTACTACTAAATAAGTTACTCATTTTGGTATGGATTCGATGTTGACAAGTACCAACGTATATGCACTCATTCTCAGTCTGAAAATAAAAAAAAATCAATGAATGAATGAATGCATCCCTAATGTAGATTCCAAACACCTTCCTGTGTGGGGTTAATTCCTGATGCAACACACTGCAGGCAGAGACAGCTTACTCTCAGAATGATGAGACAGAAGAAAAGCAAGCGCATCAAAAGCCTCCACGCTTCATGCCTACTCAAAAACACCAGAGCACAGCGCTGCACCATTATTCAAATATTTATTGGTACTGCACTAATGGCCTCTGTAATTAGCTGATCATAAAACGCTACAATTAATTCTTTCCATGGAGAAGCGTGCACGCTGCATCAAAATCAGGCTTTACTAAACATTTCCCAACAGCACGCTAACACAAAGGAGCTCTGTATTACGGCACGCTCAGTTGGTGATGTTATTGGCCAATCCTGTTCATGACTATCTATTATACTGAGCCAGATAACATCCTATTATAATGGATCTGGATATGCTCACAGTAAATAGCTTTAATCAATATAAAAATAAAAAAAAAATAGCATGGAAGTTTTCTGCCATGGCTAAGAGGCACCTAAGACGTTATATATTTACAAAAGTGTAAATAAATAAATAGCATAAAGCAAAATAAATAAATATTTTAAAATAGTAAAAAAAAAAAAGAAAAGAAAAAAAAGAAAAAAGCAAATAAATAAATAAACAGTATAAAGAATAAAAAATAAATAGATAGATAGATAGATAGATAGATAGATAGATAGATAGATAGATAGATAGATGTTTGCATTTCACGGCATAATAAAAAGACGGATAATTCATATGTTCGCAAACTAAGAGTCGCATCCCCAAACAGGGTCACCTGAGATGCAGATGGGGTTGCAGATGCTATAATAGTCTTGTTATGATGAAGTTTTTTTTTTTTTTAAACCCCGCTCCATTAGTCTATTCAGTCACACCAGACCTCACTGGCGCCGTGTCCAACACACTCTCATGTTAATCTAAGTGACCTTTCATACTTACTACAACTTTATTTCAGGACATTTATCTACAAAGCAAGTTTATAATAAGCTGCAGTGTGATGCACAAGCCTAGTGCTCTCATTAGACAGCACTAGTACTCAGTGCAGAGTACTCAATGACTCAATGATTCATAAATGCATCATTAGGTTTGCAAAGAAAAAGAACCAGTGAGCGCTTTTTCCTTATTTGAAGTACACACACACACACACACACACACCCCCCTAAATGAAGAATGGCCTCAGAAGCTGTACATTAAAATTTAAAAGTTTATTTAAAAACTTTCATTTGTACATACATCTGACCATGTGCTAGAGGCCAGAAATGCCTTGTTTAGCAAGAACAAGTGCACATCACATTAGTGGAAATAAGACTTGTCACGCACGCTGAGTTTAAAGGATTTGTTCAGTTTAGAGACCAAAAGGCACATGAGTGCCTCCACTGTCAATATAGAGGTTCCACTAGAACAGGTAGAGGCATGTACAGTCAGGTCCGGAAGTATCTGGACAATGACAGAGTTTTTGTGATTTTGCCTTTATGCACCACCACAATGGATTTGAAATAAAACAATCAAGATGTGATCAAAGTGTAGACTTTCAGCTTTATTTTAAGAGGTT
>CM075014.1:18484902-18506201 GCA_037576675.1 Pangasius sanitwongsei
TTATTTCAAATCCATTGTGGTGGTGCATAAAGGCAAAATCACAAAAACTCTGTCATTGTCCAGATACTTCCGGACCTAACTGTATGTGGAAAATAAGGACCAGGCTGGCATTGCTCAATGGTGTGTGATATGGAACAAAAAGCCAAACACACACACAAACACAGACATATCTCCCCTTAGAGGACCACTTTACGAGTGACCAAGCTGACAGAATTTATTATAGCCAGAGCACGTACATACACACACACAGACACACACTCACTCACTCACACACACACCCAGACACACACAGCAGTTCAGTAATGGCCTGGTGTCACTGCTAAATATGTATGCAAGTGTTTTATCTGTGTACATGTATGTGTGAACGTGTACAACTAATAGCATCAGGCTCACACACTCGAGTTAAAAGTTCACTCTAACAGAGGAGTGAGACCAAAGAAAATTTAAAGGAAAAGAAGGAAAATAAAAATTCCCCGGGTGGAAAAAAATAATAGGCATCCGAATGTGGAAAGAAACGGAACATGAATAAAATCACTGCTAGTAGCGATTCATTTCCATTCAAGCTGACTGAACACTTTCACTCCATGAACTGTTAAAACTTGATGGGCTGCGCAGTAATAGGAAAATAATTCACGATGGGGTGGTGTGATGCAGCCTGAAGCGAAGTGGAGTTACTGTTACCACCGCAAACAAATGTCAACAACATACCCCAAAGATTTTTACTCCTCTTATGCTAAAGCAATTTGGCAACATTTTTAAACTTATTAATGAACAACAAATCAGGTTTTTAACCATTTATAGTTACATTCAATGCTGTGGAACGTCCGCAAGGCGAGATAGTTCTTTATGTGATAAACTATTAAGCTGTTCCCTTACCAGCCTCACGTTTTTCCTCTCTCTCAAAGTTAATAAGGCAGAAAACACAGCTTGTCACGTCACAGACAATCTGCAAAGTGAAAAGTCTTGAAGACTTTCCTGTGGTGGAAAATTTACTGACTGTTACTGGAGACCTTCCATATATGTTAAATAAAGTTTTCCTAACAGAAAGCTTCACCATATCAAAGTTTATACATTTTTCTCTGTTTAATACTTTCTAATCTCCTTATTATTAGACTTAGATTTTATATATCTATATGTATGCATGTTACTATGGAAACAATAACTTTTTAGAGCAAGCGCATTAATAAAAGCCTGTGATTTGGATTACAGCCAGAACTACTGACAGAGCTGCTGGCATAGAAAATGAATCAAGAGAGAAGTTTACATCTCTGTGAATGTGATCTAAATATATTTTTTAATAACTTATCTGCCTTTATAATGGCCTCTAAAGTTCTCGGTGTTCTTCTGAACAGATTTCGGATTCTCTCTGCTTTAACAATTTGGCCCACCTTTCTGACACATTCTTCGTGATGTATCTTGTTAATGCAGATTTATGAGAGGGTCAATCTGTTTTTCATACTGATTTCACAATACATCACACCGATTTAAAATCAGCACACTTGGACTGCCTTAAATCAGCAAAAATAGAAAAGTAAAGCGATAATCAAGTACCACTGTGCATTCACAGCAACTTTTTCCTTATGTACGGTGTCTGCTTAATAACAGATCTCTCTCTTTCTCTCTCTCAGTGTGGAGCTGGACTTTAAGCAGCAGGAGGACAAGCTGCAGCCGCTGATGAGGAGGTTGTGCTCAGTGGAGGACTCGTCCTTCCCCTCTCTGCCTTACCCTCAGGAGGCCTACACCTCCACGCCCAAACGCAAGGCCAAAGCCGAGGCCAAGAAACACACGCGCTGGAAACTGTGGTTCCTCTGAACACAGCGCTCTGCAGGACATGCGCACACGTTTCTACATTGTTCCTGTCTTCATTTTTCTCCGTTCCTGCCCTGTGTCTTTTTACACTTTCAACATTTTATCACCACAGAAAAATGGGGAAAAAAAAGTTGGATCCTGAACACTGAACCTGGCTAGCGCCTGCTTCAAATTAAAAATGGAATCTACTGGGAACTGGATTCTGGGAAGCAGAATATTTTGGCCAATTGTGCCCAGCGTGTGAAACGGCTCTATTTGCAATTCAGCGAGGTGAGAAACTAGATTGAATTAAGCTGCTGCAAAGTCCTGCATTTACATGTATATATAAAAAAACAAAACATTATTTATTTATACACGAGCGCATCACCTCTGCTTAGGTTATTCATATAAACCCCTCCCATATCCACATCTTTAAGCAGCACCTGATGGCTATTTAGTCACCTGATGGCCTCTCATTCTCACCAAAAAAAAAAAAAGAAAGAAAAGGAAAGTCACATTTTCCGTGGACTAAAGTAAGTTATTATTCCTCATGAATATCAACATGATTGGAGTTGCACCAATAAGACAAAGCACAAGGACACTACAGACTCCACTACAGATGAAGTGGACTCAACACATGGACTTGGATTTACATAGACGTTTAGACAAAATGGAAAGACAATTATTTAATCTACGGAGAAAAAAGGAAAATAAGTTCCGCAGCTATTTATCAAATTTCTATATCATGTTTCAGGAGCTCTAGACATCTCTTGCGATGTTAATTTAAAGAGGAAAAAAAAAGAAAATGAGTACCAGATATTTTTATATATTCGTAATATCAAGCATTAAATTCAGATTTTCTAATACATAATATATGAAGTTATATCTTCCTTTACTGGATTATTAAAATACTCCAAAAAAGAAAAGATGCATCAGAAGGTTGGAAAGCCTGAACCATTTTTAAATCCATCGTCCCTTCCTCAAGTCCATCGAGGATCAGGGAACTGAAGAGCACCGTGCAGGAAACAACCTCAGATCTTAAACATGTTGGATCAACTAGCATTGTGTGAAACAGATGAGGATATTAGAAGCAAGCTGGATAGTGTGTGTTGGGCTGTGCTCGTTTGAGCTAGGAGGGAATGATTTTCAGGATATCAAATAATTATTTTATCCTAAACGATGCCAAGCCACGCTTTCCTAACGTTGAGTCCAGACGTACATTTCTAAACCCAAAATGTAAATATGAGCTTTCATTTCGAAAAATAAATATTTATCTAATGTAACATCATTATAGCATCATAGAACAATTGCGTGGTAATGAATTAATTTGCGAGGCAGAGCATCTAATCAGGGCTACTAGCATCTCCAGGAACAAGAACAGGTTTCATCGGGGCATTTTGGTCACAGCATCTCTGAAGCCAAAAACAGCATGATGTAGAAAAGACACAGCCAGAGTGCTTTATAAGGGCAAACAGATTCATATTTAAATAATGGACTCTAAAGAATGTTTGATGCAGAGTTCTCTACATTTCACTCTAGACTAGATAAACGCATTATCCCACCTGATCTCTCATGAGTTATCTTGTACATGAAAGGATCTGACATTCGAATAGTTCAGCTGTAGCGTGAAGAGAGACCTAGATGATATCTGTACCTTAAAGAAGTGCAATTGATTCACTATGTGCAATATTGTGCATTTTATACTGTTTTTAAAATCAAACAATTTAATACACAAAATAAAACCTGAGAAATTAACAGAGAAATGGTCTAATGTGAGTATGTGGCCATGTCATGAGCAAACTGCAGACGTCATGCCTTTGCACTATAAAGTATGAAAAAGACCGTGGATGCCTCTGTTTTTGTCTCTTGTTAGCAACAAGCAAGCCAGCTAACTGTGATGAGTGATGCATGTTTCCCTCCACAGCAACCTGTACAGTCAGAACTACAGATTTAATTATGTTGATTGATCTAAAGCAAATACTTGCATAACTCATTTAAAGGTAAGAGGTACTACTTTGTTTACTGCTGATGTTGTGAGCAGCCATGTTGATTTTATGTCACTTGCGGAACTCAGGGTTAAGGAGACCTTCCCTAGTTCCTGAGTAGGAATTCCGAGTTGAGCGTTCTCTTTGCTTTTTCCTAATCAGTTAGGAAATTATGAGCTATGAGTTTTAGTCGAATGCAGCAATATTTTATTTTATTCACTTTTGTTGTGACCTTGTGTAAAGAGAGAGAGTAAGCTGTCACACGCAGGCCAGATGCCAGAGAGAAGTGAACATTCGTTATGGACGGGTTCGTGCACAGCAGCGCTGTTTATGTGAGGTTTGCCTCAAAACGCACTAGAACAAGAACAGTCAGCAAAACTCAAAGTAATACTGTAAGCACAATTTACACTTCAGTCAGAAGACTAGAAGTAAAACAAAACACAGAAACAAGTTGGCTAGACAGCACACACAAGGACACACACTCTTAGCTTAGAAACAAATTTTTCACAACTCCACACGCTTCATGTTAGCATACGTTTCCTGTGCTAAGTCAATTAGGGCACCTAATGTGATCACATCAGAGGTCATTTTCAAACAACTGAGACAATAAAGACAGATTTATTTCAGCTTTAATTTATTACATCAGAATTCCAGTGGATCGAAAATCTACATACACCAAGTTTACTTACGTCTCTTTAAACCGTCTAGAAGATTCCAGAAATTGATGTAATAACTTTCATAAGCTTCTGATTGGCCAGTTGTCATAATTAGGAGTTAATTGGGAGCACATCTGTGGCTGTATTCAGAGCCAGTGCCTTATGCCAATGGCCTTAACTGTACAAGCAATTGATCCATGAAACTATAGGAATAAAAGACATACAATTAAAGTTACCTTAAGTCATGATATCTGATGGACTGTAAAACAATATTAAAACAAAAAATTAATAATATTAAGAAAAATAATGTGTAATTTTTGCAATAAACAGTCCGTGTGGAGAATTTCTTGCCAGTTGCAATGCTAGGTTTTTTTTCTTTCTCTTGTCTTTGAAACTTTTAAGTACTTTGTGGACGGGATAAGATTTTTGGACACATCTGTTAAGGACTTCTGTAACAAAAATGCTTAATTTGCTAATGATGCACCTAAGAGCTCGTAGGGCTTATGGCTGCGCAAGTTGCTTTTGATCGGTAGTAATTCACATGACCACAGCACATAATGTATGTAGGCTATACCCATGTGAGAAATACAATAACCTACAAATCAGTTACTTCAATAACATAACACTATGAACCACAGTTAATACATCAGTGAGGTAATGGTAGCACTCAGTAGAGCGTACACAAATACAGCACCATTAAACTGAACGTGATTTCCAAATGCAGCCTTAATCATCGACATACAGCAAAGCCTTGTCTTAAGGATAAATATTTCACTTCATATAAAAGCCTCCCTTCTGCCTTGCCTCACTCTCTCCACCCACACAAACTGTGAGATGAGGTCTGGGAGAAATTGTATAAAAAAAAAAAATAAATAAAAAAAATTTTTAAAAAAAGGCTAGGAACTCTGATCTCTTATGAATACACAACTTCATTTGGTATGCATTGATGCAATGAATCAAGCAATCCGGCTTCCTGTAGCGAGGCAAGAACTTGCAGCGACTGTCGATCAAAAGAGAGAGAACCAATCACAATAAGCCTTTTCTCTCATGTTCCCTCCCAATAAAGACACACTCAGAATGTAAACAGCGTTCAAGTGGGAATTAGTCTGTAAAAAGGAAGAGAGATTGCGTGGGAAAACATGAAAGTGATCATGAAAGAGACGAATTAAAGAAGAGAGGGATGCTAAGCTTCCAGAGAGACAAAAACACAAAGAACAAAAAGTAACACACTACTCTAATTAGTCATAGTTATTAGTTATTTCAGTCATAGCATATATTATTAATAATAACTATAAAAGAAGGAATGTAATAATTCCTCAGGAAATGTATTCGTATGAGCAATCATATAAAAAGTTTTGGAGCTTTGACACACAGCCTGAAGCCACCCCCAGATCTTCATGCTAGAGATCTGCATGTTCTGTGTGTGTGTGTGTGTGTGTGTGTGTGATGTGAATTCTCTACTCATACACAGCACAAGACAAATGAGAAAATAAAATGCATAAATCTGAATGAGATGCCTGATGAGGAGGAAGACTGGGGAGAGGTGATTTGCACAGCAGTGCTGCAGCACACGACACACACACACACACACGATTTACATAGCTACATCAAAGTTCCAGTGTCACATGACTATTATATAGTACACTGCTTAATATTCCAGATTAGACACATCAATAAATATCTCAAACACTCTAAAAAGCCACCTCACTTTGAGTGAAAATGAAGAAGCTAGTTACACCACACAGATAATCTACACCACAGCTCATAGCCAAAATAGTCAAAGATCTTCTGCCTTCTTGTCGAGGGCGAAAACATGATGCTTTATCAGCAGAGATCATCAGGACGGGATAAAGATTATAGCCACGTAAAGTCATCCCTCTCAAACGTGCATTATTGCTCGTCAGGACTCTCATAATGCTCATATTGGACTTCTGGGCGAGCATAACGTGAGACTGGACAAAACATAGGAGCTCTCACTTGCTTAGCCAGACAGCTAAAGAAATTATGATCTGTTCACCAATATATACAGCATTATCCATGTCCGCTAAATCAAAACAACAAGGACAAAGAAACAAAAATCCATGACTGCTTTTTCATTTGTTTATGTTGATCCCAGTTAACAACAAAAATTATCAGAACGTTGAGTACAGTATTACGCTGTAACATTACCAGTAACATGGCTTCCCTCTCAATGTTTCTAGAACTTTCCTCGGACAATCTTCCCAGTTAGGGAAAGCTATATTAATAAATAAGCAGCACTGTTGCTAAAGGAATGCTTAGAACACTTATAGCACCCCAAGTGAATGAACAGATACATGTGTGCTTTTCATGGTCACTTTGTAAACTGGGGAAACAAACAAAGTTAAATAAAATGTTTAATGATGCCTGGACTAATAGCAAGTAGGCTGCTCATTTCACTATCAGTATTGGTACTGAACTATTAGTATCTGTATTAGGACCAAAAGAAAATTTACTCATACTTAGTCCGGGAAGAAAAATAAACGTATCGATACATCCCCTAATTCCAACCTTCAGACTAATGTCTTCAGTCACTGCATGTCCAGACAACACAAAGTCTAAAGATTAATTCAACAATAAGAGATTAATCCGCAATAAAGCCTGAGCATGTGCTAAAAGTGTGACAAGATGGCATGATGCAGAAGGAATGAATGGGTTATAAATAAATAAGTCCGAAGAAAGCGTCTCTTTGAGATGTTGATTGTGCTTAAGCAACTAGTGTCATTTCAATTCAGCTTTGTAATAAAATATTCATGAATACAGGCAGGGTGTGTGTGTGTGTGCACTAAAGAAACACAAAGCTGACAGATTCACTGATATGAAAGAAGGCTATTATCACTTATTTCTTTTCTAAGTTTCTAATTGCTTATGAGGTTTTGAATGTTGGAAGTGTTAGAATGTGCTAATCATGCTAACAAAGTGTAAATCAAGTGGAGAATTCATAGGACCATGTGCTGAGCTGGAAATAACAGACACAAATTAAATTTTTTTATGTATTTATTTATTTATTTATTCACTCATTTACTCACTCACTGGTTATGGGGTATAGACATTTCTACATCTCAATTTATATGTTTTTTGTTTTGTTTTGTTTTTTTAATCCTAGCACTAGTGCCAAAGTATAGTATCTGTGCATCATGTCTCTATAAAATTTACCAAAAAATGTATCTGCATTCCTACAAAAATTACCGCATAAATGCAGGATTTAAAATATTCCTCTTCATAATTCCTCTGAAACAGACAGCAGTGCACCAAGCAACAGAAAAGTATTTCTCTCTAGGTACACTTGTGCCACTCATCCTTTCTCTCACGTGTGTTTATCTAATTTACAAGATTTCTGGACAAGATAAACAAGATAAACTGTTCAACATGCAGTATGATTTACACTCGCCAAAGGTCTCGACATGGTCACTGACAGCTACGAGCATTTAGAGGACAGCAATGTAGAGAAAAAGAAAAGAAAAAGTCATTTTGGGATGAGAGGTAAGTGACCGGAGGAAAAAGGCAAGTCAAAACAATCGCAAACTTGAATTTTCTGCTCATAAAATATCCAGTGAGCTAAAAGCCTCTCTATAACGGGCCACATGGCGGCAATATATCAGAGGATACAAATAAAAACTAAAAACACAAACGCCAATAAAAGAAAAGGAAAAATGGCAGGGAAAAAAAAAGGTTCAATTCTTAGAAAGAAATCCAAGCACAAATACAGAAAATTCAGAGTGTCAATCCACTTTCATTTCCAGCTCTTAAACAAACACGGACATTAAGGTTAATTAAAGAAGCCAGAAGTTACCTGTAATAAGACACACACACATTTCAGTGTGCTGTAATAATTACTGAGGTCTAAATCCCCATTGCTAATGAAGCCGTGACAGAGAGTGTGTGTGTGTGTGTGTGTGTGTGTGTTTGTGTGTGTGTACACATCAGAGAGAAATAGAGAAATGATCACTAGGGAACGAGAGAGGGAAAGAGGATGAGAGTGTGTTTCTGCAGTGAATCATTTGTATTGTAATTGACACGAGACTGCAGTAGAGAGAGGGACCAGAGTTCAGCTAGCAATAACACACTGATAATTCAGTGCACTAAAGCAGTTTGTGTGTGTGTGCGTACTTCATATCTGCAAAAACACAATAAAAGCATGCTGAAGCACTAAGCTCTGTATATGCTGCATTATTAGCTACAGATATGGGAGTTTCCATGATGCACTCTGCAGGAAAACTATAAGAGTTGGACAAATCCAAAGATGGCAGGAGAACACACATATATCACACATACAGTATACACGTTTCCACCAGACAGTACACGTACTTACAGTACACGTACTAACCTGAATCCAGAACTATCCATAACCTGCTTGAGTGTCCATTCCATTCCAGGAGGAGTTTTTTTGGTTGGTTTGTTTGTTTGTTTTTTTTGGTAAAAGCCATGTCATCACTTCAGACCACAGAGGAAAAAAGAAAGGAAAAAAAAAAACCACACCTCTTCCTTTTCTGCAACTACCCCTTGCTGCAGAGCCAAAAATCCAGGGCATGGAGCAGACCTGATCCAGCTCCTCCTACCTGGGCGGGGTCGACCCTAAAGCCCACGGGGTGGATGCAATTCAGTGTGTTTCAGGCTGGATAAGTGTGCTGTTCATGAGGGTGTGGTTCTGTGCTACAGAGTGTCTCCTGGGTTAGGGTTAGCATTATGGTTATAGGCAGCATTGGATCAGGTCCAGCTCCATCCCCTAGACTTTTGTTTCTTCGTTTCTGAGCTAATGTCTTCAGCCGTGTAGCTAGTCTCTGATCAGATGACCTGCCTCAAGCTAAATAACTTGCATAAAGGTGTGTGATTGGATAAACTGCAACCAGGATTCTGCTGCAGAAGCTGCTCAGGTTCATGTGAAGAAATCTAAATCCGCTGAACTATGGCCATACATTGAATGCTTTGCTACAGTGAGTGTTTTTTTTTTTTTTTCTTCTTCAGTCTGGTCATCTAAAACACTTTGTGCAGGGTCCACATCTGCACCACAGGCTGTCTATCTTATGGTAACCTTGTTAGAGCTTCTCTATTCGTTGCAGCACCATTTGGCTCACCATGACTCCATTAGCTGTAAATGCTGAGAGTTAACTTGGTAGACCTTCTTGCTGCTCTCTGGATCTGCTTGTCCAGACACACACCGATGAAGGTTCACAGCTCAGCAGCCGACCAGCTTTTCCGTTCTGCTTGATAGGAATGTTATCAGACTCCGCTCAACACCGCTGTGCTGTACTGTCTGGTAGAAAACCAATTCTAGCTCATGGCTTTTCAGAATGGTAGCTGTCTGGCTTGAGTGATGACACAAAGGCTGACCAAATTCACTTAGCTACTGTATGGATCACTTGGCAATGGAAATAAAGAAACTGCTGCCTTGTTACCCCATCACGTAGATTGAAAAAAAAAAGGGGGTTGTTTATTCACGCTTGTAAAAAAGCGCTTTTATTCTGTGAACAAAGAAAAAAGCTGGACTTACAATGAGAGGAGAATCGCGTCCCAGTGAGATCACCGTCCTGTTCACTGTCCTCAACAACTTCTCCATAATGATCTGAATATGCCATTGAGTCGGACCCTAGAAATAAACACGCGCACACAGTAATCACCATACAGCAGGGAGATATTTTCAAAGGATGACTTAACAGCTGCCAATTACATGTCTAGAGAGAACTCTCTCTACAGCAATTGTCTAAACCCACACTTCATCACTTGGAGGAATATATCTTCATTCTAGCAGTCTCCAATACTTCTATGTTGGATTTCTCATTAATATGATGCTGCTGAAAAATGGTAAGTGAGGAGCTCTCCTTTACCAGAGAAATCTTGTTCTTTTCTTTTCAGGAGCTAACAGTGAAACCAAACCATTATCCCTTGTTTTTTTTTTTGTTTTTTTTTTGAAATAGTGTAAAAAATTTTCCCCCCATTACACCATTTAATCTACACTAGCAATGTCTCACTGTGACATCATCATGGCAGACAACTGCTAACCTCTGACAAGAATAATGAAAACAACAGCCAACAAATTATCACCAGAACCACTAAGCACGTCATAAATATGTCAATATAAATAGATTTAATGTGTTTCATGGTAGAGTTTTCCTTTAACAGCTGTATGCTTGGATTGTGCTCTGTCTTATACGTCACTTTAGATAATACTTTACAATAATCTGTATTAAATCCTGGCTTACATTATATATATATATATATATATATATATATATATATATATATATATATATATATAATAAATATCAGAAAAGATCATATCATTTTAAATACACAAAAGAATGAAGAACAGGTTAAGTACAACAAACTCTCATACAATCAATCTACAGCTCTGACTGGTTGTTAGATTTCAAATATGAAAGGACCCCTATGGACCAAGTGTGCATGAGTAAAGCAAACTGGGTATTTTCTGTGTGTGTGTGTGTGTGTGTGTGTGTGTGTGTGTGTGTGTGTGTGTGTGTGTGTGTGTAGGTTGATTTATTTATTTATTTCCCTCCTTTAAATACACTTGGTGGTGTGAAATTGGAAGTTGGTATGAGTCTCAGCATGGAAATCCATTTAAAATGAAACTCCTGGATGCATGTGAATTATAAAACCCGCTATTTACGAACACTTGCAACCTACTTTCAAAGCGTGGAGAAGAAAAAATAAAACACAACGTACCTCAGGTATACTGTGGGGCATATCTAATGTACAGATTAGTAATGTAACCGAATACAAATGCATTATTCTGAATGAAGGGGTACAGATAACTTTAGGCCACGCCCACTTTGAACTTAAATGCTAACAGACAGAGATATTTGGAGCACTAAAGAAATACAGATCATGACATTGTTTTACACCCCTAGTACACACATACACACACACACAGAGGTCAATCAGAAGATGCCTTGACCTTAAAAAAAAAAAAAAAAGAAATGAAAAAATAGCTACAGTTTGCTACCACAGTAAGGTGGAAAGTGCATGTGAGAGTGTTATTCAGTGGACTAAATCTCAGAATAATTCATCAAGCAGGGATGAATTATGGAGCAAGCAGCCCATAAAATAATCATCTGTTTCTAGTGTGCAGAACGGGATGCTCGGTAATTAAACGCAGGCTGACAACTACAGAGTGCAGCAGTGAGTCTGAGTAGCAGCAGTGTGTGACCATGTGCTCATGTTCATGTGTGTATGACCTTCTCTGTCCTCTGTGCTGAAGGTCAATAGAGAGAACAGAGCAGAGATACATGCAGATGTGTATACATGTGCATACAAATGTGTGTATACCACCATACTGAGTGTGTAGCTGTGTGTATGTGTGTGTGTATATGTGTATATACTCACCACATCACTCCTGTACAACACCTCCAGGATGTTGCTGAGCAGCTGGCAGCAGGCCTCCAGCTCCTCGTGCTGCTCCAAGTGAAACTTCAGCTGATCAGTCATGAGTGGCAGAAGGATCTCTCTGCAGTCTGAACACACACACACACACACGCACACACAATTACATCTACAGCCATACAGAAAATTATAGCACTGCACATCAGACAACCAAAACCAAACACTTAAATTCACTGGAGGGTGAAGAGATCGGTTTGAGCCCTCTCACACAGGTCTCCCCTGTGTGAACTTGGTCAGTTGGAGATTTGCTGCAGAACCAAAAGTCCAAGGGGTGGAGCTGGATCTGATCCAACTCCTTCTACAAGCCTAAACCTAACTTTAACGCCAATCCCTAACCCACACAACACTGTGCAGCACAAAACAACACATTAAACACACTTATCCAGCCTGAAAAACACTCCACCCACTGGACTTGTCTTCTGGCTTGACTTCGGATCAGGTCAGACTCCCTACCATGGAATTGTTTGCTCTATAATGAATGGCACATGATAAATTGGGTGGGAGTGCCTGGGTGGGTTGTGGTGGAGCGTCACTTTTGCCTTATAAATAAAAGCAAACAGAGCAAGAGTTTTTATGAAAATGTAACTAATTTCTAATACAATCTGTTGTGCTGATTATTTTTACACACGTGGAGTTATATTTCCTATCCTGCCATCTGTTGTTGAGTATTTCATCCTGCTACATACATCAGTTAACGCTTTCTCAATGTAAATAGCCAAGATCATTGCCGTTTTCACTTCCCTCTTCCTCTGCTTAAGTACTTAATTGCGAATTCAGTTTAGATTTATCACATATTCCCAGTGGATTCTGAACTATCACATTGTGCTGGGAATTAAAGCTGGATAATATGATACAAAATTGTCTCAATACGCTTTTCTGAGATGTCATGGATACCGTGATAATTTTTTAATAATCATATCACAATTTTGGCATATCGCCTACCTCTGCTGGGAATCAAAAGCATTCTAACCTAATCAAAGAAAGGACAAACACACATCACTTCCTGTTCGAAAGTCAATAGCGCTAAAAGGGATTAAGAGAGATTTATCTTGCATTTTCATCAATACTGAATTCTGCATTTAAACTTCATCACTGGATCTAACATCACTTACAAGTGTTTAGATGTTGCATAAACATAGTGTTTATAGAGTTCTATCACAATTAGCTAATAAACGAGTGCAACCCAGACAATCTGAAACGAGACTGAATATTTAAAAAGGTCATTGTACAGCAAAGAAATCTCAGTCATGTTTAAGCGACGTACACAGGATCCCCAACAGAACATTATGTACAAGAGCAAGCGAGCCGAGAGAAGAGAGGAAATAAGAAAAAAAGAAAGAAAGCGAGAAAAGAGAGGAGATGGAAACTCATTATGCAGCGGGAATAGGCAGGGCTGCAGTGCCTTATTATAGCCTCCAACTGTCTAACGGTCGCAGCACAGCATCCATACTGAGCCATTAATGCCAGCACTCACAACTGCATACATTCACACCCATGTGTCTCTTTGTCTTCTGAACATCTCAAGGATAGGACACCCTATCATTAATCTCACGTTAAAATTTTGTAGCGGCGATGCCTGATCCCAGGAACAATCTCTCCATTTCTCTCAAGCTGTCATTTCACTGCATCCATCATTTCCGGGCAATATAATGCATCTGTAGCCTCTTTAGTCATCTCCCATCTTCCCGACCTGGGGAACTACAATCACAGAGGATAGCACACAAACAGCGGGGCTATAGTATGCGCCATGCTCGCACACATCATATAATGAGAAGACCTGGGAGGTATATATACGGGGGTCAGGCAAACTTCGCTCGCAGGCAGAATTTAAACACAGGAGCAAAATGCAAAGCAATAAATGACCTCGACACAGAAATAAATATGGAGGCTGGCTGTCTCAGCTTATGGCTAATTGCAGCTTATACCATTAATGGAATCAAGTGTTGCAGTAACAGATGGCCTCCTAACACTTCGCTGTGACTGAAGCATTTCAGAGGAAAATTACACAGTTCTCACCAGTTGCATAGATTGAGATAATTGGGTGATTTAACCAATATTTAACCATGATGTTGAGTTTCAGGGCACCAAAGAAGCATTTTCAAATACAAGCAATAATAATGTTGAATTGCGTAAACAATTGATGCACCTATATACATTTTAAAAACCGATTAACATTTATTTTGCACTCTATAAAAACATCATACCCAGACAAGGAGCTGATGCTAGATATCTGTGAGTAATAATTTCCTCCTATTCATGCAGTTTCATTTGTTTCGGAATTTCTTTTCCCTGAATATCCTGGGCTTATAGCAGCTAACAGAGGAAGTGTAAGCCAGATGTTTAAACAGCTACAATTTTGTAGCATTTCTGCCACAGCTAAATTCTAGCCTGTCAAAGTTAATTGGGGTTTTAGATAATGCAAAGTGGACTGCAGCTTCACTGAGAGTTTAGATCTTGAATTTCTCATGGCATGTTTAAAACAGAAACAATGAAATTAAAGGCTTTTAAGGCTTTTGGACACTTTTGTGGTAATATCATACTTCCACTAATAAGAAGTCTGCATTTATTGATATAAATACTTTTTTTTTTTTGTTCATCTCTACTCTTAACTATTTACTCATGAACTATTCTTAGTCATTAATTATGGATAACAAATTGGAATGAATTTTTCATTTTTTCAGATAGCATTTCATTGGCGTTTTTTTTTCTTTAAATCTTTCCAAAGTGAACATCATTGTAAAAAAAATTTTTCAAGAAAAATCATGTTGTCTAGTCCATTTATAGACATTGCCTTAGCTGAAGTAATGAGCCACGATTTGATGGGTTACTAAAGTTATGTTTATTGGCCATTTTCTAAAATGAGCTCTTCTCAAAAGAGCTACATTCCCATTATTTCAACACTGACTCATAAATCTTCAAGCCTGACTTGGATTGGATTTGACATTGGATATTTATAACTGAGCTTTCTTAATACACGGAGTGGTTTTGACTGTAAGTGACATCTTTAATATTATACTATTATTATACTAATATTATACTTTTTTCTTTTAAATCCATGAAATAATAACAATTGTGTGTTTAATGGGTTTAATATCAAAGGAATAACTGTTGAGAAAAAATTCTGGATTTTATAATTTGTAAATTAGTGTGTATTTAATGACAAATTACCTTGTTTTAAAATACATTTGCAAAAAATCTTCCATTTATATTTACTTCGTTGAAGTAGAGTTTAATTCTGATCTTGGAAAAAATAAATAAATACAAGCCTGTTAGGCATAATACCTTGACTCTGTGCACAAATTCTGTCCTATTACATTACAACGTGCACAGTGAGTTTATTTTCCAGTTCTGGCATGTGTGGCTCCCAGACACTTTTCTTCTGGCTAACAGTCAACCTCTGCTACATTCACACAGCTATATTAAACACGCATTTCAGGTGTGCTTAACGAGCAGCCCTCTCTCTAATTACTCAGCTTGACTTTGTAGTGGAATTATCACAGAAACCAGCAGCACAAAACCTAAACTGTACTTCTGTTTCATGCCGTCTATAGTTGCAGACAAAAATATAAAACCAGCCACTAAAAAGACTTCATCTTGGCGCAGAGAGCAAACACATGTTAACCTTTAGACATAGTACTTGGGGAATTTAAATCAAGCTGTGTCTGAATTTAGCAATATCATTTGGAGCGGGGTTTTTAAATTTCAGTCAACATTCATTTTAATGAAGTGCTGCTAGAAAGATAACAGTTGATGCATCAGGTTTAATGCGTTTTCCCAAGATAGTCATTCGGCAAACAAACCGTGACCTTAGTGTAAGAAAGTATCTGACATTTAGTTCAAAAACGAGTCAAAACAATTTCATAGAGGATCTGAGACTGCTTTATAAGAGGCAATCAGATAGACCATTTTAACACCGAACAGTATTTAAAACTTTCAGATTAATATTGATCCATAAGTGTTTGGCTACAGTTCAAAACTCCACATTCTAACTGTCTGAGAATTCTGATAATGTGAATACCACTGACGTGTATAACACGTTGAGCTGTAAAAGTGGAATGCTAGCTGGAAAGTCAAAACTATGATGGCCCATATCTCAAAACCGCTGCTGGCCCAGATAGATCTTTAAAACACAAAGCCTCTGCATAGCATCCTGTGAGAAAATGCACAGACTTACAATTTTACAGTGCATACATTTCCTCAGCTGACTCACTCTTCTACTGCTGAAACACAGACTTTTGAAGCTTCCTGCCTTCTTCTCATGCTGTGCACTCTTTTGTTCTAAGATCCCCTTTGAGTTTGTTTAATTAAAGGTTTTCATTATTGAGGACTTCCCCATATGGCACTCCTCACCATGTCAATGAGCCTTGGAAGCAAAAAAAAAAAAAAAATCAGTTAATTATTAAAAGATTGTTTGAATATTTCTAACTCATGGAACGTTAGTGCCAGGAGGTCTTAAACTTCACAGGCACTGGTTCATTTGCGTCACTCCGGCTTCCATTTCTACGTGCCTTTTCATACGCCCTTCACTCTTTACTAATGATACGAGGTGCTGATCAGCAGAGACATCGTGGGAGGGGGCATCTATTACTATCGACTGTTCTATTTACTTCTACCACAGTGCTATTAAATCCTCGAATCTGACTGGGCAGCATCTGTAGCCGAAAGTCCAAGACAGCAACTTGGCCGTGCTCTCTAGTTGGGAGGAATGGCACACTCTCTCCCTCCTGTCAATCACAACGGCACTAGCCAATCATCAGCGTGTGTGAGCTCACCTATGTGGAAGAGGGCAGATAGCTCATTCCTCTGAGTGTGTCTTGCCTGATGCAGCTTGAGCAGCAGTTTAAAAATATGCAGTCAGCTGGCTTCATGTGTCTTGGTCCTCACCCTCCCTGATCGTTAGCAGTCATGTGACAGGGAAGAGCTGGCTTGCGGGTGGGAATTAGCCAAGATCAAATTAGAGAGAAAATGGTGAAAAAAAAAATGGCAAAGAAAATAATAAATCTGATTTGTCAGAAGGTGTTGATTATTATTATTTTTTATTATTACAGCATGTTCTGGCAGTAGTTCCAGCTGCAATTTAAATGATAGGTTTATATTTATGCACCTGTTCCAATACGTTTCTATAGCAACAGCTCATTCACAGGGACATGAAGGGTGAACGCGCCACACAAAAGCCTAATAAAAAAAAAAAAGATTAAAAACTGCGCTGTTATTTAACAAAAATATGTATAACTTAGGATATGGTGGCATTTTCTGTTAGATGTTTCTTTATCATTTATGGAAGGAGTCTCCAGTGTCGGAGTTTTGTAACAGTAACATGACAAGCTTTTTTTGTTTGTTTGTTTATAACTCCATGAGAAAGGGGGGAAAAAACTGTTTACATGTGTTATAATCTAAGTGATTACAGGAACTGACTTCAGATTTTCAGCATGCCTCCTCATACTTTATTCCGTACTTAAACTTAAGGGTTTGGAAGAATTTAAATAATGACTTAAAGTGTAAAGTTTACTGTTATAAAAGTTTTTACTCCCTAACAAGGGACTACAGTGTTAACAAAAAAACAAAAACAATCCAGTTTCTCATCTCTGCTCCTCATACCCTGGTAAGATATTTTTGCTGTACGATTGATTTTCTGAAGAGTATCTCCTGCCTGTCAAAACAGAGCGAGATAATGCGTCATGTTTCTGGAAACAGACCTGATGCTCTTAGCAAATAACAGGGTGCAGGTACTCAATGGTATGCAGTGCTAAAATCTGTCAAAAACAGAGATTACCCAAACACTAAACCACTGTCTTAGCAAAAAGTTTCAAAAACAAACTAAAATGACCAGTAACTTAAAGTAACATTAAAGTAAACAAACAAACCTACCTAGACTCAGAAATAGGACAGTATTTAATGATGAATGTGCCCATGATATGAACAATTATGCTGATTAATTTCACTGGGGCTGTATGATTGAAATGTTCTTCAGATTATGGGTCACTCAGCAGGTGGTGCTGGTTTATCAGAAGCCGGAATTAAATTGAGTTCCTGTTCCTGAAGGTCACATGACACTGTTCTTGAGGGCATTTAGAAATATAATCAGTGCACACGAGGCTCATATAATTGAATGAAATCAGTACACTCTCAATGCTTTGAAGAGCTCCCACTGCTCAGTGTGTATTCAAACAACTCAACAGCTTCACAGTGGATTTCACAAAAAGAACACACACTCTTAACTTCCTGTTGCTTAACCAGTCAGTAATGCAACAAAAAGCATCAGCATTCACCTATGTTCTGCCAAAATCAATCTGAGAAGTGTGTCAGTGTTTAAAACCATTTTCTCTGATGCTGGCTTTAAAGCAAAGCTATGTGATCAAAAAGCAAAAAGAAAAGCCTTTTGTTAATCTTTTTCAGCTACAAAACCAAGGGAAATCTTATTCCTGGACGCTGAGGGAATCCTGAGATTGTGTGTGTGCTGGATACACACTTTCAGAAATTAGGCAGCTAAAATTTGGCCGGTTTTGGTGCCCACTGCGACCTCAGATTCCTGTTCTTGGCTGAAAGGAAGAGAACCTGACATGCTTTCTGCTGCTGTAGCTCATCCGTCTCAAGGTTTGGCTCGTTGTGCATTCTGAGATGCCTTTCTGTTCACCACAGCTGTAAAGGGGGCTGATTTGAGTTACTGAAGCCTGCCTGTTAACTCAAACAGCCTGGATATTCTATTCTCGTAAACAAGACGTTTCCGCTCAAAGAACCACCACTCACTGGTTTTTCACACCAGTCTGTGTAAAGAATTGTGTGTGAAAATCCCAGGAGATGAGCAGTTTCTGAAATATTCAAACCAGCCCATCTGGCACCAACAACCATGCCACAGTCACATTTTTTTCCCCATTCTGATGTTTGTTGGGAACAGTAACTGCATCTTCTGACCTGTATCTGTATGATTTTAATCCACATGAATGGCTGATTGGATAACTACATGACTGTACAGTTGTTTCTAATAAAATGGCCAGTGAGTGTGTGTGTATTTCTTTTCTTCCTATGTCCCTCAACTCTACCAGAGGTGATGCAAGAAAACCAGAGAACAGTACACTACAGCTGCATCACTCCAACACTGATGCAAACAGCACACACCACACACACACACACATAGAAATCATACAATCCCAAACACATACCAAGTGTTTCTCTCTTTTCCACACACACACAAATTCCATAGCAGACTCTGACAGATTAAGTGTGTTTATGAACCATTATCTCTTACTCTACAGTGTCGCTGAAAGCTTTCACACCAGCACTGAACACAAACAACAACTTATACACATTTCCAAACAGCCATTTGTCCTTAATATCATATTTCACTCATATTTCATTATATCACAGAAGAACCGAGCTTTTTAAACAGACCTCCATCCTGAAAGGATCTGTGCTCTCACACTCCATCAGAGAAAGTGAACAACGAGCCATTTTCCGGACAGATAGCACCTGGATAATCTTTTAAACAGTTTCAGCATTTCAGGAATTTGCTGTGCTTGTTCTTACACGATGCTTAGTTTACCCTAAATCACAGAAATGACACACACATTCATTTTACAGCTTTTAGAAAGCCCTGTTACACGTTTTCGATAATTATACTGTAAAATGACTCCACATTTTGCGTGTGCGTCTGAGAAAGAGAGAGAGAGACTGAGATGGAGCATGCTGGGCTTTAATTAAGACAAGACTGGATACACAGCTACAGATAATTACAGCTGAAAGATGTTCATCTATTTAGACCTACAGAGCCAGCGTATGTTCTCACTGTTGCATTAGATGTTACCCTGAGACCAAGGCTTAACGATTTGAGAGAATTAAAAAAAAAAAAAAAAAAAATCTAACATGGTTACTGTTATTCAAGCTCTCCAAATAGTATCATTTATCAAGCATAATTATACATTTATTTATTTTATGAAAAGAATGATATAAAAATGATGCACTGCCAATACTGCTGCTTACGTGTAACATACTAGGCTACAAGTGTCATGAGTAATTGACTAAATACTTAAAAAAAATAAATAAATAAAAAAAAAAGCATTCGTAAGGAAATAGGAAGTCATCCTGACATACTGATGCTAAAGAAGTCTTGAGCTAGCAGGCATCAGCCTACGCCAGTTCCCACTGCACACAGCTCTTAAGCACAGCTGACATTTAAGACAGCACATTACAGGAGTGCCAGTGGCATTTAAATAAAAAAATAATAATAATACCACCTGCGCTCTCGTATGACGACTACAGGCAAGAGTGTACTTCCGTGTGTTTTTCACCATCTGGCAACAAGCGGGTCTCCAGCACAAAGTGTAACTCAGGTGTCTGGGCAGAGTTTAGAGTCGCATCCTATGTATCCTACATGATTTTAGCCCTGATTTCTTTATCAGAGACTAATTTTGGGATCTGCGACAACCTGATACCAGCTCAGCCAAAAATCAGTTGTGATTGATCATGTAGTCTGTACGTTTTAGTCCGACGCAGATGCTCCGATAATTTCAAGCAAGTTTGATATTTTTGGGGGATGAATCATGTACCTCTGACAAGTAATAAGTACCGCAATGAACAAAATGTAAGCACAATAATATTGCTGATGGCATGTCACACCCAAATGGTTGTTAAGAACAGCAAAAATAAAAGCGGTCCTCTCTGCCAATCTGTCCTTCATGTTTTCCTCAAGAAACAACAGATTGCAAGTAAAAAAGCCATGTATTATGAGCAGTACAGCGATACTGCAATTTTTTTAGACAAGTGGTTGTAATGGTTTTTTGCGTGTCCACAAGAGACAAACTACAAATGACCCGAGTGACTTGGGTTCGTACCGATGTACACCATGGCTGATACAGGATTAGCATCATGCAGAAATAGCACCTGTACCATATTTCTCATCTGAACATGTGTAAACATACAGGTTAAAACACCCTGCAACAAGTAGCAGGAGTCTGTCCATCCACGTTTCTCCAAACACAGTCCCTGTCAAAGTTTTTACACCCAGTTCTGTGCCAGATGTTTTATATTATAACATGCACATTGCTGCAGGGCTAAAAGGTTTAAAAGCATATAAAGCTCCCACATGGAGTGTTTTATGTCACATAGCTGCCTCTGTTTTATGTTAACAGCTTTCTGGGTCTGGACAGATACCATTTTATGAAGCTAAAACATATGTATACTGTAAATCAGCAGTGAAATTCAAGCCCTACACACTCACTATTCACTTTGTGTACTACTTAATTCAAGCTCAGTGACCTGAGTTCAGCCTTAGTCCTTCTCTTATTATATAATGTTTCATTGCAGCCCAAATACAAAACCACACATACTACTACACGTTTTGTTCCACAAAAATATGCCATCTACCATTTAGGAATTACAGACATTTTCAGCAAAGTACCTCCATTTTCAGGGACTCAAAGGTATTTGGACAAAGTGACATAATTGTAAATATAACCAT
>CM075014.1:18529361-18588097 GCA_037576675.1 Pangasius sanitwongsei
GTGTGTTTCTCTGTCAATATATATATATATATATATATATATATATATATATATATATATATATATATATATATATAAATTGCTCCAAAGGCAATGTGTTACTCCTGCTTTCATTCTGTTCATTACTGAATGATTTACAGATTTTTTTTTTTTTTTTGGCTAAAACCAGCCATATCTGTCTAGACTTGTACTAGAACATTGCTGAAACAAACATCGTTAAAACATCCAAAGTTGCTCTGCGAACAAGGAGGGGGGGAGAAAAAAAAAAAAAAAATCACATTTTGGCCTCTTTCCTGCTGTACTACTAGAGGCTCAAACAATTCTCCAGACACCCCAGTGGGATGAAACGGAGGAATGAGAGTCATTATATAACGTGCTTAGCAGCTAAATTGCTTTAACTCAACAATGTTCTGAAGAAATAGTATGGATTAGATATTGCAAAAGTATACATAATAAAGCTATGTATACATCACAAGATGTATACATAACTTTATTATGTATACTTTTGCAATATCTCTCTCTTTTACCCGAAAATAAACTTTTAGCTGCAGTACTTTCATTAGAAATGGCCACTGGAAATGCTAATCAATAACACATATAAAAGGGCTTTTCAGAGTGATAGCATTAATCTGCTCAATGCCATCACTGAAATGAAAATGTTTTATGGGCACTTCATATTTTATATATCATTGCATTACATCCTGCTAAATATAAAGCCTGTTATATTAGAACCTTGGCCAATGAACTAAATCAGTAAACCTAGTCACTGATCTTCAGCGCTAAGGTCTTAGAAACAGCATGCACACACCTTGACCACCTCTCCTCCGTCCACCTTCATTAGCTGACGCAAGTTCTGCTGGAGCAGGCTGGTGTTCGAGCGCCATTTCAGCAAACCAAGCAGATCCACTACAAAAGAGAAAGAGAGAGATGATATGTTATAAATGGTGTCTTTTGCATACTTGTAGTGATCCCACTGGGAAATTTAGTGCGATGTTGTGTCCAATTAATACCCACATGATGTACTTTTCTGGAACTACCAAAAAACAGGAAGTGGTGGAACGCTGGGCACTTTTTGTAATCACTAAATTAGGCAGTTTTGTACAGCCTGCTCTATGCAATGGAAGGTGAGGAACCACCAGAAGCTGATGAAGATAAGATTTTTTTTTTTTTCTAAAAATATGACACATTACACAAGAAGGCCAGAGACAAAGTTTGAAGGAAACATTTTGGATTTTAAAAGTGAAGGCCGCTCCAGTGAGGCTCTGAGACCATATGGTGATTTGTCATTGTGTTAACCGTTAGTGTTCAAGATGTTACTACCTTACAAATATCCACATATCAAATGGTATACAATGTCTGACTTGAGATATAGCCAGAGAGATATCAAGTGAGCATTATTTCCATCGATTTCATTAATCACTGTTTTTAGAAGTTCAGACTAGTGGTGTGATTAAAGAAGCGCACACACACTAGTGGGAGTCAAGGCCAGCTTTAATTCTCCTTGATGTAAGTCTTCGTTCAAGACAAGATCTTCATTAGGCATTCGATGTTCTACACCACTGCAGCTACACAAGGACACGAGGACGTTTTCAAAGGACTCGCAATTTTTCACACGAGTACAGATGCACCCACACATGGTATGCGTGAAATTATTGTGTGACATGGAAAATAAATGAGCCAGTATTGTTACACTCCTGGAAACAAAGGTGCCAGAATGTACTTTTTCTTGTCACTGGGAGAGTACAATCAAGGGCATCCACCATAAATCTTTTGTAGCTGTAATATGCAGCATTCACCTGGAAACATGAATAAAGTATAGCTTTAAAAATAATTTAAGGTACATAATTGGACCTTAAGGACATCTTTACTCTAAAAGCAAAAATATATTTACACAACATGCACCTTCCCAGGTAAAAGATACATACTAAAGGAATAAAAGATCATTGATGGTTGCTGGGTATCCCAGCAACAAGGAAAAATTTGGTTTCTCTATTTCCGAGAGTGTACTTAGTAGCTTCCTGTTACCTTGTAAACATTTGTGCTAGCATGCTCACGGAAAAACACATGAAGCATGACGTTTAGAATGGTCTCACTTCTCCCTTATGTATTGGGCAAGAATGGAGCTTGTCAATTAAGATTTATTACATGTAGCTTACGACTAACTAGGATGTTGAGCATTAGACCATGTAATACAACAGGGTTTCCCAATTCACAAGAACTCCGCATAACAACGTACCCCATTCCCATTTTCACTACCAAGCGTACACCCGCTAAGGTACATCATTTCAACTCTAACCTACTGCAGTATACTGTGGGATTCCTATTCACACCAATTACTCTCCACTGTGTGTACAAAATACAAAACAGTGCACTATGTAGTCAATATGCTGTGATTTTAGAAATCCAGGAACTCCCAGCACCACTGTTTCAGCTCTTCATCTCACTATTAAACACTTCATATGCTGGGAGCTGGGAAACATTGAAATGGTGAAGGGCAGTGGACCCCCAGGACTGTATTTATGAAAGCCTGTAATAAAGAATCCCACATCTATAACTGTTAGTAATAGTATCATAACTATAGCTATAGCTATACAGCATCATAACTATAGCTCTCAAGGACATTATTTTATGGCCAGTGTAATTGCTGAACATTCCCAGCCCTCATTTTGTTTGTGCCTGCCAGTGCAATGGCCAATTTATCAAATGACTGTGCCGGGTTTAGATAGGGTCCTCAGGGTCATTTGTGGAGCTTTAACTAAACCTTTGAAGCACACAAAGCTGGTAAAAGCAGTCACTCACATCAAGAGATACAAACTACAATCGACATCAATGGAATTAATCTATTTGAGGCAACAAGGACATGTTTTGAGAGAAATGAGATGACTCGAAATTTTGCAACATAATTAATCAAATTTAAGGGTGTTTGGGGGAGTGTGGATAAATAAAGAGTTCCTTAAAGATTTATATCCAATTTAGCTCCAACTTATTGCAGTAACAGTAAAAATCAAGGCCCAGTGTTCTAAATTAAGATCGGTTTAACTGTTTGAGAGAGAGAGAGAGTGCTCAGTGTGATGCTCGCTCTACCTTTTAACAATGGCGGTAGCTAAGTTTCAAAATAGCACAAAGACACTGTCAAGTGTTTCTGACATGTTACTCAGACATCCATCTCGTACCTGTTTTATAGATATGCATACTTCTTGACCAAGGATTCAATCCCCACAAACTCTGTGAAGCATGCAACTTTCCTTTGTCAAAACACAACCAAATCCATCATCTTTTTTTTTGAAAAGCTGTCCAATTGTATTTTTCTCACACTCGCACACGAGTGAGACCTAAAGTTTTGAGAAGTCACTCCCCTAGAATTTAGTGTACTGGTGGAAATTTCCAGACCTGGATGGCTACAGAATGACAAAAGTTTGTATTTTTGCTCACTTGATCAAAAGACTTTATGATTGGATGATGAATTCTGTAAGTTATATAACCTGGTACAGCACACCATCTTCCAAGACTAAAACTACCCCTAACAGCTCTGGAGAAAATGGCTTTACAAATGTGTAATCTTTCACAGAAACACTCTCCGCTTCAAGCTGGCATGTAGGCTAAAAGTTATGTGAGCTGTGAGCAGTAAAAAAGTGATATCTGTACAGTTGAGGACTTTTTAAATGGATTCCATAGCTCCCATGTGGACCTTCATAACCATCCACCATGGCACATACAGCCATCTCTGTGATGACAGGAGGGATTGACATTTAATGCTCGCCCCAACATGAGACCAAAGGAGCATAAATCTACAGAAGCGGGGAGGCGAGGTGAAGCAGTGTACACCAGCATACTTTGGTTTGAAGCTAGTCAAACACTTATAGGGCAAGAGGGAGGTCTGTTCCATGGGGGTCTGAATCAAATTAAGGCTCAAGGCTTCAAACATTCACACATACTGCTTTCTTCATCTAGCCACATCTCTCAAGACAGAAAATCACTATAAACCCTATTAAAACGTGAATTTTATGCGGTTTTGCCTCATAAATGGCCTCGTACACTGCCAAATTATCCACTGCCAAGTATTAAAATGCAAATACTTATACAAAATAAAGATCTTAACAAGGAAGTTGTACTTTTTACTCAACTTAAGGTCGGCATTCCTCATCATACCTATGTTTAGTCGAAACCCAACAATGCTCATCACCCTGAGAATACTATCTCCACAATGAAGCATGGTGGTGGCAGCATTATATTGCAGGGATGCATTTCCTTTTCAGAGAATATAAAACTAGTCAGAGTTAAGGGAAAGATGGTTGAAGCCCCATACAGGGCAATTCTAGAAGAAACCCGTCTCCAAAACACCATTACGTAATGCCCTATCTAGTGAGCATATAAATTAAACAGACAGACATTTGGAATTTGGCCTAAATAACTTTACTTAGGCATGAAGTCAAGTTATAGATGGCAGGTTTTTAATGTGGATACTGAGTCAATACCAGTGACAAGAAACATGAAAGAAAAATGAATCTGAGTTTTTATCTTCCATGGTTTACAAGACAAATACAATGCAGCACTGCTGCTAATGTTCACTCTGTCTGTGGCAGTATAAAATTATAGGCTCATGAATATTCAAAAAGCATTTAAATACTAAACTAATAAGTGATTATGCAGTGTTACAGCCTGCCAACCACACACACATGGCTGCAATTCCATTTCAAGGTATCTAAACTTTCACAGACTGTAAAGAATGACCTTGGAATTATTGTTAATCTTCAATACAGTCAAAACAGATACAGCACTGAAATCAAATACTTAATTATTAAACACTACCTCAACCGCTATGCTTTCTGACATCTCATTATACCTTCATCCAACTGCTCTTACCGCCATTCTGTCTTGTTTCATGTTTAAATGTGATTGATTGTGTGTGACGATCATGTATTTGTTGTATTCGATGTTTGTGTGATTGTTTTATAAAATGCATGTGTGTAATGGTTGTATGTTAAAGATGTATGCATGTGACCAGTGTTTATTTGTACAAAATGACTGCGTGTGTATATGATATTTGTTGTATGTGACAATTTTTTTTCTTATATGATGTTTGTATATAATGATTATTTGTTTGTAATTTGCTACCTGCAATCTGTTGGACTCCAGGAGTTTGAGATAAATGATATAAATTATAAATATCATTCATATAATGTGGTGTAAACCTTCTCACATATATTCAGTGTAAATAATATTTATAAAATTGCTAATTTTATGACAAAAAAAAAAAAAAAAAAAAAAAAAAGAGTCAGATAGAACTTTATAACTTTGTAAACTTGCAGCCTATGGAGAGAGAAATGTGCAAACAAGACGAACCATATAGAATAGCATAGAGTAAACTGGCTGAAAGTTTGTGTAAGACAGAAAGAAAAAGCAAGACACAGCAAGAAAGTGAGAAAGAAAATTAGCAGACAGGGAAAGGTGCCACACAGGGAAACGGCAGGATGGGCGCTGTCTTTCTGTCAGTCTTCATTTCTATGCTGCATTAGCGGTGGCAGAAATGACCTGATTGTTTAATAAAAGCTAAATGACGACTCTCGTTCTTCCCTCCAGCTTCCTGATATTACTCACATAAGATATTGCCATGGCAAGCAGGCATCTACACACAAAGAGCCATCCCACACACACATATGTGCTCGCCTGCAGGCTGCATTGATTTTCACCTGCACTACTGGCACAGAAAACACCAGGCCTAGTGCAACTTAAGCAGCAGGGTGCTCCAGCCCAATATGCTAATGTGTGAGTGTGTGCGTGTGTAATATTCAGAGATGCGCCCTGCTTGATGCGCTCAGCACATCCACGACACAGCATGACCCTTTGTTCGGATGAGATGATGATCAATGCAGCTTCAGGAGCCAAAACAATCTCTCTCTGTGGAGGACAGCTGCAATCCTGCGTGTTTACGCACGCGGCTGACGACGTGGCACGGTAAAAGTCATCAGCTAAGTCCTCCATGACCTCATTAACGTGGGTGGCATGCACGGCCCTTCTCTTCATTAAAACGGCGTGTAGACCATGGCTCCGACTCTGGGGTCATATAACCCAGCAGGCCACCACAGCCACAGATCATTAGCGCCGTGCTAATCAGCGCGTAGGTAGAAAATGTGCTGCGGCACACATTTGGAAGTCTGGCTTGCATGTGGATGGGGGATCCTTACTGCCTTCACATGGAAAACATGGGATACGCTGCAGGATTGTAACTCCGCAAATTTCAATCCGCTGGCAGCGCACACATGAAATAAAAACTATTTTTCCTGTAGTAGTACATTACGACATCCATCATAGAGCAGGGGAAAAAAAACAAAAAACAAGAGTGAGAATAGAAAGAGCAACAGAGGAATGAAAAAAGAGCAGAGGAGCAGGGGGGAAAAGATTGCAGCAGAGCAGCGCTGAATTTTACTGCATTCAGTGTGTGATCAGACTGTAATGATCTATACTTCCTCCTTCCCTCCTCACACTGTGCCTGGACTCTCCTTCAACACCTTTATATGCACATGCGAGCAGAAGCACTGCAGAGTTTGGGAGAATAATGCGGTCACTACTAAAGCTGTCTGAACTAACTTCACTGTTTGAATAATATTTGCATTTCCATGATATTTGTATAATCAAATGCAACAAAAAAAAGGGAAAAAAAAAAAATCACATTTCAGTGTTTGAGATTTTTTTTTTTTTTTTTTTTGGTGAGTGTGAAAGCTGTTTCAAACCTGGGTGCAGTCCAGAGAACTGATCTCCGTAAACACAAGGGTTTGGGCTTCACGTTAAGAGAACTCGGTTGCCACTGCACCATGTACGAAAGCAAGCCACTCCTGGGACCAAGCCTTGAATAATGTGATTTGTCATATTGCTTCTTCATTGTTTTGAATTTTTTACAAATCTGTGATGAATACAGAATCGATCCTGGATACGTAGTTGGTCCAAGTGTGAACTTGCCCTTAGATGCCTAATGGAAATCCATCAAATCACAGTTCCTAAAATGTCCATTATGAACCTTAGATTTTACATAGATACTTGAGATTCATAAATCAAGCTCAATATCTGTGGGTATTTAAATAAAAACAAATTTAAAACAATAAAGTGTATCATAAAACTATGAAATTACCTCATTTTTTTTCATCTTCTCGGGATATATGTGGAATAAAACACTTGGGGAGGTGTAATGTGGCCTGACATAAAGCTGAGTCACTGTTACCACGTACACGTTGATCATTTTCCAGTAACAGCATGCCTCATGTGTTTTAATCCTCAATCTGCCAACGATTGCATTTTTTTTAATGAAAGATCTATTGTTGTACAATATCTGTACAAGTTAGTTCCTGTTATCACTTACATTACAACAGCTATAACAAGTAGAACCTGACATCAGTGGCATCAGTAGGAATGCCAACAAGTCTAGTCCTTCTTGTTACCAATTTCTATGCCTGAAAAACCCTTAAAAAATACTTCAAACAGGAAAACAGCTCAAACATTTCAGACATTTAACCTTGCTATGACATTCACCCTGTCTGATTTAATTCTAAAATCTAAATCAGCTCATCTGCTGGTTACAATAATAGTTCCATAAAATCCTACAAAAGCTTAACTATTCATTCTTGAGATGTCGCTCTAAAGAGAAGCTCGGATGGACGAATGCACAGACAAAATGAAAAAAATAACACCTCTACTAAGTGCTGACACTGGAGACTCCTTTCACATTATAAGTTTTTCTTTGTTAAATAACAAAACATTTTTATAACGGCCCTGATAGCAGTGCTGGCTGCTAGGAAATTCGCAGTGCACTCATTCTAATACGTTATCGTTTCTATAGTAATAAAGTATTAGAATGAGTGCACTGCGATTCTCCTTGCAGCCAGCACTGCTATCAGGGCCGTTATTATAAAACATTTATCAATGCCTACTGACCAATCAGCCTTACGAATTCGACAGCACTGTGGTATAACTGATTTTATAGGCATATTAATATTTTAAATCTTTTAAGTAATAAAAATTCACCCCCCCACACAGTTTCATTTAACACCTCCCTCACAAACACTCTCACACACTATAACTCAGGATGTGGGCAGGACCAGGGTTTCGCCTACAGTACAGTATTTAAACTTTCACTAAACAGCCGTAATATCAGTTTGAGTTGTTTTGTGTTATGTCGTTTTATCTTCTTGCGCAGAACACTAGGCTACTTGGGTTTAGTCCAAAATGCCCAGCGCATGTGTTACTGCAGCTGAGGATACACTCAGACCAAATCTCTGTCCAGTCCTGTCCTAATGATCTGCTGTCTGCTTCCTGTCTGTGTGTGAATTCAGCACACCTCACATGCCCCATTCTCCAGGTCCCAGGCTGCAGAAAGGGATTCTCCTATATTTAATAAGCCCGTTTTTCTTTAGCACGCAGCGAGAGTGACAGCGGTAAAGGATCCCCCTCCCCACCCTTCTCTCATCTTTTGCATTCCTGTCCCATTCTCGCTGCCTCTCTCTGTCTGCGTTTCCTCTCTACAGCCCCAGGCTGATTACTCTTACTGAAAAGAGGGAGTGATAAATAGAAGGAATGGAAAAGGAAGGAGGAGGAGGAGTGAGAGGGAACGTAAATAGGAAAAGACAGTCAAGATAAAGAAAACAATCCCTCACTAGGCAGAGTGAATGATAGATTGAGAAAGGAGAGGAATGAGAGAATGAAGAAGGATCGTTTTTTTCATGCAGGCATGAAGAAAAGCCCTCCAGCCTGAGTAGAGCTGTGTATGCATGTGTGTGTCTCACCGTTCTGCGTGAGCTTGGTGGAACACACCAGAGTGGCAATCTGGAAGGAGTCTTTGCTGATGGTACAGTTGCCCAGGCTCTGTGAGCTCTTGCCTGTGGGGAAGTGGCCTTTCTCCTCTAGCTCGAGCTTGGTGGCTGGTAGGCTCAGATAGAGAGAAGAGTCTTCCAGCTTCTTAGCCTCAGCCTGAAAACAACAGCACAGAGAAATGAACACACACACACACACACACACAGACACACACACCAGCAAATAGGTTCACCAGGTGACTTCAAGTTTGCTTTACAATAATGCTCGAGAAATATGTGAGAGGACAGTAGAAGTGGGTGATCCATTGGAAATGGGATGATATTTTCAAGATTTTGAATGGTAAAGTTTAGACATGTAACCCTAATCTTTCTAGCAACCTTTGCAGATGCTAGAAAGGTTCACAGGGCATCTGGTTGTGACTGGGATCCCATGAAATGCTAGGGGGAAAAAAAAAAAAAAAAAAAAAAAAAAGTCACATATGCTTTTGACTTTAATGTGGCAAAAGCTTGTGGGAAAAATAAAGTCCACGTTCATTCAATGCATATACAACTTCATCCTCAGTAGCTGTCTAGTCAGGGTCAAATTAGACTACTGGTTTGTGTTTTTGTACTTTGGGCAATAGAAACAAATAAATTTGTAAGAAAATAGCAAAAGCAGGTACAAACAAAAATAATAACTGCACAAGCAAAATTAAAGAAGCAGCCTCACCAGTGCTGGAATTTCAAATTTCATTGGTGAGGAAACTACTGTTTATAGCTGCTATAACAAAAGTAATAATTAAGGAAAAACACAAAATACTGTACTGTCATACAAAATAATGCACATGGGGTGGGGGGTGTGATGCGGCACAACGCATTTTTTCCTGTTACATTACAGTTTGGAGTGTGTTAATCAGCTTATACCCCAGCAATTTGCAACAATTATAAAATGTTTAAATTATTAATGAAAGATCGGTTGCACATTTTAATGGTTTATAGTTAAAATTTCATGCTGTGGAAAGTCCGAGAGACCAGTTACTCCCTATTATCACCTATGTTATAGCTCTCTCACCACCCTCTCTCCATCATTTTACCAAGTGTTCAGAAAGCATCTTCCGTCCTTCCATAAATGTTAAATAAATATCTCCTATAAAAAGGTCATCACATCAACAATTAATTTGCTGGAAAAAAAAAGTTTGCTTTTATGTTGAGCATCCACCGTACAAGTACCTGTGTATCTGCTGTTACTGCAGAAACAATAACACATTAGAACAAGCGCATTAATATAAATCTGTCGTTCAAGCTGCAGACAGAAGTACTGTCCGAGCCGTGCTGAGACCTGAAAATAAAGCACACATTCAGACCAATCAGATTCTAGCATTCTACCGCATCACAGTGCATTATTAACAGGAACTAACCTGTATCTTGGGTGTATGTCATGTTTGCATATAACAGTGCTTTCGTCGAGATATCCTGCTGAGCTTTACTGCTGAACGTCTGAATTGCAAACATGCGTGTCTAAACCAGGGAATGTTCAATGACTGTGGTATCAATTTTTCAATTTTCAATGCTGACGGTCATTCAAACTGGAATCGCAATGTAATCTGATGCAGCCATACCGTAGACTTTGGAACCAATTTTCCTGTCCACATTTTTTTTTTCTTTACAATTACAGTAGTGAGTTAGTCCTGACAGGTCTCATGATCCATTACACCACTAGAAACAGGTAAAACCAAGTTACATGCTAATTCCAACTCCCTGTCTTAAAAAAAAATAGCAGTCCTGATCTCAAGGAGACTGCAGACTTTGCTACAGATGAGATGAGGCAGATGAGGTGAGGAGATTTAACACTGATCAGACGGGCGCACATCCTCACAGCCGATTAGCATAACTCAATAGGGATATGCCCAGGTCAGGCTCAGCATAATTCTGACATTTGATATGCATAAATGCAGAAATGAAGGCCCTAAAAAGCTTAATTGTTTAATGATTACAGGGTCAAGAGCTAAACAGCATTAGGTCAGCATGATCAGGACTGGCAGACTCAATACGCCTCTCACATCAGCAAGTGTGTGAACACACTGAAACACCAGTCAGTCTGTGTGTGTGTGTGTGTGTGTGTGTGTGTGTGTGTGTGTGTGGGAGTGAGAGAGAGAGAGAGAGTGAGAGTGCGTGCAAGTTACCTTGTAGACGATAAGATCGTGTTCCCCATCCCTGAGTGTTGTGCCGTCATATCTCATCAGCTTCACAAAAGACAAGGCAAAAATCTTCTCTGACCTGTCTTTGTCTGCATGAGCAGAAGAGAAAGAAAGACAAACACACACACATTAGTACTGTACCATGAGAGCCCTGTGTATATCCAGCACAAACAGGAATGACTATTTCAGTCTTGGGTCTGCAGGGACAGTGCTAAGCTTTTAAAAGCCCAATTGTATGAGTATAAGCTTTTCCAGCACACTTTAGATCTTTATACACAAAGGCTTGTAAACAGATTCCGTAAAGGGATACCAAGACTGCAAAACTAACACTGTGCACTGAACAGTGAAGTGCAAAACTAACACTGAAAATGAGTCTCACATAACATCTACAGCATATAAGAAGCAGCTGGAAACCTAAAAGGATGAAAAATGCCAAGGCCAACAGGCCATACAGAATCCACAGAAGCATGACAATGATAATAATGGATATTTTACTCCAAATTGACTCCACAATTATTACAATTAAGCAAACTTAGGAGCAAAATAGTTTTCATACCCTTCTGCCTTTTAATACAAACTTTGCTTTTACATTTTCCATGATAAGCTTTTATTTTTATAACTATAATGTAACAATATAAATAAATATTGACAAATTAAGGCACTGTCACCCCAAAGCAAGCATGAATGTAAAATGTGAATGTAGTATATATTTTTTTTTATTATCCACAGTTTATTTCATTAATCCGTAATTACTTGTGACAAAGTCTGTATGTTTTTATATACACACGGCCAGTCAAAAACATGAAAACCTGGTGTTTATATTTTATTCTAGTTTTAATCACTAAAAATGATGCAGAATAAGAAAGATGGTAAGCTGGCCAGTAAGTCAGTAAGCAAGTCAGTAAGCAAGCCAGTAAGTAAGTAACTCAGTAAGCAAGCCATTAAGTACAGTGGGCAAGTACACCAGTAAGAAAGTCAGTAAACCAGTAAGTCAGTAAGCCAGTAAGTCAGCAAGTAAACCAGTAAGAAATCCAGTAAATGAGCAAATCAGTACGCAAGTCAGTAAGCAAGCCAGTAAGTAAGTAACTCAGTAAGCAAGCCATTAAGTCATACAGTAATCCAGCAAGAAATTCGGTCAGTAAGTAATAAAGTCAGTAAGCCAGTACATTAGCCAGTAAGTCAGTAATTAGGTCAATATGTAGGCCAGTAATTAGGACAGGATGCAAGTAAACCATTAAGTTACTAAGTAAGCCAGTAAATCAATAAGTAAGTAACCAAGTAATTCAGTAAAGTAAGCAAGCCAGTAATCCAGCAAGTCCATGAGTATGCATGTAAGTCAGTAAATAAGCCAGTAAGTTAGTAAGTACATCAATGAGAAAATCAGTCAGTAAGCAACTTAGTAAGTCAGTAATTAAGTCAGTAAGCCAGTAGGTACGTAACTAAATATTTAGCATTAGCACCTCGGCTAGCTTTAGCCAAGTTCACCAGTTTTGTAGTCTGGCTCTGGCTGTGTTAAACTATGCACAGGTAGTTCATATATAAATATTTAATTTTTATCTTTATACCCAGAATCCATGAAGAAAACCAATGAAAGAATAACATATAACAGCCAGGCATAAAAATATTCACGAGCTGTGTCAAACGAATGACATTAGCTACACTCAAACACGAGGGCGTGAGTGGGTGAAGAGGCCAGAATTAGCATAAACAGAGGAGCAGAGTTATAGCTCTGTCTCACTTACTAGATTTAATACATCAGAGCTGCACAACAAGCTCAAATTTACATTCAGCAGACCACAACCCTCCCACATCCCCGCTCCATAAATTCACACAGCCAGCCAGTGCACAGACACAAAACCAGAGCCATCAGTCAGAGAGAGCGAGAGAGCAAGAGAGAGAGAGAGAGAGAAACAAGGGAATAAGGGACAGAGAAAGGATGAGGGAGATGAATATTACACAGACAGAGACGGCCAAGTTCCTCAGTGAGACTTCTGCTGTAAAATTGGAGCTGGCTGTGGGGCACAAGCCAACAACCAGCTACACACAGACAGTTCATGATTCAAGGATTAATTTGTGTTTGGAGGCAGCTGGCCACATTCCTGGGTAGAGGACTGGATAACACAGGATATTCTGGCACTCTGTCCACTGCAAGGTGACACAGTAGAGTGGCTTAATAGATGCAGTCACAGAGACATCACACACCTGAGAGGACACACCGTGGTTTCTAAAATACTCTGGTTTCTGGTTTTTTTTGTCTGTTTTTGTTTTATTTTTGCAGGGCACATGAATTCTGCCTAAGATACGGATAATCAAACTTTCTTATTTTTAATTGTGAACAAATATTATAAATAACAACGAACAAATGGCTTCCTCAAATAACCACTTCCAAATAACCACACTACCAGGACCTCGGTCAAGATTTTACTCCTCAATAAACTATTATGATTATCATTTTAACAATTGTCAATACTACAAAAAAGGTCCTTCATATGCTTAATGGTTTTGGGGTTTAAGGGGTTTGACTTATACAACTGATACAACCTTTAGGAATGCAGGTAACAATTTTGACAAAGTAAATAAATAAATAAACTGACCAATTAAAATAAACATTTATTTAAATAGTAATAACAAAATGACAAACTGAATAATTAAATTAAAGTAAAAACGAACCACTATTTCAGTTTCCTGAATGCTAACAAACCAAAGCGTGCCATTTGAATTTTGAAAACTGACACCAAAAGCAACAAAGTTTATTATCCCACAGATACACCATTTATTGACCATGGACCATTTTTGATTAAACATTATTAAAGCTGTAATGGAAGTTTAGTGGTAGGCCACACTGCGCACTTCTCCCAACAGTGGCTTGGAGTTTCTGAGTTTAATCAGAGGTGAAATTGTCATTTGAAAAATTGCTCCAATTCTCTCAAACTGAGACAAACTGCTCCCTGGGGTGCTGCAAATGTCAGCCTTCCAAGTGACTAAAGCCATCAAACCCACTGCATCATCCAGCACAAAATCCCCAGAGACCAGGCACAGCCCAGCTACCCACACACACACACACACACACACACACACACACTGAGAACCTAAACCCCAGCAAAGAAGCACATGCACCATAATGATGGGCAAAGGGAGAGGTCACAGAGATCACGGCGCAACTCCCATTACCATGGTTACTAGAAGGAAGAATGTGGGCTCTCCAGTGTCCATCATGCTGGTAAAGTTCAGTCATGACTCCATGATGGAGGACAGGCAGAGTGACAGCGGGATGGACAGTGACAGAGACGAACAGAGATGCAGGTTTGGCTGAGATCAAAGATGGGCAACGTTTCTGATGCATGCATTTGAAATACAAATTATTATTTAGTAACTTGTATTATATGGTCATAAAAGCCAGGTCCTTTTTATTTCCAAATACAGAAAATACTTCATCTTCGACTCAAAATTCTCTGCTAAATTCACCAAAAATTCAGACTGTTTGCTGAAGTTAAAATGTTCTAATCTGATTTTTTTATGCATTTTTGTATTTGTACGTAAAGCTTTGTTGTTGAATTAAATATTGAAATCGCATTCCATGTTTGAATGTTTCACATTCAATCTTATATTAACCAGGTGAAGAAAATCCAAATTCAACTTTTGGATGTCACAATCCACTACAAATCAAATCAAATCAAATTCAGATTCCAATTTTTTTTTTTTTTTTTTTTTTTTTTTTTAAAAACAGTACATCCGGAGAGTCAGGAAAAGCAAAAGAGCATAGAGATGCTTTGATAGCATAGAGATGCAACGAGTACCATATGAAAAAGCATGACGGGATGTTTAAAAGCATTTGAATTATTTCTAATTGCTAATGTACTTTATAAACCATCATACTTTTTGCAATCTATACACGATGCTAGCTTGCAGGCAAAGCTGCTAAGATCTTGTAGTTATGTTAAAATCTCACAAACACACCAGAGAGATATATAACTGCAGTGTAATATTCTTGGTCCATAGCTTAAAAATTAAAGGGACAGTATTTTTATGATTGACCTTTCATAAATTAATGGCCTTCTTTGCTCCCTTACAAAATGTACTTCAGCTGCAACATTTTGGAATTTGATTTTTTTATACAAAATACTTAAGAGTAAACGTATAACATTTCGAAAATCTTGGACGGATTTTTGACAGAAAAAAAATGAACTGGACTCAGCAAAAAAAAAAAAATAAATAAAAAAATTACGAGCAGTACAGATTTAAGAAATATTCATACAGATAATTGCAAGTGACATTTGAGTAGCAGTCATCATTATGCAACACTTGGCCAAGAATGAAAAAATGCCACCAAGAAATGTCAAATTTGAAACAGAGGAAAGAGAAATGTTACAGCACTGGAGAAGAATTCAGATCCAGCCACTTCAACAGCACATTCTGTTTATTTACAAACTGTCACATGCTACCACGTTAACTTAAAGGTGGTGTTCTTATGGCTACATTTAATGATCACAAGCACTTCATGGCAACTAACATAAACCTACATACATATTTATGAAGCATGTATCTTTTATTCTAGGTAAGGTGGGTGTATTAAGACACATTTTTCCTGACAAAAGTATTACGTAAACCAAAGTTACCTTCATTTAGCATCAGAAAAAATGCACTACTGTCAGTACAATGTCGCAAAATTATCAATCTTCCACAGAAATCGCAAAAAATAAATAAATAAATAAGAAAATAGCAAACAACAAATTAAATAGCAAAATTAAAATTGACTTGAAATAATATTTAACTCTGTCTTGGCAAGTGGTGTCACATTTTCTCTTCATTTTTCCATCGTTCATAATATAACGGAAATGAAATGGAAAGTGTCATAATGTCAACAACTATCAGTTTCACTTGACTCGGGTGTTGTGACAACTTGACAACAAAATGATCAAAGTTCTATACAAGAATACAACTTTATAAATGTTTCTGCAGGCTTGTGAGTCGTCATGAAGAGCTTATGTATGAGTGTTATGTAGGGAATAAAACATGTCGGGGCATGCTGTTATAGGAAAATAATCCACGACAGGGAGTTGTAATAAAACCCGACACTAAGCAGAGTTCAACCTGGAAGTTGATTATTTACCAATGAGGGCACGTCCTGAAGTGTTTTATTCCTCTTATACCACAGCAATTTGCCAACGATTACAATTTTTACTTCATTAAAGAATCACATATGTTTTTAAACTTTTCATATTTATGGTTCATGTTCATGAGACAGGTTAGTTCCTGTTTTCACTTAGGTTATAGTAGATGCTTATTCAGTAGATAAACTGGGGGAACAGTTTATCAATGTTACCAGAAAGCAGAAAGCACAAAGTCCTCTGTCATGAAGACTTTCCCATGGCGGAAAACCTACTAAGCATAACAAAGTGCTGACACCAGAGACACCTAGAAATGTTAAACATCTCCTAACAGAAAGCTTCACAATATTAATGATTATGTTTTTCTTTGTTAAATAACACCACCTAATATTAATGCAGAGCATTTTAAATACATGTGCCTGTGACTGAGTGATCACATACTAGAACAAGCGCATTAACATAAACCTGTAATTTGAATTACTGCCAGTACTACCGCCAGAGACTCACTATAAAAAAAATAAAATAATATAATATAAATAATCATAAAAAAATAAATAATATTATAATAAAATATAATAATGCTTCCAAATGTTTTCACTGCCTTCCTTCCTCTACTGAACCTCACCTTCAAGGTCATTCTCACAATTAACAAACCATTAAAAATCATTATTATAAAAACATATTGGGAAATTGGTGAATGATTATACCACACCGCAGCTGCAGCGTCTGTCACTATCACCATCATCCTGCTGTAATTTAACATCTGACAGTGTGTTTGAGGAGGCTGTGTTTGAAACAGCAGGCTTGCTGGCTTCCTTAATTGATTGTTTTACATACGTTGCTCTCTACCAGCCAAGCAGCACCTACTACACCATGCCACAGCAGATGGGGAGGCATGTTCGCCAATACACACACTTACACTTTTATAAGCTCGAACATTCACAAAAGAACATCTCACTGTACTACATCTACACAAACACACAGGTATCCACATATACCACACACACACACACACACCCCCTAATGTGCAAAACGTGTTTATTGCATCACATATCCATCATATCCAAACCCATAAACACTCCAACACAGTTTTCTCCAACTTCTCCATCTCTCTCTCTCTCACACACACACACACACACACACACACACACACACTTAGACTGCAGATGGCGTAGCACTATTACCACTGTGTTTCACTGCGGTTACACAGGAACCAAATAACAGACTACAAATAAAAACAGAGTAATTTAATGGAAGGTAGAAATGAAAGGTACCACTATGTCCATTCAAAACCACGCCTCAAAAACCCATGGACATGAGCTGCCTGCAAAAAGACATGAGCATCTACAACCTGAAGGTACTTCATTATAATCTGAATATAGCATGGCGGCATGTCAGTGTCTAAATGATGTTAAGCAGTGGTCTAGCCTGCAACAGCCTGACATATATACATAGAAACTCAGAGTGTTTATACTAGAAAGAAACTGAAGGTAAGTCTCTTCATACTTAAAACTTTGTTCTTTTTAGGCATGCTCAAGATGTAATATTTTACAATTACAACTTCAAGGACATAGTGGCAATGGACACCAAGGTGCTGCTCAGCCAGATGCCATAAACTCAATAGTTAGCTGAATGAAATTAGCTAGCTAAATGTGTCCATTATAGCCAAATCCACAGTAAGGATGTGACCTAGCTATCTAGTGTTAGATAGCTAGTTTGCTAATGTAGGTTTTAGGCGAGTTATGGAGGTTTGTTAAAGCAATACAAATAAGGTATGTTAGCTAACCAGCAGGTTTAATCTGGTAAAGTTGTAGTTAGCTAGCCAACTTCACTGACATGCCAGTTAGCTACTACTTGTGTGTGTGTGTGTGTGAATGGAAATCAACAGCAGTGGATCATTCATACTTGTGCTTTTTAGTAGACACACAGGCCTAGCAGTGTAATGTGTGTGTGTGTGTGTGTGTGTGTGTGTGTTTGTTTGTGTTTAGACTGGCACTCACAGTCCTGAGAAGAGCGATGTTTGAAAGTGAAGCGCAGATGACTCCTGTTAACATCCTCAATAGGAATGGCCACCTAGGAGACAAAAAGAAAAAACTTTACAGTCTCTCTCACACACAAACACTCTAATGGTGATCACTAAAAACACACAAATATGGACTTAGACACATAGGTCTTGAAATAGACTAGATTATAAAAAAAGGCAGGCACATTAACATATGCAACAAGTAAAGAATAAAACATAAGAGGATGTGCGGATGCAGGAAAATAATCCATGCCTGGGTGTTTTTCTCCTGTGGTGGAATATTTACTGACTGCTACAAAGTACTACCATTCCAGTACACACGTTCCATAAATGTTAAATAAGCATCTTCACCATATAAACGATTATGCGTTTTTCTTTGCTAAATAATGGTTTTAATCCATTTAGTATTAGACTTAGATTAGAGATTTCATTTCCCTTTCCTCTTTTTCTTTTTGAAAGAAATGCAACCAGCAATGCCACTATTTAATGATATCTGAAGGATTCACATGAGGAATTTGTCATACAATTATAAAGAAGCAGATGAAAAGATGAAATTCCAGCAGCAGGGAAAAACAGAAAGCACTACCACGGCTGCTGCTGACTCACTGCTCCTTAAATGGGTTTCATTTATTTCCTCGACTCTGCACTTCCTGACAAAATAAATGCTCTCTCTTTTTGCATACTATATGCGCATTCCATTATCCTGCGGAAGATGAAACAGTCTGGACCTGTTTGTACTTTTCACTTTGTGTTTAAATCTGTGTAGCAGAAATGCAACAGCACAAACTTGGAGCTTTCTCACCTTGATGGTCTCGAACCAGCGCGGCTGTTTGACCTGATAGTAAATGACAGACTTGTACTCTGTAATTCCCTCATCTCCAGCACCAGGGAAGATCACATTCTGCAAAAGAGGCACACTGAATTTACCACATTTCAGAATAAAACATTACAAGGTTTTTAATAAACATAAAAAAAAGCATCATTTTATGTGACACCATTTATGTAACTGGAGTGATGTAGCAGAGGCTGAAGAACTGTCACTGTCACTGCTGGCATTTCTTCCTCTGGGATTTTTCCAGCATATTCCAAAGTTTCTAGTGGTTCAGACTTAAAACTTTCCAGTTTAGGCCACGCCCACTTCTAATTTACATCCAAATACAGATGTAGACACAGATATTTGAAGCACTAAACACATACAGATAGCGTTGTATTGCATTATACCCTTACTATATACATCACAAAACACAATACACAAATTTTCCACAAATCGCACAAAACAAGCCAAACTGTAAACAAATATTTTGAGTAAGCTTTGTCTTTTGTCTTATTTTCTAGTCTTTGTCCTTTTCAAGGTTGCTTTTTTCCAATTAAATTACATTTTTGTTATTCAGCACCATTCTCTTCTGAATGAATGACACTCAACAGTAGATGCACTGTTATATATTTCTATGCCACTATTAATAATTTAAAGATAAAATAAAAATCCAATGCAAAAGCACCCTGCAGTTAGAATAGTACAGCCATAAACTATGACCATCCTTTTCCTGTTTCCTTACATGGAAAAAAAAATTCAGTGCATTTAGTATTCAATATAAGCTGAGTATAGCACTTTATAACTGTTTCATGTGACTCTCCTGCAACATACTTTCTAAATCCCACATATTTTATTTATATTCAATAAATAAAAACTTTGAATATTAAATATATCAAAATATTTAATATTTTAAAATATTAAATAAAAGCACATATTTCATTTAAAAATATGTGACTGAAAAAATATACATTTTTGCTGTAAGTTACTTTAAGGCTGTTATCAGGGAAGGAATGGGCAGTCCACTAAAACGGCCGGTTAATTTTCTAGCAAACACACACACGCACGCGTGCACGCACAAACAAACACACACAAATACCGCACGCACACACCTACTCTTTTAGCCCTATCAATCATCACTTAGAGCTTCTAATGCTTTAAGACAGCCACTAATTAAGAGCTCTAACTGCCCAGCCGTCTAACAGAGACAGCAGGGGGTCAGAACCTGACAGAAAGGGGATAGACAGATAAGAAAAAGTAAAGAGGGAGGTCAGAAACACACAGAGAGAGTGGACTGAGAGGCTGTCAGAATTAATTTCACTGTTTTAATATAAATGGAGTATGTATATAAAAAAAAAACATTAAAATGTGCCACTTTTTAACATTTTACACAAGCTCAAAATATGCCTAAAGAGCCTTGTATCATTTATAATTTTTTATTGTAAATCAATTCTCTAATTAAATGTAAAAACAAATAATATATCCTAAAATTGACATTATAGACAAGCAGTTAACAAAATCAATCGTACTAGTTTACCGGGGTTGAATCTCAAATGGGATTTTATTGAGCATATAGTGCACTACACCGGTTCCTCAACACCACTATCCTACACCCCACATAGTGATGATATACTGAGAAGGCATTTAGGATTGAACATAATTGTGCATTAGAACTGTTAGAGAGAGACAAAGAGAGAAAGAAATACAGACAAAGAAAGAGACACAGATATAGACAAAGAGATACAAAGACAGAACGAGATACAGGGAGAGAGCAAGATACAGGCAGAGTGTGTGAGAGAGACAGAGAATGTTGGACAGACGGAGGGCAGATGGTTTAGCACAGTCTCCTGCTCAACATCTTTAAAGGGCAGGTGGTTAACAGCAGACTGCTCACCTGGCAACTGAGACAAAGTGTGTGTGTGTGTGTGTGCTTAACAGAGAGTGCCAAGCCTCATTATATACCTCCAGTCTCTTGCCCTCCTCATCATACACAGACATGGTGACTTCCACATTCTTGGGTGTGGTTTTACTGCCTTTATCGAAGTCCCCGTGAGTCAGCGTCACATAAATGTCATTACGAACGTCACCTGAAAACATGATGATAGCTTACTTCTCCAAAATACAGGCACATAGAACAGGTGCTGAGTATAAAAATACATGAGGTAGAGCTTGATAAATTGCTAATGGACATAAAATATTCAAGAGCACGGCACTGTGGTTAGCAGGTTTCTCTCAGCTCTCACTGATGTTCTAGATTCCTACAGCACACCACTTTTACAAACCTTCACAGCATCGCTCTTATCTGTTCAATTGATCGCCGTAAATTTATTTCGCAGAATTAAAACCCTCAGCAGCAGAAACAGGTGCATGTTTACCAAATGTAAAACACACAAGCCGCAGCAGAAGAAAAGGAAAACAGTGCAGGGATTTGGGGTGATAAATGGGTTTAATTTGCACCTGGCATGATGATCTCAGGGAAGCCCATTTTGCGGGCGACAGCAGTGGAGCGGTCCACCAGGTGGGGGAAATCCTTCCGGATCTGATGGATATCACCGGGCAATAGCTTCAGTGTGACCCAAAGCCCTAAGCAAAACAGAGACAGGGGGGAATTGCACAATCACAGACTTTCTGTAAGTAATACACACACACACACACACACACACACACACACACACACAAACAAGTGGTGTATTGGACACTCTTTTGGGAAACTCGTATAAGATTAGTGTCTCATCTGTAAATAGCTATTTGTAATGTGGCCATTAATATTGCAGTATAGCACTGTTGCATTTTCTTCACTAGGGAGACTTACTGAACTTTACAGAGGAATATATGTAGAGTGAATTCCCGTAACATGGTTATTGCTAGAGGTTTACGCTGAAAAATGGCATATGAAAGAAAAAGCTCTAGCACTTTATTTTATAGTAAAATAAATATTTAATTTCTATTACACAGGCTGGATATTGGACTTGAGTGAACAATACCAGGTTTGTACAGCCGCAAGGCACTAATTACTCCGGATATAGCAGACAGTACTGTACTTACAATTAATACTCGACAATATATAATACTATTTTAAGAAGTCCAGAAACGCCACAGGTTTTTTTTTTTACCCCAAAGTCCCCCCGTCTGCCCCCCCCCCCACCCGCAACGTTTTTTTTTGTTTTTTTTTTGTATGTTTGTTTGTTTTTTAAATTGTCATTCTTCTACATAGATTGAATACATTGGAACAAAGTGTTGTTTCCACAGGACCATGGTGTAACATGATACAGTGGCACAGTACACAGTGCAGATACACAAAATTGTGAGACTAGGGCAAACAATACAAAAAAAAAAATACACAGGGCAATAAACGCACAGGACAGTGCACGTCAACTAGACACAACAACAAAACAGTGTATAGAGTGGAAAAACTAGCATACAAATTGGCTGTAATCTATTAACTTTTTATTGGCAGCAATAAAAAAAAGTCATAATAGTATATTGAGAGTAATAACAGTAAAAGTGTTCAATAGCAGCATTACAAAGTGCAGGTATGCAGTGATAGGTGTACAGCGGTAGCTGCTGGGAGGTTTTGATTAGTCCAGGTGAGTGCTGGGAGGCAGCAGTGTGTTGAGTATTCAGACTGCCTCAGGGAAAAAGCTGTTGCGGAATCTGGCGGTGGTATCACAGATGCTCCGGTACATTCTGCCAGATGGTGGGAGGGTTTAAAGTCAATGAGAGGGATAGGAGAGGTCGTCCACAATACTGGATACAGGGGAGGGACGTCCACAATGCTGGACGCCTTGCAGATGAAGCGTTTGTTGAACGGGTGGCGATGGTGGGTAGATAGACCCCGATGATCTTCTCAGCTGTCCTAACAATTCACTGTAGGGTCTCACATACCAGATGGTGAGACAGCTGGTCAGGACACACTCTATTATCCTTCTGTAAAAGGATTGTCGGAGGGTGGTTGTGGGGGGGGGGGGGGTGCGGGGTGCGGGGGCTGTCTCTCTTCAGCCTCCACAGGAAGTGGAGGCATTGCTGGGCCTTCTTGGCTAGGCAGGTGGTGTTGAGAGTCCAGGAGAGGTCCTCTGTCATGTGTACACTCAGAAACATGGAGCTTTTGACTCTCTCCACAATTGTTCAGTTTATGTGCAGTGGTGAGCGATCCAGCTGGGTCCTACTACCCTCTGAATTCAACAATCAACTCTGGTTTTATCGACATTAGGTATTAGACTGTTGTCTCTACACCATTCTATGAGCTGTTCCACATCCTCCCTGTACGTTGACTCATTACTGATTAGATCCATAATGTAGCAACATCAGCAAACTTGATGATGTGATTTGAACTATACTTTGCAGCACAGTCATGAGTCAGCAGTGTAAACAGCAGTGGACTGAGTATGCAGCCCTGGGGAGTGCCAGTGCTCAGTCTGGTGGTGCTGGAGGTGGTGAGTAGTATGCTACTGCTATGCGATGTCAGAAAACGAGCTTCTGTTATAGCAAGATCACAATCGTAATAAATTATGAGCTCAAGAAAACAACTTTGTTGTCTGGAGAGCACAAGAAAGAAATAAGCTGTGATCTTTGAAAATACAACTTGTGTTAAGATCACCAAAATAAATAAATAAATAAATAACTCATGGACCTTCTGAACTTCCAAACAGTCTGGTAGACATGTAAGCATAATATATATATATTTATTTTTTTTGGCAGAAACTTTTAGTAACATGCCCACTTTGGGATTCAAAATGCAAATACACAAATATGAGTATTTGCAGCACTGAACATATTCACTATACTCGTTAGTACCAGCTACCTCCATACAATATCTAATAGTTTCCATGCAAGATACTACATACCTAAATACATAATATGCAAAAGAACTGCAGTACGTCACTGGCACACATTTATGATGCTTCCTAATATCATTTACTCTTTAATTATTTAATGATATTTTAATATTTACACATAATTTAATAAAAATAAGAAATAAAACAATACAAGATCTGTAAATCAGTGTAAGGGAGTGTTGTTTTTTTTAATAAATAGCCTCATGTGGGCTATTAAATGTGCCAGCATCCTGACAGACAGGTGTTTCCACACTGCCTCACTGCGCTGAGACTCTTTATTCAAATGTTCTTTTCACTGGTCCTCTAATTAATTACATCTCTGTGCAACTTTCTCTTTCTCTCTCACTTCCACACACAACCTCTATCAGCCAAGCTGCACTATTTCACAACACCACCATTAGCAATCGTTAATAAAACAATTAAGAACTGCAGTTTGGATTCATTGCTAACAAAACCATCCAAGACATTTAAATGCATTGTGCATGTACGTTTTAAAATAAGGGGAAAACGTAATATTCTATAATGAGCTAAATGAAATGAACTGGCACTCTTAAACTGAAGTAGGAGAAGCATAGAGGTAATTACTTCAATTTGTTTTTAAAAGAATTATTCAAGATGCGTCTCAAATGCAATTTTTTGTAACTCCCGACCTCCATTTCCAGCTCATTTTTAACGTTACTCATCATCAGCTATTAAAATATTCCATAATTAAGCAATTAACAATTCCAACTCAGTGAGCAGAAAGGCATCTTAATGCATAAAGCGTGTTTAAATCTGAGTCTATCTGTCCATCTCTCTTTCTCCGTGTCTTCTCCTCTGTGAGAAGTGGGAGATGGGGGCGGCATTTAGTGCTGCAGAGATACATGTGACATAACACCAGCAGACAGTTAGTTTGTACGTCATAACAAATCCAGCTCGAGGTGAACCTGCTGGTCTCCAGCTGGCATAAACATGGCACAGAGAGCAGTGAAGTAACGAGAGGCCAGACCACGCTAAAGACACACACACACTCGCCTGAGCCGCATTTAAATTAGGTCTGTTAACACCACTAGCACTCATCATGTAACCATCTAATCAAATAGTAACATAATTCAAACTATCATAATTAGATTTGGGACGATGCAAAGTAAAATAAGACTTATAGTTTATGTTATATTAAACTGTTGACTTGTGGCGTGGTGCTGTCGCTTGTCTGTTTCATATGGCTGCCTATTGAGCAGGAGTCCATAAAATTTTTTTTGGACCGCAGAAGAACCAGAGGCCTAATTTAATCTTACATGAAATTGACAGAATAGTCCTATTGGTACGGGATTTTTTTTTTCTGCTCTGTGATAAAACTCAGAGAGGTTTATCCCCCAGAGAGCTATAAATGAACACAACACAAGCTTCTAGCAGATTCTTTATCTCTGAACCTGAACATTTCCATAATGATATCTGACATTAGTAAATAATTAAATTGTTTACGCAACACATTGTTTCTGTTGTGGAGTATGCAGATATTAACTGAGGCTTTATTCTGCCTGAGTCTGACCATGTAATGGTCAATTTAATCATCTTAAAAGTTGCAAAAGTTGTACTCTTTCTTTGGATTATCTTTAGATTATTTTTTCCGTTAATCTTGCTTCCAAGTAAAGACAGTACAGACATGTCCAACTGATATAACCCATAAGCCACAAGACTCTTTGTAAAACATTCACTTCATGATTAGTGGAATATATTTGCTCTTAGGGTGTTTCTACACTTGGTTCACATACGCGAGTCCACACCCAGGACGGATCCTGGACAAGTTTGGGGGCGAGGCTCATAATCTCAGGTTTGCGTTCACAAAATGATAATCAAGTACTGAATTATAGTCAAATACCGAAGTTTAATACTGAATTATAACCAAATATTGAATTTGAGTACTGAATTACAATCAAATACCGAATAATAAGTACTGATTTAAAGTACTGAAATCTAATCATGTACTAAATTATAGTAGTGAATTCTAATGAAATACTAAATTGTAGTACTGAATTCTAATGAAATACTGAAGGTCAGTACTGAATCATCAAAAACTGAATTAAAGCACTGAATTTAAGTTTATCTAAGTATAAATATAAACTTATCTATTTGTTGTGTTTTTTTTTTCTTTGGTACCAACATTCCTGTGGTACCAACATTTGGTTCTGACATCGCGCAGGAATACCTGCAAAAAGGGAGCCACTCTCATATAAAAAGATTTTTAGCCATGTAGGCCGGCAATAGACATCAGAATTTTTCATGATGATGTAAGCTTAACTCCAAACTTTAAATGCTAATTAGTAGTTTAAATTATCCAGGAGAGCAAAGATTAAACAGCAGGGAGGAAATAAATAGCAAGAAGGAGGGGAAAAGACTATACAGACTTCTCTGGCATCACTGCATTTGACTTGTCAGCATTTCAGGCAGCACTATAAGAGAAGTACCTCCACTGATTTAGTTATTTATGCAAAAAGAATCCATAATGAAGTGTTCATATCCAGATAATGAGATGTCTGAAACCACGTTTGGTGCATGGGAATGAGAGTGTATGCAAGTTGCAAAGGGACTGTGTGTGCTGCAGGTGCGTCTTACCTTGGCCCTTATGATTGACCTCTTTGGCGCTGATGACTTTGTTGATGACACTCTGGAGAAAGTCATTCTCTCCTGCCACCCTGGGTGAAAAACGGGAGATGTTCAGCTGCCTGTGGCGGATGGCGTCATCCAGCGCAAGCCTGGAGTTCACACACGATGACGGGCAACACACCACAGGGAGGGAGAGAGACGGGGAGGGGTAGAGAAAGAGGCAGCAATAAAGAAAGACCAAAAAAAAAAAAAAAAAGAACAAAGGGTGAAAGATGAAAATGAGCAGAATGTGAAGGAGGAGAGGAGGATGATAAAGGGAATGGGGGAGGAAGGGGAGAGAAAAGAGGGAAAAGACCAAAACAGTGATGCAAATACCATGACAGGAGACAAAAGCCATTTTGTTAGCACACAGTGATCAAGGGTGGGTAATAAAGAGACACAGAGAGAGAGAGTGCAATTTAAGAGACGTGCCCACTCCACTCTGAGCCCTGACAAGACACAAGCCTGAAGAGACATGTCCTAATGCTGGACAAGAAGCTGCCCTGAGGGTGTGTGTGACAGCAGCTGAAACTCGTGTCCCCAGCACCAGAAGGACCAACCCTCACATCTTAAACAGGACGCACAGACACACAGCGAGAGACACAGTAAAAGAGTGCTGCTATAGTGGAACACTAGTGCTGTGTGAAAACTGAAAATAAGTAAAAATGCTACATAGTAAAAAGTGTAGAAGCTGGATAAGCGTTAGTGTCAGAGCTGAATATATGGAGAAGAGTGTGTGTGTTTGTGTGGCCAAACACAGGAGCCAAAAGAGACAAACCACTGACACAAGCGCACACACAAAAACACACACACCAGAGAAAATCTTCTACAGAATCAGGCTGTGAAATTTTTAGTTCTTTTAAAAAAAAAAAAAAAAAAAAAAGCCTCTTTGCCTCTGATGCATGACTTGCTTAAATAAGCTAACATTTTAGAAGTGCAACTAAGAAACACTTTTTTATCTCTACAGTCCTTAATTTTGTCTTCAGGTTTCTGTCACAGGGCTGTCACTGTAACTGTAACACCGCAAAAACTTCAGTTACTAGAAGTTATCCTGTCAACACACGTGTGGTGTTTTATTTTTTTTTAAAAGCAGTGGTGATCTTAGTGTCCATCAATCTTAATCTTAATCTTGACTCTAAAGGTAAAACTGCAGTGATTATTTGGAGCTCCAGTTGTAGTTCCGGCTGTAGCATGCAGGGAAAAAAAAAAAACAGCACTCCACATGTGCTTTTTCATGCGCTGCATTGTTATAACATATTCTTAATGCAGAACGAACTGATCAACAAAAACACATACACATGTTCATGCCAGGACTCCTGCAGCCGTATTCAACTAAAATTCAGCTACACAAAATTCCTTGCTTACAAAGGTCCAGATAACATGAGTGAATGGTGATTACCGGTAACTTTTAATGCTTAATCATTTATTAGATCATGGCTTTAAATAGGCCAGGGAGAATAAACACACACGTCTCTGTCCATTTTGCTTTCATCATGAATTTTTTTTTTAAACAGTTGTGAGTTCACTAATCGCTGAGAGGGTAAATAAAAGAAAAAGTGTATTAAATTATGAAAAATTCTCCCCTTTCTGAACTAATGTCTGCCTTCAGCTAAATAATTCATTTAAATTCATGTGACCGGCTGCAGCAAGTCGCAATAGATGATCTGTCCATGTCCATAATGCACTACCCAAAGTAAAATCGGAAGACAAACAGCAGTAATGCGAAAGCTATTTATCAACCAATGAACAAAGCGTTGACTAATATGTAGCGAGTCAGAATGTGAGTGTGTGGAGAAATAAATGGCATCCATTGAGTCTCAGTTTCCTCTTTTTAATTTCAAATGTCCGAGAACTTCCTAGAACAACTAGCTATCACAGTATAGGAAGTGAGATTTGTTTCAATAAGGATGTGAAAAGTGACCGTTGTAACTGTTGTCACTAACTAACAGTTCTAGCTCTGAGGTGCCAACACTGCTAACAAGAAAACCCTACCAAGCAGACAGAAAACCCAGAATTTTACCACAAACACCCTAGCACATATCAGTGGACAAGACCCCACCGTCTTGTCTATTGGTTCACAAAACCAAGGCTTGTGAAATCACAGGTCAAAGGTCATCTAGAGAAAGTTGGCACAAAACGAAACTAATCAAAAGCAAATGGATGACTTCTACATCTCATGTCCTTTCCCCTTCTGTGAAGTGGCTTTTTTGGCTTTTTTATATTATTTATTTATTTTTTCTCCCATATCTCCATAGTAAGGAGTTAAATATCCTAAATGCTACAGTTAACCCACAAATACTGGCATCTCTAATACCTGTCATACTGCCCGACACCTTGGCAATTTTGTGCAACTATGCAGTTATTTTTTTTTTTTTAAATCTAAAGCCTTATTCTGAGACATAAGTGCAAGTATATCAAGACAAAACTTAGAAGTCTCATACAGAGCATCAAAGACATAAACAATAAACATTTATAACACCCATCTTTCCTGCCAATAATGAAGTTCCAACCTTAACTTCAAAAAAGTCTATCATAATCTCTAGAACAGCATTAACCATCAGGAAAAGACTTGAATTCTATGATCTCTTCCATCTTCTGCCATTGCAGTTAATGACCTGCACATCCTCCACCCTGGGCTGCTACCAAAACTACATGTCCAGGGAGACCAAAAACACACTGATACTGAATGTATGCTTTACAAAAACATTTGAGAGAATGCATCTTTTCAGAGGAATGCATGGGGGCGTAATTGCTTCCAGTCTTATACAGGGCTGGAAAAGGTTAAAATGCCTGCAGGCAGACTAAAAGGGTTCAAATTAGAGTGAGAATCCTGAGAGAGAAAGGGTTACCAACTCCTCGTGGACAAGAGTTAATGAGCTCTGCTTAATTGAGTCAGGAGGTAACAGGCAGGAACAAGTAGTCCAGGCTACAGCTAATCACGTACCAAGAGCTTTAAACCACAGAAAAAATATAGTGTGAGACCCAGGAGGAAGCCCAATGCACAGGACAAGAGTTAACACTGCCGGCTCAGAGCACTTTAAACACCTGTTCTCTATCTGTTATACACTGCTTTAAGGCCAAAGCGGAAATTGTTGCTAATGCTTGTGTGCTTAAAGTGTTCACATAGCTCTTCGTGCTCATGGTTGTGTTTAAAGTCGCAATGTGTTTTCTGAGTTATGTCATACATGTTTGAGTCAAGGCTGACCACCAGAGGTGTCGATGGTGATGGAGAGCCAGAAGAACATCACCGGGAGACATGTGATGCATCTGAGTGGTAGATTTGTAATTAATTTATTTATATATTACAATTCTTGATAAATTCATATTACTAAAATTGCATTTTATTAAGGAGGTAGCAAGATTTTCTGGCATTGAACAGCACCAGTTTCTCTTAAAACGTAATAAAAAAAAAAAACCAAAAAGATAAATCCCACCCTCTTTGATATGAATAAATGGCAACTTTTTTCTCTCAACCAAGGGATGATCGGAAAAGGGAATATTGTGCAGGAAGACGCACACCTAAAAACGCACCAGCGAACCATGTTTGCTGTTAATGAGCTTCTACAGAGTGTTTAACTGGACAAACACAAAATGAGTACAATTTGGCTGAACCAAATCTCTTTTTTTTTTTTTTCTTTCTCTCCTAGATACACTATTGTACTGGTGTTCATGGCACCAAAGAACTGGTACAGAAAGCTCAGAAACACTAATTTCAATTTCCCTTTAAGTAATGCAGAAATGCATGTAAGCAGTCAAACTGCCTGTGTGGTAATACTCCATGATGTTCAGAAGGCTGCGTTCATACTCACGGCTGAAAAGGGATGAAGTGCTGCTTGTCTTCGTCATCCATTTTGCCAGTGATGATATCGGTGACATCCATTACTGTGGAAACAGAGGAAAAAAGACAGGAAAAGTTAGTCATTGCTGCAGGACGGGATGTTTTGGGTCCATAGCTGTTTGCAACATCAGTTAAATGGCCTCCTGTGAAATTAGACAGTTCTTGGCCACAATGAGTGTCTGCCAAGCGAAAGCTTGTGGTTACTTGTGGGTTATGGAGGCAGTGGGGTGCTGATGAATGTGCCACTGCTGAGGTGCCATTTTACTCAGCTTCTCAGAGAGAAATTCTTTTTAGAAAGGTGAAGAGGAAGGTGAGGAGGATGGGAGGGGGAAAATGATGCTTTTCTCCTTCCCACTTCAAAAACCTGTTTGATGTTGAAGCTGACAGTTGCACATCCTCCCACATCTTCCTCCGTTCTCACATGCATGGGGAAAAAAACACCACTCAGACCACATCAAAGGATGGAGGTTGTCTGTACACCCTGTCAGATTACAACATTGTAAAAGTATATTCTGTATATGTATCCTAGGGATGTAACCGAATACACATATATTATTCAGATTGAACAAATACATGGATACAAATACAGATATGAATAGGAGGCACACTGTACTTTTTTTTTTTTTTTTTTTTGAAAGCCTGCTATAAAGGCATCTGGTTGAATCCACGGGATGCAGGAAAAAAAGTTACACAAGTTACACAAGTCACACACAGGTTTTTACTTTCATGCATGCCCAAGCAAGCGGTCATATATGAATCTTCCAGGACAAAGAAAGATCACGGTCATTACCAGGAACCTATAGCGTTCATTCATTCATCCTTAGTAACTGCCTGTTGGAAAATAGATCCAGCTTTGTTAGAAAATAAATTGAATAAATAAATTAAATTAATTAATCAACAACAACAACAAAAAAAAAAAAAACAGCCCCACACATACTTCCTGTTTAGGCCACACCCACTTCTGGTTCAAATCTGAATAGAGATACAAATATGGATATGTGGAGCACTAAACAGATACAGATATTGGGAGCATTAAACAGATACAGATATTGGGAGCACTTAACAGATACAGATATAGTGAATGGGATTGTGTTACACCCCTAATGTATCCTAAGCACAATGGGGGCATTTTGGTGCCTCTGAACGCATTACATACAATCACAGCGTAAAGCCTGACAAATTGGCTGCGTAGAGAAAAAGCAATCACATTTGTGCCAATGAGCTCTCCAAGATGAACCCACTGAGTTCAATCTCCTCTTATCGGATGGAGAAACGAGGACTGATTTTCTCTGGTGATGAGCAGTGGGCTGAGAGCCAATCTAATTAGTTTACTGTGGAGCAGGCATCTCTGCCACCAGGGAGAAATCACTCGCCAATTCCTCGTTTTATTCCTGTGACCTCTTGATTATCAAAAATATTCGCGCAACCAGGCGAGACTTTCTTTGTTCACTCCAACTGTTGTACACTCAAGCGCTTTTTAAGAAGCCTTCTGACAGATCATTAACAAATTAGACAAATTATAAACCTCATGCCATGCTTAGAAAGACAACTAACACTACAAAAAAAACTTCAGTGAAAATAGGTCCAAGCGTATCGAACACGTGGGTGGAGCTACAAATAACGAAGGCCACTGATTGGTCAAAAGCATCATCACACCTGCTGAATGTCTCTGGCTAGCATCACTTTTCCCACACAAGAGTATACCTCAGAAATCTTCAATTTCCCTTTTTTCAAACATCATTTTCTTACATATATGGGAGGCGATTTTTTCACAATTTTATCACAATTTCATGTTTGAGATTCATTTTTATTTATTTACCAATAGGAAAGGTTTCTCATCACTGGCGTTCAACTCGATTTCACATTTCTTAACCGTGATCAAAAATTCTCCATCTTCAACAGATTAAGTTAAATCCCAAATGGCTTCCTATTCACTGGGTTTGCTCACTAAATAGGGTATAACATAATGACACTGAAGCAACAGATTTAGAACGAAATTTGAAATTCTGCCACAAAAAGGGCTTTGACTTGTATTTCTGTTGTATTTTAATGCTGTCTGTCAACGTTTGCACTCAAAATGATCTTAATTTTCAATAAAAGTAAATGAGTAATGAGTAAGAGTAAAACTAAAGATTTCACCTCGGACAATATTCAATTGACATTTCTGCTTCAAAGAAAATAATTTCAAGCAGCATTTTACCCCACAATCTCCAGAAAACTATTCCTTCTGTAAGCAATATACACTTCCAAACTCTAAGGTATATTATCCAGTAACTATATGGAAAACAATGTAAGATAACTGTAAAAGTGTTTTGCTAAAAATATTGTGAAAGTGAAATGTGGGATTATCTATCGTTTCTTGGATATCTGGAAAGTTTACTGCCTCAGATGAAGTGTGTAATCACTGTTTACCTGCCACTCCAAAGGGCCTTCGGAGCCCGGACGTCAGCTTTTTAGTGTTGTTGTCACGAAGCTCCATGCGCCCAACTCGGACGATCTGACAGACAAAACTGATTTTCTCCCGCTTCAGATCCTCACTGCCCAGATCCTATGCAGCAACCACAAACACACACCATCTCATTATATACACAAAAAACAAGTACGTGGCCACCTCGGCTCTGAAAATGAGGACAAAAGAATGCTTCTGAAAGGAGAAAATTGGTATCTCCTGTAGGCTTAGCACAGATGTGCCAAGATCAAGTGTCTTGTTAACACTGTGTAGTTTTTTTTCTTCTCTTGCTGGTTGAGGAAGGAATGATTGATCCACTGATTGGACCTTTTCCAGAGTGAGTAAACTTTCGCAAAGTGGGCTCTTTTGCAGAGTAAATTGTAATGCCCTAATGGTGTCTGATTGGTATAGTGCCTCTTTTCCTGCGGTGGGACAAAGCGTTCACACGGGGATGCAGCTGCTACTCTCCATTGGTGCTATTGGCAAAGTGGTTACAGAATAATATACTATATAATATTCTAACAATATTCTAATCAACAGTGGGTGATGATGGCTCTTCATGAAATCAGCTGGGCTGCAAGTTCTACTAATGCACCGATTCCATGGTCTCTTGATTAAGGTGTAATTAGTGTGCCACAAATCTGTAATTATGATGTTAACCAAAAAAAAGGAGAACACAAATTAAAGTCTGACTTTGTGAATACTATAATTACTCAACTGGGACACAATGCTTTCTCTGGCAAAACGTCACACTTGGTTGATTCATTGTCTAAATGTTTACCTGAAATAGGAGAATGGGAACTACCTCTTCACTGCAATGATACATATGACAATTATTAAGACCCTGATTATTTAAAAGCTACAGTGAGGCCTTAGGAATAAAAAGAACACGATGTAGAAAGGAGAAGAAAAAAAAATTACAAGGGAGTGATTGGAATGAGATCGTTACCCTCTATCACACTGGACTTTATTTAGACAAATGAGCAAAGAGCAGAAGAGATAGGGAGGATACGCACTGTGAACACAGCTCGCAGGTTGTGAAGCTGATCGATGTCTTTGACCAGACCAGAGCTGGACCACCGGACAAGGTAGTTCTCACTGCAAAAGAGAGGGGAAAAAAAAAAGTGAGAAGGGCTTCTTTTATACAACACTAATACAAATACAAACTACAATACTGAAACAGTGATCACTGGGGACTCTCCACTGTTCCAGACTTTTTATTAATCACAGTGACTGTGTGTAATGGTATTTTAAATGAATATTAACAGGCATGCTGAACATAATGCCCAGACTTGGAACAAAACTGAATTTTTGACCAACATATTCTGATCAGCAGGCCTGTTTCACACGGTTTGCCCCATGTGATCTGTCTGTTTTGTGTTTAAAGCTCTTTTCAAATGGTGATGGATGACAAAGATTTCTTCATGTGCAACCTAATATTCAGGGAAATGGCTCATGGTCCAACAATAGAGTTTCTGGAGAAAAAAGATCTGTTTGCATTTATTGTACATATGCAGTAGAAGTGCCAATAATTTTGCCAAATGGTTTTGAGAGAAAGTTCTACGAAATAAAGTTCTTATGAAAATGACTTTTTATACTTTTTATTTCTTTACCTACAAGTTTCTTAAATTTTTAGAATAGACAATTTAATTATGTGCCATGTTTCATTTTAAACAATAATTGCTGCCCATTCCCGATAAATTGCATAATACGCTGTAATCCTGTTGAATAAGTGGGATAAAAAGATGTCCATATCATAGGAAGTCATTCTGAAAGGAATAAAATAATGAAAGCCTAAAGATGAGACAAATGATGATCAGTGATATTTTAAAAAAACAGCTCAGGGTTTTACACAATAAAGGGCTTTGAGCCAAGAACAGCAGTCACTTCCAGAAGAGTAAGGCCTATTGAGCTCAGTTACATTCTGTTTGCGAATTTGAGTGTGTTCACACACGTACACACTACTTTGGTCTACATATGTATTTATAGTCACTACATGCTTTGTGGTTTGAGTGTGTGTGTGTGCTCTGTTTTAGGAATTAGGTGGGTTTGTGCCTGTGCCCTTGTTTGGTGTGCATGTGCACTTATTATGCTTACATCAACCAGCCCACTGCTTTGATGAACAGCTGTGCCAGTACTGAGAGTGTCTCTGAATTAAATACCTGATGAATTTGTACTCATTGGGGTCGTAGAGGGACATGAGCACCTCAGCATCCTCTCCGATCTTACACACCACGTTCTTCAGCGTCACAAACAGAGCAAAGGACGGCGTGGAGGCAAACTTGGCCTGTCTACTCAGATCCAGATTCTGTCTCTGAGACTAGGAGGAGGGAAAAAAAAAGAAAGAGAGAAAGAAAGACTTGCTCTGATTGTGGGGTTTTCACACCTTGCCCGATTCAGGGCCCTGGGAGAATTACAGAATTCTTTCTGAACTGTGGATCAGCTGCACAATTCCATACATCACTTTGTGCATGCAGGTTTACAAAATGGCAGGCGCTAGGTTCATCTGTTTATTTCCTCTGGTATGAACACTCAAGGAGCAAGAACAGTGCTTTTATAAAAGGAGCCATTCTTGTATGAAGTATTCTTGTATGAGACATGCATTTTTCACGATGATCTCAGTGCCAGCACTCTCACCACAAAGGTAAGCTAACTACAGAACTCCAGTCCTGAATGTGTGGCTTTATCAATCAATAAGACAGGCTGTCTCCTCCACTGATCATAAGAACCCTTTCCCTGCCATCGCCAAACCTAAAACAGGAAGCAAACTGACACTGAGTTGGAAAAAGCATGCAAGAATTAAACAACCTAGGATCAGGATTAATCTACTGGCAATCTACTGGCAATATGCTTCTGATACATTGCCCCTGATGCTTTAGCATGTTGAAAGTGAAAACGCAAGTAATCCAAGACTGGCTGATAAAAAAAGAAAAAAATTGACAGTGGATCAGGAAACAAGTGCTGTCAAGTCTAAGTGGGTATTTACAATCATCAGCAAACTCTACAGCCCTGTTCTAGGTCATTTTATAGATACTGACCACATTGTAGAAATGATGAATCCCATGAGTCTGGACAAATCTGAACATACGGAAAATCAACACAAACTAAAGCAACCTAAAAAGCCTGAGGAAAAAAACACTAACTGCCACACATTCACGCTTCTCTAATGTTCTCTGTAATATAAACTCAGCAATAGATTAAAAATTTGTGTTTGTATGTGTGTGTGTATGTGTGTGAGGGAGAGAATGCTAAGAAAAAAAAAAACCCTACAGTCACATCTACTGAGCAGTTCACCTGTTCCCAGAGCACATATGGAAATAGAGATCATGCGTCAATGACAGAATGCACATGTGAGGTTATCTAAGCTTCACACCTGTCTATTTGCAAGTCCTGCATTTCAGTTTAGGCCTCTCTCTGTGACGCTGCAGGGCAAGTGGGCACACGTGTATGCATATGTTGGAGGGAGTTATTGCCCCAAAAAAAAAACAAAAAAAAAAAAAGGACAGGGAGAGTGACAGTAAACCTCATTGAGCATGCACAAGAGTGTATGCGTGGATGTGAGAGGTTTCAAGGCTCATCTGGCAGACTGAAAGCTGATCTTGTCTTTTTCTCACTCTCTGAACATGTTTAGTTAAAGGAATAAGTCTCATTCCATCAAAACCAGCATTTCACAATACAGGGTTGTACATTTTTACATGGTGACTAATATACAGGAAACCTGAACTACACAACTGACCCCATTCCTATAAAAAAAGTCTCATTTAAATAGTAGATAAGAAATAATTACAGAAATCAGGGTGAATATTATAACTGATAATATCTTAAGTCTGCATAGCTGTAACTCCACTAGCCTTGGGTATATTCCACATGCACTAAAACTGGGAGTGGGTTAATAATAGCACACAACCATTATGCAACGGCGAGGGACATCGCTAAGAATTCTGGATCCCCTGAAAGAATATTCTTCTGGTCCCCAAACTCTATTTCCACACTGCAAGTTATTTGCATGTCACCACCTCACACCACATTAGCGAAGATACTGATACCAGTTGAAAAGACGTATAATTTAAAAGAAAAAAAAAAAAACACTAATAATTGTTCAATATTAATGTGTAAATGGTGTAACTGTTCAATGCTTCACCCACACTGTCAAGCGAGTACAAGCTCAAATCCAGAAAATGCCACAGACGAAACTCACATCCATGAATTTGCAATATACTTGGTTTTCTAAACCTACCCTTTTGTTTTTTTGTTTTTTTACCTTCTCCTCCTGAATGCGTTCTTCGATCTGTCTGGATGCAGCCTCATGTGCTCGGAACAGGCTGATGGTGCTGGTGAGGTCTGGGTCCAAAATGTTCCCATCCTTATCTCTCACCACCAGATCCAGATCCAAAACCCTGACGAGCAGAGCAGAACGAGACAAGTCAAGAAGGGGAACGCAAACAGAAAACAGCCGTCTGAACGTGTGGTGATTAACACAACAACCAATATGGCAAATGTATATTCCAGGTATTTTAAGTGTTCAAATAGTTTCTATAGTGCAACATTTCCTCCTAGGTATTAAAGTGCACTGTTTAATAAATAAGCAGAAACCAGTTCAGACTAATTTCCACTAAACTCTGAATTTTCCTTCCATCTGAAACAATCACAGCAGTTTGGTAAAGTCGCCCCTCAAGACAAAGTTCAATTCATTTTTATTTATATAGTGCTTCGAACAACAGACACTTGTCGCAAAGCAGATTTATAGAAATGCCAATGTAGATTTAGAGCTCTAATGAGCAACCCAGAGGCCACAGTGGCAAAGGAAAAACTCCCTGAGAAAACATGAGGAAGAAACATTAAGAGGAACCAGACTCCAAAGGGAATCCATCCTCTTCTGGGTGACACCGGATAGTGGGATTATAAGTCACCCTGCCATCTATTTCCTTACAGACACCTTTAAATAAAGAGAGGAGCAGAACATGTGCTTTCACGCTCTCCTCAAACACATTTATCATACATACTGCTGTGTCGTAGCAGATCCTTCGGGTTAACTGCAGCTCTCATTGTGAGGTGGAAGTGTCGACCATTTTCAATCAAGTGGCTTGCAATTCTAACTAATTTATTCAAACATGATGTCTGTACATGGATCACATGTCACTTGTTCATACTTGCTGTTTAATACCCCAATCCATCACCGGGTGTACAGGTAAACTCCACTTACTGCTCTGAAATACTGTAAATACTCAGGGCTCTCAAATGCAAAAACCAGGCATAGCAGTTATTTAAAATAAATGAATAGTGCAATGTTATCTTTGCTTCAGGGTATTAATCTTTGTTATTACATAAATAAATGAATAAAAATCTGTTTTATAAACCAAAACATCTGCACAGTGAAGGGGACTGTTTGCTTCTGTTCAGTCTACATTTAATTTCAGGGTTACTAATTTCAGAAATGCCTCATATGCAGGGCGTAACCTGAACGTACTTTGAATAGTTTGGTTTTGCATAATGTAAAAATGCTCTAGGTGACTTTCCCTAAAGGCTTCAAAATATTAATGCTGAGACAACGTCTGCAAGGCTTCCGTGGAGAAGAACCCACCTACGCAAATTTACAAGCTTGCATTATTCTGTGCCGAGTGCTCCAGTACTGCAGGTGGCACTATTAAAATGAATGAACTGCCTATTTTGCTCCATATTTACAAAAAGCAAAGGAAGAAAAAAATAAGACACGGGTGGTACATGGGCCCATTGAATAATTGAGGGTTATGAATGAAGACTTCAGCATGCTAGGGAAAACTACTTAATGCTTAGAATGAATCAGCTCAGGCATTCCTTTTTTGTAAGGACCAATCACAGCCTTGATCGCATGACATTTGCAGAATTCGGCATCTGACATGTATGCATGCTGTCTGTTTGCTCTGCAATCATGCCATTGTTTGTGGAAGCTAGCTCAATGCCGTCTCCGTATGAAGCATACAAAGGCCTTGACAGGATTTACTGCATGATAAGATAATTACAATGCCAAACCCTGTCACGCAGGTTATAAAATGGAAACATTTTTCAAAATTCTCTCTAATTGTGTTGAGGCAGGATCATTAAGCGCACTAAATCTACATTGATAAAGCAGGATGTGGAAGCTGAGAGCACACACTTGTTGCCATAGTCGATCTTGGAGGTGACTTTCTGCTTGAGTTCGGAGAGCTCGTCCTGTGGAAGAGTTCCTGACAGAATCTGTGATCGCCACTCGATGAGATCATAGATCATGTCACGAACGGTATTAAACATCTCACGCTTGTCACCCTGTGGAACACACACACACACAGCTTAGTCGGCGGATACAGTGCAATGAGGGCTAATTAAGCTGCCATGTTCACTCTGACACAGCAGGAGTGTGAATTTTAATAAGAATCAGCATGGTGAACTACACACAAACTTTCCAAAAAAAAAAAAAAAGATATTGACTTGAATGCACTTTTGGGCAACATGATGTAGGCCACTGTGTATTAGAGCTGTCAGAATGTTTTAGTAATTACATTCGGATTTCAATAACTTCTAAGATCTGGTATATTAACGGGCCTAAGATTTTACACTGCTACTGACTGAAGAAACATTACGAGTAGCATCAAACACAAGCAGAGAAAGTTACAAGAAGGCCATATGATTATTTAAATCATAAGCGTCACTGTAGAAGGTTCATTTTTGTTGATTTTGCCATAGTAATTTTCATCAGTCGCTCATATTTAGCTCAATTTCGTAGAGATCCAAGCACAAATCACATTCAACACACATTTAAGCCGAATGTTAAATGGCTCTTTATTCGGAGCTCAGTTCTGCGTGCTTAGTGAAAATTTAATAGTGAAACTGCACACGGCACATTAAAAGCATGATAAAATAGCTTATATTCTACTCATACATCATGGTTTCACAACCTTCATTTAATATCTGGTGGCTTCATTTATGTGTGTGCACAAGTAATTTCTGACACACAATATAAAAAATTAAAATGCAAAATAATAGGGCGTACTAGATCGAGTGTTATCTTAAGCACTATTGATTATTCAGTAACTACATTGAAATGACAGAAGTATGTAATTATGCGTTAAACGCTGAGAATGACGACACACAGCTTCACTGTCTGCACTGAAGTTTTGTGAGCATCAGCTACTACTTCAGAGACTCACGCTGTATTTCGCCAGCACAGAAGATCTTACTGCGGACCTGAAGACTTTTACTCACCACGTACAAATCCCTCCAGATGGAAGCCCATTCCCGCAGAGTGGTGGTGACCTCATGCACCAGAGGCAGCTCTGTAGGAATGACTGTCTCCTTTGGTCTAACATAATGGAGAGTATTGGAGGAGGAATGAGGAGAAATAAGACAGAACAAGAGAAAGACACTTCATCAGACCTCAATAATAGATTTGTTAAAACATACTTTTTACATATATAAGCACAAAACCCACAAAAAAAAAAAAAAAAACTTTTCAGTAAGCATGTGCTTTAAATTTGCACATGTTCAGGCTGTGAGAAAAGCCTTTCTCTCCACAGAGTACACTCAGCTCATATCCTCAATCTTGTCTTAATAAAGAAAAGTGCTCTCTCCTTTATTAATCCTGACCTTCTCTGCACAGCACATTCAGATCATTTCAGTCATGTTCGAGGACGGTTGTTCTGAAACCTGCTCCCAATCAGCACGCCCATTACTCACTCACCAAGTAGCTGTGCCACTCCAAATGCTTTTTTCTAAAAAAAAAAAAAAAAAAAAAAAAACCCTACCTCTCCCCCTCATTCATATAACATGGGGATGATGTGCAAGTGGTTTAATGGGCACTTCTTCCAGGGCAGAACTATAAAACTCTAAGTATCACACTTCTAACAGTGAGTATCATTTAAAGTAATGAGAGCTCAACGACAGACGTGTTAAGCACATCAGGAATGTGGATCTTCTCGTACAGAACATGTTTAAGCACAGAAATTTTCCCATATATTAACTTTTAACCATAATCCTAGGTAGGCCTGATCGATACAACAATATACACGATATTACACTGCCACGGTATGTAGTGATATTTCCATATTTACTTCGATTATATTGTATTACCAGCTCAGCCAATGTTTACACATTTTGTGTAGGAGCTCTGCAATTTAACATCAGCTTATGCTAGTACGAGTTCACTCAAAAATCTGCCAAGAGTGCAGGTGTTTTCTCTCTAACATAACAGGAGATGAGCCAATTGACATGTTAATCTGGAATGATTTATGCCGGTGTTTTGATCTCTCCAACATTAAGTGACATTGCCTGGAAAGCCCCGCCCCATCTCCTCAGACTCGCATGTTCTTGTCTCAATTATGTTAATGGTCACGATAATTAGAATGTAATTAACATGCTGTTTTTTTTTTTTTAAGCTCTCCTGTGTCAGTGCTGAATTCCAGCTCATGTACATGTGTGTTACAGAGTAGGCATACTCATGCTGCATATTTATAGTAACTTTTAATTTTCCTATACAATAATCAGAACTAGAACAACATAAAAAAAGGCCTAAGAAAGAGCATTACAACAAAAATTTCACCTAACAATCTGAAGATTTTTTTTTTTGGGTGTGGTGTGCAGAATCCCTTCATGTACATGTGCAAGCCTGCAGTAGCCTATTCCCAACATCACATGTTCGTTCCTTAAACCTGAAATGGTGAAAATGCTTGTGTTCATTTGTTATTTTAGGTGATCAGTTCTGGATGATTCCATCATCTACAGTCACGTAAATAGGTTGTTTGTGGGTCTTTCCACCTTCAGTTTTGTCTTCAATTGGGTTGAGGTCAGGTGACTGACTTTGCCATTTAAGAACATTCTATTTCTTTGCCTTAAGAAGCTCCTGAGTTGCTTTCGCGGTATGTTTTGGGTCATTATCCATCTGTACTGTGAAGCGCTGTCCCATCAGTTTTGCAGCATTTGACTGAATGTGAGCAGAATGTGTAGCTCTATACACTTCAGAATTCATCCTGCTACTTCTATCAGCAGCCACATCAGTAAATACGAGTGACCCAGTTCCATTGGCAGCCATACATGCCCATGCCATAATACTTCCTCCACATGATTGACAGATGATGAGGTACGCTTTGGATCATGAGCCTTTCTTTTCCTTCTCCATATTCTTCTCATCTCATCATTCTGGTACAAGTTAATCTTGGTTTTATCTGCCCAAAAAATCTTGTTCCAGAACTTTTTTTTTTTTTTTTTAATGTTTTCTAGCAAACTGTAACCTGGCCTTTCTGTTCTCGAGTGTTACCAGTGGGTACCATCTAGAGGTAAACCATCTATATATATATATATATATATATATATATACACACACATTCATGAAGGTGTCTCTTGATTGTAGACTTTGACAATGATATGCCTACCTCCTTGAGTGTGTGCTTGACTTGGCTAGATGTTGTGAAGGGGCGTTTCTTCACCAAGGATAGAATTCTGCGATCATCCACATTAGTTGTCTTCCAAGGTCTTCCAGGCCTTTTAGTGTTTCTGAGCTCACCAATGCATTCCTTCTTTTTAACAATACCAAATTGTTGACTTGGCCATCTATGCTATCTGTCTGATAGGTCTGTTTTGGTTTTTTCAGCCTAATGATGGCCTCTTTGACCACTTGCATCGACACCACTTTCTACTGTATATTGAGAGTTCTCAAGAACAGCTACCAAATGCAAATTCAATGCTTGGAATCAACTCCAGACCTTTTATCTCCTTAATCTGTCATGAAATAATGAGGAAACATGCCACCCTGGCCATGAAACTGGTTATAAGTCATTATTTTTTTTACTTTTGAGCCTGTGAAAGTGGAAGGATTCTGTAAGAAGTGGCTATAGTTCCTAAACCCCTTGCATTAAAGCTGAAAGTCTACACTTCAAATCACAAGCAATCTTCATTGCTTCATTTCAAACCCATCATGATGTATAGAGGCAAAAATAAAAATTATGTCCAAATACTTATGGACCAGATTGTATAGTGATTTTTTTCAGTGGTAAATTGTAAGCAGAGAAAAACCAATAACACCCATGCTTAACCCTAGGGATATAGGATTAAAAATACAGCCATCAAAATATAGCCTATTCCGTAAGAGAAGGCTGGCCTGAGCAACAATGACAAAACTTGGAAAACATACATACCTCTGGGACACAACACAATGTTCTGTATTCTACATTATTGAACACCACCCAGATCATTCCATTTTTAACTATAAGCAAAAAAAATTAGTGCACTGAGGGGCCACTAATTAAAGCCTCACACAATAAAAAAAAAAATGAAAGAAAAAAATGGAGGTACCTTTAAAATGAAAAAAGTAACATGACTTACCCACTGCCTTCAACTGTAGCCTCTTTCAAATGTATGTAACAGGCAGGAAATATGCCCTGCAATGATATAATATAGCTCTGTATTATGTCTACACCATTTCAATGCAATCTAACAAAACCAAAAAATAAAAAATTTCAACATGAGATCTAAAATGGCTCCTAATATCCAAAGGCACTTGACTGAAACTCAAGCTCCTTGCCTAAACTAATAACTCATCTCTCAGGCCCCGACCTCCTCATAAATCAGCTCACCTTTTTTGAGCGCCTCCTCAGTCGGTGTCCCCTGTACCAGCCTGCAAGACAAGATGTAATACATTACCGATATTGTAAACAGCTGTGATTGCATTACGCTGACAATATGCATCTCATTACCGGCGCGCAAACTCTCATTCCTACGCACAAGTGCGCGCTCGTATTTCCCCCTATCCGGGGGATGCGTTTAATAAATCACTGCGTGACATGATCTCTGAGGATCTGAACAAAACATTCAATGCTAATGATTTTTTTTTACAAATTGTATGTGCTCGGGGCCAAGAATGCTTATACGCAACGACTGAATAATGCCTGGATGGAAGGAGACTGTATTTGACCAAAAAAAATGAATGAATGCATTTGAGGGGTAATCATTAAAAATGTCTAGCTTTGGAAAATATGGTGGCTGCTCATGGAATATGACCGACTCCAATCTCACATCCTACGATGGAGTGAAGGCATTACTCTCGTTGACAAAGAAATATGGTTCCATTTTCCCAGAATGCCACTGGTGTCAAACCTGAGAGAATCCATCAAAGGCATATGGAGAAAAGAAAGTGTGTGTGTGTGTAAAACTCACCTTCATACGTCTCCAGTATGTGTACTGTGTCTCCAATTTGCAGTGAAAGCTCCTCCTCACTGCGAGCATCATAGTTATAAATCGCTAAAAGACAGAAGGAGAAGAATAAAATTAGGTACGCATCAGGTACACTGGACCACAACACTAGCACGTCATCAAGAAGGCAGGCAGAATGTACAGACGCAAGCAAGTCAAGGGGGTTTCATTGTAATTCCTCTATATAACTTGTAGACATCGGAACAAAATGTTGTTTCATGCAGACCATGGTACATGTTATGAAGTAGCAAGATACACAGGGCTGCATAAAGTGAAAATACACAACAGTGTGAGACGTGTACAAAATGTATAATAAATACTCAGGATGCTCAGGACAGTGTACCATGACTAGGCAGGACAACAGGAGCATAGTGGATGGAAGAACAGCAGCACGCAGGGTCGACAACTCAGTGTGACCTCACTTTTTTTCCTGCCATGCACTGAAGCTTTTCAAATCTGATGCGTTCATTAGATTAATTGACTCTATATAAAATATATTCTCATTCACGTTATTTATGCCCAAATCCTACAGCAGCCTGCTTGCTTTACTCACTCACCTACCTATACTTTATTTATGCTAATATACACTATATAATAAGAAAACTTTTTAAAACCTTGAACACAGAACAATTTACCCATTTTTTAACTGCTTTGTTAATATGCATAATATTACTTTAAATAATTAATAAAGTAATTGGTTTTGGAATTTAAAAGCAGTTAAGAGGGGGAAAAAAAAGGGATCTACTCAGTTTTGAATTTGGCCTGGTTTTGGACAGATTTTATATTTTGTTGACCATTGGCTGGCTTGCAGGTTAGCCCATACAATCAGATACAAGTGTTGCTAGAAGAGTAAGGTTAGGGTTACAGTATGTGCATCACACACAGGGGAGGAAAAAAAAGTGTCTTATCAGAAGAAAAAGACTTCAGGCAGCACTTTATCTCTACAATAAAATTCACATCTCAGATGAAGAGAGATAAGTATAATTGATTCAGACGCAAATCGCGTTCTCATTGCAATCAAACCGCACTAGCAATGAGCTCACTTCTCTCAGACGGTCTCAGGCCAGGTTTTTTTTTGTTCTGCAACCCAATGTCATTGCTGTGTTCTCACCATATGTGAAAGCAGTATAAGTCACAACTTATAGTGCAAGCTTATAAAACAAAGGCAATCGTAATCTTTCCTCGCTCTTTCTGTCTCTATTCATCGATCCCTTTCTTGCTTTCTCAGTTTCCTCACATTCTCAGGGTCTACAGCTCAGGCAGGGACACTGAGCAGCTTTACAGTGAGCATGAGGTGTCATACAGAGACCATGAGTCCTTAGAAGAGGTCCTTGAATGTCAAGGATATCTGGAAAGAAAGTAGCAAAGAGCAAAACAAAGATCCTTGAGACAGGTATGTTGACTTACCAGCCAATTGGTTAGTCTACACTCTAACCACTAGGCACGATTTATGACAGCTACCCTCAGGCCCTTAATTAGTGGTCAGTTTCTGAGCACAGGGCAGCTGAATATTTATGGTGGAAGACTGCAACCTAGCACTGATACTGATGTGCATTAAAAAAAAAAAGAAACAAAAAAACCCCCACCAAGTCTGCCATTCCCAATATACTCATACCAGTCTCTCACGCACACAGGCACACACGCACACACACAACAGGGCACTGCAGTATTAAGGTTTCTCTAACTTATAGGTTACTTTATAGGTGTACATTACTAACTATACCTCCCTCAGCCCTTCTTGGCCTTCAATGCAAAGCCACGATGCAGCTGCAAGACTTGTTTTCAGCCTCCCCAAGTTCTTCACAATACCCCATCGCCGGGTTTCCTCAACTGACATCCTGTAGTTGCCCGTATCAGATTTAAACTACAGATGCTCACCTACAAAGCCTCACCTGCCTGAAGGCACTTATCAAACCCAACCCTGGGACAAGGAAGTCTTGCATCACCCTGGTATCCAGGTGGTGGAATGAACTTCCCCTGGCTGTCCAAACAGTGAGTCAGTCTGTCTTCAAATGAAGACTGAAGCCACACCTCTTCACTAAACACCTGAAAGAGCACTAATGATAAGAATAAATGCTGGTACTGTTTTGTTGCTGTACTAACTACTACTGCTAAAGGGTTTTAGCTTGAGAGTATTCTTGATCTTGACCTATTTGTACTAGCAAATAGTTGAGGATATGTTTTTGATGGAAACTACCAAGCACTTCTGTAAGTCACTCTGGATAAGGGTGGGTGCTAAATGCTGTAAAAGTAAATGACCACCACAGGACCACCACTAATCTGGACCACTCTTATTTTGTTGGTCCACTTCGTAAGTGTAAAGTTACTACCCCCTTCATCAGTGTCAGCGTCAAGTGAGCACTTCTCTGTTGGTGGACTTAATCTGGCTGTGGCATTGAGCTGTTTAAAACCTCAGCAACGCTGCTATGCCTGATACACTAATATCACATGGCTTTATATATAAAGCAACTGGTATGGTGGGAGTAACTGATAAAACAGCCAAAAAAGCAGATACACAGTAGGCGTACTTCATAAGGTGGTACCTACAAGTGTGTACAATGTAGGTCCACTTTATTTACTCAATTTATTTTATCCCTCTCTCTAATCATCAGTGTCAGAGCTACAAGCCACCCACACACACACACTCACAAGTATGATACAACCACTGAACAGAGTATTACATCAGATGAGTGATGACACCGTTACAACAGCTCACATATAGAGTAACCTCTTACATACACACTTACACACACACACACACACACACACACACACACACACACACACACACTTTACTGGTTTTATTTACTCACCCTCAGTCAAATCTCTATAAAATGGCAGAGAACAGCAGACAGAAACAAGCTCAGTCAGCAGGCACTAAAGACTTAGTTTCAAACAATAAATTCTTCACCAGCGCTGTGAAGTTACAAACAATAAATTCCAGGCAAGCGCTGGAAAATCCTCAACAACCCATCATCAATAACACTCAAACTCTCATGCTTATAGAACAGTGGCACTTATTGTAAAGAAGTTTTATTTGCAAACTGCCTACAATTAAAGAGTCAAATGTAATTTCTTCAATGGCAAGAACTACAAAAATGGTCAAAGTAGTAATAAAACAAACTACTACTACTACTACTACTATCTCACACACACACACACACACACACACACATATTCGTCTTACCAAACTTGAGAGGATGTTTGACTGACATATCTGCTATACCCAAACCTAACCTTAACCTCAAAAACCAAAAGGAAACATTTTGGCTGTTTGCTGTTGTTTTTTTTTTTTTCTTTTTTTTTTAAAAAAAAAAACAAATACAAGCTTTAAGCTTTTTGTAAGAAAAAAAAAAAAATTAAAAGCAGGTTTCCTCATGTCGATCAGCCAAATGTCCCCACAAGGTTAAACATTTGTCCCTACCAAGATATAAAACCACACACACACCCACCCACCCACACAGCAGAGTCTCCCAACCATAGCTTATACCTGAGTTTGGCGTCCAAGTATATCGATGACTGCACAAAAATTTTTCAGCACATATAAATGATTATATCCATTTAGAGAAAAGAGCACGAGTTTCCAATTAGGCCTTGACATGAACAAGGCTCAGGTTCAGAGGCGAAGGCGAACAGTGACAAGCTGAGAAGAAGTAGACAGACTTGGAACAGTTTCTGCTTCCCCGGTGATAGTCTGATGTTAACGAACCTGCGAGTTTGGCCATTATTTTCACTTACATTCAAAATTTCAATTACTTAGTATCTGATTTTACAAAAAAAAAAAAAAAAAAAAAAGATTTCAAATTTTAACTAATGGTTCATCTCAAAATGTTTCCAAAGTTTTTTTTTCTTGAGGGAGAAAAAAAATCTTTTGGGGGTAATAACATAATATAAATCATATATCATACATCACGTCATATCTTATATTACATATCTTATTGTAGACCCTGCGCTGTCGTCTATTTAGATGCAGAACGAGTTATTCCGATATGAGCATGCTGGAAACTCCTTCAAAACAATCTCACTTAGGACACACACTGTGCACCTATTGATATTTATATAATTGGAAGACTGATACATAATATTTGCCTTTGAAAATGTCCATCTTATGAGCACTGGACTAGTATTTGAGCAGTGAAATGCATTCTGACAGCCCCATCAGGAGTGTATGTTTCAGCATGCAGGAGCCTGTACCATGCCAGTGAATAGGCTGAATCCATCACCTGCCTGAGTCCAGTGTACAGCAGGCAGCACTGAAATCTAATCAGCACAGTACACCACCTCCACCGTGAACGTCTCCGTTCCAGCCAGGAGCTTTCATTTGCTTTTGTTCTGCTGCTGTCCTGCATGCTACTATTTATCCAGACGCATGCAGAGAGAGTGAAAGACACAGAGACAGACAGAGAGAGAGAGAGAGAGAGAGAGAGAGAGAGAGAGGACGAGCAAGCAAGGAAACATGAACAATAGAAGAGGAAAATGACTTCAGTGTGGCGCTGACAGAAAGAATACACTGAAAAGCACAAAAGGGTGACTGATACGGGAAAGAGCAGCAGGAATGTCCCTCACAGTTCCTTGGAAATCGTTTGGGAAAGAATTTTAAACACTCCAAGCCAACCAGATTGATAATAGTGTGCAAAGCAATCCGGTTTCATTCATGACATCTATGATGATGAGCAGTAAAAGAAAAGGTAGCTATTCTAACAAATAAACAAGGCAGAATCTTAGTGTCATCATGGAAGCTCCCGACTAAACCAGGCAACATTCACATCCAAATCATGACCTCAGTATTATCATGACTTATCTGCTTACCAACTAAAATCCCAGATGAATATACAACATAGATGGTAAATGCCAATATATATATCCACATTATATTTACATGCTGACAACACAGCAGACAAGCCTCAGTATAGTGATCTCTCTGACGTTACAATGGGCACAGGCTCACCGAAAGTGGGCAGATGAAGACTGGAAAAAGATCAGGCGACGTTTTTTCCAGTCATCAGCTGTCCCGTGTCTGTGAGCCTGTGCCCACTGTAGCCTCAGATTCCTGCTCCTGATTGACAGGAGTGGAAGTCAATGCGGTCTTCTGCTCTTCCGTCTCAAGCTTTGACGTTTCGTCCATTCTGAGATGCTTTTCTGCTCACCACGGCTGTAAAGAGTGGTAATTTGAGTTAGTGTAGCTTTCCTATCAGCTCGAGCCCATATACCCATTCTCCTCTTTCTGTTTTCTGTTATGTCAAGCTCTCGACCGCTATCTGCATGATTTTATGCATTATGCTTAATGAATGAATGAATGAATGAATGAATCTATCAATCGATCAGCTTACTGAAACGTCGATGTCATCATAATGTGGTCTTAGTGGGCTTTAAAATGCTCACATTCTTTTCTCAGTTATGCTGTTTATTACCATTTATTAAGATGAATGAATTGCATTATAGGAAACACACAGATAGGATTGTTTAAAACCAAACAGTACTTGAGGTTATGGAATAAGATGAGTCTATCTGTGTTTGGCCTTGGTTCAGAAATCTACTTTCTATTTGTCTTAGAAAGAATTTTAATGTAAATCTAAAGTAACCTAAAAGTCGTTGAGCTGAAAATGTAGATATGACAGTAGGGTTTTGATGTCAGAACTTTTTATTATACAGACATGACCTTCTAACACGCTGGTCACGATATTAGTATATAATATTAAGCTCATGCTGCAGTTCATAAAGCTCTGAAAGTGGCCAAATGATGTAATGTACCTCAGAAAGACAAACCTGCACTATGGATGGAAAAAGATCCTGCATAATTAGCCTAAGTGCTCAGCTTACTTACACACGCGCCCACACACTCGCAGCTGCCTCATATTAGCTCAACTCAATAGTGATGTGATTAGAATTAAAAGTGAGGCTGGCAAAGAAGCTAATATCCAGCTCTAATCCATGTGCATATATGTCCAACAGGTTATTGAGGAGGAAGAGAGGTGCAGAGGGAGAGAGTGAGAGCGAGCGTACAGAACAAAGAGAAATCAGAGGAGGAGATAAAACGTTCAGCACCAACTGAGAAAATCAGAGTGGAATAAAAGAGGGCACAGAGAATGAGTCTTAGGAAGAGTGTGAGAGTGTGTGTGTGGTAGTTTAGCAGTATGAAGAGCTCCCTGAAGCCTTGCAGCTCTCCCAAGTGGCACTGTGCTTCCTAGTCTCCTCATTGTAAAGCACCATTTCACCCTCCCCGGTGGTTCTGAATGAACAGAGCGCATTGAGAAGCCTGCAGGAGTGACCTAGAGCAGGATTCCCTGTGGCAGGGCTGTCTCTTAGCCTGTCTCTCTCTCATTCTTACACACACACACACACACACACACACACACACACACACACACACACACATATAGACACACAGCAGGAGGCTCAGTCAGTGGTCATAACACTCCAAAAAGGCCACTGAAAATCTCCATTAAGCCAAGCTCACACACTGAATGACCCCTGCTGGCTCAGAGAGAAACACTCTATCAGAATCCACTTACAGCTTTATAAAGACTGAACATCACCTCTCAATCACAGAAATAATAGAAAATAATGTCAAGGAGTAATAAATTCAATCCTAAATCCTAGACAGCCTGAATGTTGCAGAGCTGAAACGGAGTCAGATTTTTATTTTATATGAAATAATGTAATACTAAATTCAATACACGCAGCTCTAGCAGCCACACTCACCTACACATTTATAGCTAAGAAATAAACAATAATCGCACAAACAACATGTATACAGCTATATAAATTAGGAACCAGAGATATCAGATTGCTATAGTATCTAATGGTGTGTAAATCCGTATTAAAATATACAAGAAGTATTAATAATAGGGACAACCTTGTATTTATTCTGGCACATATTTGGTACAGATCATGTTATGGTTTGAAACCATAAATCTGACAATTTTTTTTTGCCTCATCTACATGGGTATGTAACTTCCGCAAACTCAGTCATGGTCTGGATTTGTCCAAACATACAATTTATTACTTTAGAAAAACTGTATTGATTATACAATTACCAGGTAAACTCTGAATTACTGAGAGTCCTCACAAATAAGAGTCTTTAAAACAGAAATGTGTTTTTGGCTACCTTGGTGAGTTGCTAGCTTTATCTCATTTTTTTAAATCAATTTGTACTGAAATTCTAATTCAAGTTATTAGTAGGGGTTAAGGTGTGCATGCACCTCGATAATTGCAAAAAGTAATCTTCTACCAACCGCAATTTTCACCACTGCTGAAAACACAGCTTTATAAGACCTTCTAGCGTTCTAGCATTGCAGAAAGCAAAACACACTTCTTCATTTCAGTGTAAGGATGCTGCATCAGCGGAGTTGAGGCCAAAGAGGGCTTTGAACAGTTTCCCTGTTCTGTCCATCAATTCCTTGTTTCCAGGTGTTCTATCTAGAAGATGTTTTAACCTCCTCAAAGAAGGCGATTATGGAGACAAAGGCACAGCAAAGAAACAAAGGCAAGAGCAGTGACTGTATTCAGGCAAAGGATGGGAAAATGAGACAGTTGAGGAATCATGTCAAGTAAAACCTTATGGAACCTACTGAAACTCATATTAAAGACAGATACGGGTAACTCGTGGTTACGAACGTGAACTGCCAAGATAGACAGATCCGAGCTGAGCAAAAGGTATTCGGAATTGTGCATACAACTTGTAATATGAATGTAGCCTTGACGCTTACGTTCAACTTTGTATGACTGAGTGCGCCAATGGTAAGGCAAGGGTTTCATGAAGGGGAAGACTTCTGAATGGCCATAACCAAATCTGACTAAATATCATAAAAATGACCAGTGACAGCGCACGGCGAGAGGCTGCCAGAAAATGTGCAAGTCATCACATAACATCAGACTTCCTGAAGTGGTTTGTGCAATCAGAATGTTTACACCTACTTTTTTTTTTTTTTTTTTTACATGAACTTGCTAAAGGAGATAAAATCCTGACACTCTGGACACGTGAAATGCCAAAAGTAGTCAAGATCTAAAACCCCGAGTTGTAGACATACCTGTTTGACACTCTCATAACTTCACCATGCAGATGGCTGAAATTCTATGACCTGACACACGCACAACGTGGAACACAAGTTCGTGACAGCACTGAACTACTTTTACAGACGTGACAAGACAACATAGAATGCGAAAAAGCGCGTCCTTGTCTGGAAATTCTGACACATAACTGCTCAAAAAGCCCCGTTTTGTACTTTAAACCTATCACACACTTTAACTGACATCAACTGCAGACACCCTGCAGCTTACATCTAACCCGACCCGTGTGACAGCCTATGGACAGGAACCAGCAGTAATTCCTTTTCACTCTTTCCTCTAATGCGAGCTAATTGGAGGCTGTAATGCTGAGACACAGGTCTGAGAGTTTTTAATGGCTGCTGGCAGAAACAAAAGAGCTCACCAACTTCACAGAGCACCACAGGTCCCCTGTTCCCACATTAAATCAATTACATTCAGTAATCCATCATGTTTATCTGCTCGGATAGCACTGCTGCAATTAACCTGGCATTTAACAGTACACAAAGCGAAGGAGCAGCAAGGTGGGGGACAAAGAGATGAGGATGGAGTGGAGGGATGCGAGGTGAAGAGAAAGTCAGAGTACAACAGAATCACAGTGTTGTTCTGAGCGAGGCAGAGAGGTGGCTGCCAGATCTCCGGCTGTGTTCTAATAAGTGTGTCCTTTTACACTCAAACAGGCAGGCTGTGATATTACAGCTCTCTGTCAGAGACGGGAACTCCAACAGCAGCGTGCTTAGACTGCTTTCACACAAAAGAAAAGCCCTGCTCCAGCATTACATATAAGCTTTAACGTGACCTGTATACAGAAAAGGTGTAGTGGATGCATGTGCTTAACTGTACATAACATCTTTCCCAAGAATAAGAAGAAAGTGTGCATGGAAATACACACACACACACACATATATACATATACATATATATATATATATATATATATATATATACACATACATACACACATATATACATATATACACACACACACACACACACATATACACACATATATATATATATATATATATATATATACACACACACATACACACACACACACACATATACACATATATATATATATACATATATATACACATACATACACACACACACAAACACACACACCCCCATTCTCTGTGATTTGTATTTTTGTCCCAATCGGCAGGACTACGCATTATTCCACTTCAGGGTAGACAGGTCTGAAGATGCAAAACATTTTTTTCAACCCACTGCTTCAACCTTTGCTCAAAGGGGTTACTTGCGTCATATCAGGAAACCAGTATGAGCAGCCAAATCATACGCTTCTGAGCAACTACGTTTACAAAAGATATCCGTCATTACATGAGCCATGGGTGGAGCATCTGAGGCTGAGACTAGGTTTTTGGTTAACAGATATTTCAGCATACCACCCTTTCTAATGACTGACCAAATTCCTAAAGTATTATCTCGGCTGTGGCCTCCTCTGAATGCAGCCTGACGAACCTGAAGACAGCAATTATAAAATCTCTGTACACGTTCAGGCAAATCACCATCAGCTGTTAAAAAGCGTTCCTCTTGCGGTTAAATGGAAGACTTCACATGCCTAAATGTCACTCTGGTCTCTCTGTTTAAAATAGGAGCAAGTTCTGAAAATAATCTATAGCTCCACAGAAGTGTAGTGTGTTGCATTAAGGGAATTATGATATTAAAATGATTTCTCATTCAGCTGCATCAAGGTATCAGACTAATAACATTTCAAGGGAACCAAATTTAATCAATTAAAATAAAAGTTTAGTTAATAATTTTTTTTTTTTTAAATAAATGAATAAACCGTCAATTCAGTTGACCTGATAGAGATCTAATGGCAACCATGTAACAGTGCACACAGACACACAGAAAAACGTATATTAATAGCGGAGTCGATAAAGGCGCGGTAGGCAGTAATCTTAGCAGGTAGAAAGAAACTCCTTCATTTCAGCACAAAAACCATAGCATAACACTACGCTTTTACTGTTTATTGACACAGAAATACACTTTGCTTTCGATTAACTTACAACACCAACTTTAGTGAATTCACAGGTCGAAATTCAGCACCAGTCAAAAGTAACCACAAATGCGTCTTCCACGTCCTGCGTCCTTTCCCCAGGGGCTTTTCTGTCCTGTGAATTTTATATGCCACTAGATGTTTTCAGCTCTGAGTAGTTATACACCAATCTTCATGTTTCATCTCAAATGAATAGTTTAGTGCTGGAACAAATTGCTCCTAATGGCTTCATACTGTCTGAAGAATTACCCCAATCCTCACTGACTGAAACAAAGATTCTCTTTATTTGTATATTATTCTTCAAATAGATCTTTAAGGCATAATTTGCTGTTATATACAGAAAGGAACATTATGTTAATAACTTGCAAAGCTAATGCTTTTACACAGGAAAGAGAGACTGCATAAATCACAGTGCCTAAACTATAAGCTGTAAAAGGCAAATTACTGCACACTGCATTGTTACTGGGTTTCATTTCATTTTATCTTAAGGCAGAGAATGAATAGGAACCAAATTTGTTATTATCATTTGACATCTTACAGCGAGGAAACGCTTGAGTATATGAATCCCTAACACATTCACAATGTCAGTAATATACATATGGCACAATTAAAAGCTCTGAAGCTGTAGGCATTCGGTTGTAAATGCCACTAAAGATTAACAAAGTGAAAGAAAAACAGTCTGAAAGGCGATCGATTCCTGCCCAGAAGAGGCTGAGAAAATCCCCTTAGATAACAACTTTATCCGTGTTTCACAAGCAGAACAATCAAAGGTATCGCCGACCACATGCTATAGATTCTGGAAGGATGAGTGTGTGTGTGTGTGTCTGTGTGTATGTGAGAGAGAGAAGAAGAGATAATGAGGGATACGAGCTGATATATAATAGTGTGGAGGAGATGGGGGGGTGTCCGAGGAAAGCAACACACCATCCTTCAAACACAAAGGGTCATGGTTATAATGAATGGAGACTGGACAGTTTTCCCAAGCTCAGGGCATTTAACGCCCACACCAGTAACAGGACTGGGCCTGCAGAGACACAACACGTCAGCTAATGGTGTCTTCTCACTGCCAGGAGTTCCTGCAAATGAGCCAGTAAAGCCAATTTTCGCCCAAATCTGAAGAAATACAGCCTACGATAATGAATCATAACAGTCTATACTTCTGTGACGTGTTTCTCAGTCATGAAGTTATATCTTTAGTTACAGGAAAATGAATCAAGTTGCACAAACCCTTGTTGAAAACTGAATAAAGTATGGCTGTAAATCAGACTTAGTAAATTCGTTAGAGGATTGTGGGACGGCTCAAGCTTAGTGGCAAAAATCGTCTGGACTCCGCAATCTCTCAGGAATCATCAGTCAGATTAGGATGAAACTAATTAACCTTGTGCAGTTCTTCACACATCCAAAAACAATATGAAGAGCCTCTCAACCCGAGAGTGACAGGCCAAAATATTAATTCCTTACACCGCTAGGATTTAAGTCTCTTCTCAATCGTCCATACTGCTCAATCCTCTTTTATCAGACCAGTCTCTCTCTCTCTCTCTCTCTCGCACACACACACACACAAATTACACTTCCTAAAAGCTTATGTGAATTTTTAAACAATGAACAATACAAACAATATTCATGAGAGAAAAAGCTGTCTCATCATGGACCAACAGCAAGACAAAAAAGAGAATCAAAAATCAAGGTTAAAACAGCATCAGAATTACAATCACACACACACACCCCTCTGCCAAATGACACCCTCAATCTTTAAATGTGACAGACCGAATCTGTTCGCACTCTGTCATCATAAACAAAAGCAGCAAGCATGCACGACAGAACAGCGACAATATACAAGAGTTTCATTTCACAGAAAATTTACAGAACTGAAAAATGTCCTCATGTTTTATGCACTTAGACAAGATACTTCCCTGAAGTTAGAATCCAATCTAAAAAGAAATTAAGTATAACCACTCTAAACAGTTAAAAAATTAAAAATTATCATTTGTGCATGTGTGCATGTCGTGGCACATTAAAGGAGTAATTTGCTAAAAAAAAAAAAAAAAAAATCAAATAGGAACAAACTATTTTTATACAACTTAAATCAGCATAAACTAACAAATTCATTAAACGTAGGTATGCGACAGAACCATTTCTGCAGTTGCAGTGGAGAAGAGCAGGTTTCGGAAAAGCTCGATAGTGGCTGATCATCAAGAGCAACATACTGGGTAAAAGCTGTTATTTTCACTCACCTAGCTTTGTCTGTAGATATTTTCTCACCTAGCATTTGCTGCTGTGTGCTGCTAGCAGTGACCTCATCATGCTGAGTTTTATGTTTAAGATTTTTTTTTTATAAGGTTACTTGAATTGTAGGAAGATGGTGTAGTAGCTCCTCTTGATATTTTCCAAGAGCACAGTTTGCTGTCTGCTCTGTTTGATTACATTGTTAATTGTAAAATACATTCAGATCGCTGTTATTTTGTGTCGTCGGTTCATTAGCGCAACAGAGTAGACACCACATGGATTCCAATACCAGTATCAGTATGCATTTCTAATTAGAGTATATCTTTGTTTCTGGTTTGGTTGTGAAATGAATGAATGGGGTGTAATGCATTATCACACGACTCTTAGCCATAGACACTAAAAACTAACAAAATGTGTGTGTGTGTGTGGGGGGGGGGGGGATCCAAAAAACCAGCACAACTGATCACTTTCACTGCACCAGTCAGCACAAACTCACTGAACACCAACAGCACAGAAGTAGTAGTCTGCTGTTCCGGTTATTTTAGAATTGAAAGGTAGAGCGCTTAATAAAAGCTTGAAAGGTGTATGTAAGAATGAAGATAGCAGACGAAGAAATGACGCGTTAGGTTGTAGGGTAAAGAAAGAAAGTAAAGGCTTGGCAAAGGCGACCCCAGTCCCTCCTCCATCACCTCTTGCTTCACTAATCCGCCAACTTTGCTCATCTCAAGCCAGCAAGACACTGACAGACGACCTACAAAAATAGTGCTGACTGCACGCTGACAGACAGGAGACACTAATTCAATTTCTTGCGACTCACAGAACATAAATTAGTGACAGCATCAATGAGAACTGCTTAACATCGTGAGACCCTGTGGCCTCATTTTTTATTTATTTTTTTAAAAACAAACCTCTTTCTATTCTATCATACTGCAGAGTTTCATTATCAATCAGCTGCTAATCAGCTAAAAAGAAAGAGCATTATCTGGGTCTTATGTGAGTAAAGACTGCTTCACACTTCCTACCTTTCTGAAGCCTTCAGAAAATGTAAAAACACTTCCTAGAAGAGAGGGACAGGTGGCTTTGAAAAGCTACTCTCCAAAGCACAAACAGATGAAAATGCATAAAGTATAAACGAGTGAGAGCTGCTAGGAGCTTCAGTTTTGAGGAGTCTGGGGAAAAGATCGAGACACTGTATTGGTACCACAAAAAGTATTATTTTAAATAGCGAGGTGGGAGTATTGTTCCTTTTAAAACCAAGTAACCAGTTAGAAATGATAACCAAGTACGCTGTTTCATTTTCTCAAATTAGCCACACAATACATATTCTTTAAGCCATCAAAGTACAGATTTGGTTGGTTGGTCGGTGGGTTGGTTGATTAACTGCAGGCACTTTTGTCTTTTGAGTCGTCGCAATACAGTCAAAGTTACAGTCCTTTTTAAGGACTTTTGCAGACTGTTGCAGACTTTTCTACTGTTTGCTGCAGCCTAATTTTTAGCTTAGCTAACTGGATTTTAAAGTATTTTGCCAAAACCTGAGAAAACAAAACAGTATAATTTTGTATCATCTTCCAGAGAGCAAAATTGGATGAGATCACACCAAAAAACAGCAACATCCTCATTTCATTCAAACTATCACTGCAAGCTGTTTACTAAGGCCCTGTCCACATGTGTACAGATATTTCTGTTTAGTTTTTTCTTCTTTTTTTTTTTGAATTCTCCTCCCCACAAACAACATTTTTGTAAACATCTCCATCCTCACAAAAACGCAAAAACGATTTGAAAACGCTCACAAGAACACCAGTCAGTTAGGTGACGACAGTAAGCTCTACACTGTGATGTCAAACGCCTGAAGAATAATTTTAAGGAAGGAGAGAAGCAGAAATGTGGAAAAACAGCAACATGGCCAGATCAGGTGGAAACTAAGGTTCAGTCTGGGTCTTATCCGAAATCTCTGTTTGCAGTGCAGTTTGTAGCGTAGCGCATATATTCTGGCACTACCGCGCAAGAGTGAAACTGCAAATATGTCTTCAAATAACATCAGTGGACAGTCAGTAGGTCTACTATGAATGTCCTTGTTACACAATTGCACTATTTGTCCATGTGGTATACAGTTACAGAAGGGAATTATTTATAATCGCACCATCCGGTGTCACCCAGATGAGGATGGGGTCCCTTCTGAGTCTGGTTCCTCTCAAGGTTTCTTCCTCATATCGTCTCAGTGAGTCTTTCCTTTCCAACTTCACCTCTGGCTTGCTCATTAGGGATCAATTCACACATTTACAATTTATATCCTGAATGTATTTATTTCTGTAAAGCTGCTGTGTGACAATGTCCATTGTTAGAAGCACTATATAAATAAAATTGAATTGAAGTGAAATAAATCAACAAATTTACAATCTTGTCAGCAGCCAAGATAAACTGAGTCCTAGCACATACATATCACATTCAAAACGACAATGGGTATGTGCAGGTTGATGTTGTGATATCAGGATTTTAAAAATAATAATAATAATAATAATAATAATAATAATAATAATAATTATTATTATTATTATTATTATTATTATTATTATTA